>JAZKJV010011896.1:0-578507 GCA_037367405.1 Ottelia alismoides | reverse complement strand
TAACTCAAGCTTCTCATTTACTCCATCTCTAGTCTCGTCAATCAACACAATATCATCAGAAAATAACATACACCAAGGTAACTCATCCTGAATGTGACTTGTCAACTCGTCTATAATCAAAGTAAAAAGAAATGGACTCAAAGCTGAACCTTGATGTAAACCAATGTTGATGTCAAAATAGTCAGTCTTCCCAGACAGGGTCCTTACATAAGATAAAGCCCTATCATACATGTCCTTTATGAGGTTAATGTATAGGGCATGTACTTGTCTCTTCTCCAAAACTCTCCACAATATCTCTCGTGGGAGGGAATCATAAGCCTTCTCTATATGAAGGTTCTTCCTTTTAGCTCTATATATCTCCATTGTTCTCCTCAGCAAATGGATGACTTCAATAGTTGAGCGACCTGGCATGAATCTGAATTGGTTTTCTTTTACGTTGGAAACTTGCCTCAGCCTTCTTTCGATCACATGTTCCAAAATTTTCATAGTGGGACTCATCAGCTTGATACCTCTGTAATTTGAACAATTTTGAATATCTCATTTATTCTTATAAAGAGGCACCACGATACTCCTCCAATCTTCAGGCATTTTCTTGCTTCGCCAAATAACATTGAATAGATTCGTAAGCCAAGTCAAGCCATGCTCACCTAAAACTCTCCATACTTCTACAGGGATGTCATCCGGTCCTACACCTTTCTCAGGTCTCATAACCTTCAAAGCCTCCACTACTTCCTTTCTTTGAATTCGTCTATAGCTTGCACGGTTCAAGTAACTTTCACTACTAGCTAGATCATCCAAAGTGATCTCTCTATTTCCTTCCCCAATGAAAAGTTTATTGAAGTACTGTTCCCATCTAATCTCTATGTCCTTCTGAGTAACAAGCACGTGACCTTCCTCGTCCTTAACGCATCTCACTTGAGAAAGGTCTTTGGTTTTTCTTTCTCTTGCTTTGGCCAACCTGAATATATCCTTCTGGCCCTCCTTAGAGTCAAGATTTTAATAAAAAACTTCATAAACTTCAAAAACTCATGTATATCTAGCTTATGTTTATAACATGATTTGATTTTTCAATTATATTATAATCCTTATAACTGAAAAATCAAATCATGTTATAAACATAAGATAGATATACATGAGTTTGAAAAAACTATTTTTAAGCCATTGAGTAAAAACAATAGATTAAGACGGCCGGAACATTGTTGTAAACAGCTTCCTCCATCAAAATTTATGAAAGCCACGTAATGCAAGTAATTGTCTGCCTTGTAGATATAAACTCACGAAATAACAGGAACTATTGACCATCGGAAAATGAAACTTGGAAAGGCATCCATTATTTTTTTGAAGGAAAAAGAGCTTTCACCGTATAGGTGCTAGCCCAAAAACTTCGCCATTTATCACCAAAATTATTATAGGACTATCACACGTATTAGTTCACCACTTTACATGTTCCAACTCTCACTCGAGATGTTGGCATGAGCCAATATATTCTCAACGTAGAAGCGTTCCCGACGGAAGACCACACGATTTTTGGCCATCCAAATGGCCCAGATCAAAACCACACACCTCGATCTTTCCCTCTCCATGTCGTTCCAATTCCTCTCGATAGAGTCCTAGAAGCTAGACATGTCGCCCGCAATCACATTGCCACAAAACAGCTCCAGATATCCGCAAAATGTCCACAACCGAAGAAAAGATGATCTGCATCCTCCACCCTCTCCACACAACGTGGACATCCCGGGTCAGCCCCATGCACAAATCGTGTAAACCTATCTTTGTCAGAAATCGCCTTCTTCTCAAAAGCCACAAGAAAATCATCACTCGAGTTGGAACCTTCCACTTCCAAATGCGTCTACAATCAGCCTCGCACCCCCGAGGATCAAAAATCACGGCACCCTTTATCGCCCTGTACGCCTTCCTAACCGAAAAGGAACCGCCGTAACAAGACCAACAGTCTTGTCCCTCTGTGGGCCCAATCATCTCCTCAAGCTCAGCAAACATCACCAGAAGCTCCTCCACCCGTTGCTCAGAAAGCTCAGATCTGAAATGCGGGAAAAAAACATTGTCCGTCCCACGAGTCCGCCAACGAGCACATCGAGTCCACCGCCAGCGCCTTCAGCCGAGGGAACCTTGTCTCCAACGTTCCCCTATCTGTCCAATCATCAGTCCAAAAATGAAAACCAGTCTCGTCACCAATCACAAGCCTCATATAAGACCGCATCTCCACTACCACACCATAAACACCTCTCCAGAACAAAGATGGCGAGTTACCAAGCTCGATGGGGTTCCGGAATGTTAGCCCGGTGCATAAATTTTCCTGACAAGTCTGCTCACTAAGCTATCATACCCCCCCCAGATGCACGAGACCCGAATGTCGAGCAAAGCCTTGTTCATTTCCTCCAAACTGCGCACACCAAGGCCACCGTCCTCCTTGGCACATGATATTGTGTTCCAGTCCACCAAGTGGAAACCCTTTGTCTGCCTAGATGACGACCAGAAAAAATACCTCATGATGGAGTTAAGCCTCTTCCACACACCGATGGCCATGATCGTAGCCGGCGTGTAGAAGATTGGTATCGCCGAGAGGATGGAATGTAGCAGCACCAGCCCGCTACCTCTAGATAGACAAACCGATTTCCACCCAGCCAATTTCTGCTCCAACTTTTCAACAACCGGTTGCCAGTTAACCGCATGCAACTTCCCAGTTACCAGGGGTATACCAAGGTACCCTAGAGGCAGGGCCATCCGTAGTTAGTGCAACCAGTTTGCATAGAGCCCACTCTCCTCCTTCGAAAGGCCGAAAGGGATGAACTCTGACTTGTCCCTGTTCAGTCTCAACCCAGATACCGTGCCCAAAATGTCCACTCATCGATAAAACTCTGCAACTGTCTGCCTCACCTTCAGTAAAGAAAATTGTATCATTTGTATTCTGCAGGATGGGCACCGAGGGCTCAGCTCTCGAACATCCACTGCAAAAACCACCAGCAACGGCATGCCCTACCATTACTGAAAAGGTGTCCGCATCTAGAACAAAGAGCAATGACGCAAGGAGGCATCCCTGTCGAACGCCCCGCTGAGGCTAGAAGAAACCCCTCTTGGGTTGAACATTCACCAGAACAGTGCAAGAGATTGTCGTGATGCGCCTCTTCATCCAAGCAATCGACCTATCCAAGAATCCTCCCCTATGCAGCGAAGCCCAAAGAAATCGCTAGGTCTACACAATCGTAGGCTTTTGAAAAATCCACCCTCCACAGTACACCCTTCACTTTCCGTCTTCGCCAGTTCGCCACAATCTCCGAGACCATAACCACACTATCCATGAGTTGCCTACCATGTTCATCACACCCCCGCAAACGATTAACCAACAGCTTAGCCATCACCAGATAAATTGTATTCGACAACGCAAGCGGCATGTAGTCCTCAATCTTTGTTGCCACACCTATCTTCGAAAGCAAGAAAATAAAGGATCAATTGAGACGGTGGAACCCAAAATTCTCCTCCTCGAATTCTGTTGACACACCTAGCACCTCATTCGCAATGAGATCCTTGAACTCCCTGTAGAAAAAAATCAGAAAACCGTCCGGTCCAGGACATCCATCCTGATTCAGCCCGAAAACTATTTCCCAAACATCCTGCAAACTGAAACCCCTAGTCATCTTCTCAATATCCATCTCCGAAACACAGCTCATGCCCAGGCCCAACCACTGTGCCCCGCAATAGGGAAGGTGTCTGCTCATTCCACTGAAGTAGCATGCAACTGGCCTTGTCACTTCCCCATCATCGTTGAACTCCTTCCCCCCCCAACCGAATGTATCAGATTTCTCCTTCGTTTGCCATTTGTCATTGTGTGGAAACATCTAGTGTTCGCATCCCATTCTTTCAGTCATCGCTGCCTCGACCTTTGTCGCCATTCGCACTCTTGCTTTTGATCCTCCTCCAGAGTAATCTGAATCATCCCTTGCTCGCCACCTCCTCCTCGTCTAACTCATGATCATCCTTCAAACAATCAAGCCTTCCCAAGTCTTCTTGAGCTTAATTCCTCCTTGATTCAAGCACACTCCAAGTGTCCCTTTTGAACTCCAATAACCTATGCCATAAAGCAGTAAGCTTCAACGTGAATCTCGTTGTGACTGACCCGCCAACCGTCAATACTGACCAGAAAGAGCAAACCATATCCCGAAACACATCCTCCAACAACCAGCACCTCTCAAATCTGAAGTATGATGAACCGCCCCTGCCCACACAGGAGACGAAGCAAAGCGACGTATGATCCGACCTAGATCTGGGAAGAGGGGACACAACTGCCAAAGGGAACAGCTCCTGAGCATCCACATATAGGGATGAGCATTGGGCTTGGCCGGCCCAGCCCGGCCCGAAGCATAGCCCGCATAGCCCGGCCCAGCCCGAGCCCGAATTATTTATGGGCCGGGCTTGGGCCAAAGATGTAGGCCCATTTAATAATTGGGCCGGGCTCGGGCTTAGCCCGGCCCAGCCCGTTAGGCCCGATAGCCCGTCCCGCATAAAAGCCCAAAATTAGGCTCGTTAGGCCCGATAGTCTGGCCCACATAGAGCCGATATGTGTATAGACTTTGATCTCTCACTTTGATATATTCATCTGGATTGAATGATGGAGTTGACGACATCGACAAATTAATCCACTTGAGGTACATTTTCAATATGTTTGTTTACTATTATTTGCACATGTTTCTATAATATCTCTATGAAACTCTTTCCATTAGATACTGTAGAATCATAGATATGACCAAATCCGTGCAAAACAATAGGATAACTAAATAATAAAGACCTAAATAACTAATAAATACTTCATAACGAAGATTACAATCAAAATAACCAAACGAGGGTGCGCCAAGTTTATGGGCACACCAAGTCTAAACTCATGAGTTTTGGGTCGGTCCAAACCCAATTGATTTTTGAGACATTATGGGCCGGCCCGACCGAGGCCCGACCCATAATAATTGGGCTGGTCTTGGGCCTGGGCCTTCAAAAAAATAGTGGGCCTAGGCCCGGCCCAAAGCCCACAAACATAAATGGGCCTAGGCCTGGGCCTTGTAGGGCCCGGCCCAGGCCCGGACCATGCTCATCCCTATCCACATATACGATGAACATGTCGATGCGCACACAGGAGGAAGAATCCCTCCATGTGTATCTAAAGTTCACCGCGTCCATCACCTCCAACTCAAGCTCCTCCACGACCTCACTAAAGAACATTGATCCAAGATCTTGCACCGCTCTCCCCCTTGGCATGTCCTCCGCAAACAAAGTTACATTAAAATCCTCACCTATCATCCATGTCAAATCTGGAAATCTCGCTCTAATCAGTCTCAACTCCTTCCACATCATCGTATTCACAGAAGCACCCGCAATACCATAGATCGAGGTAATCACTAGTCATGAGGTATCCGCATTGCTCATCAAGACCACGAAAACGGAATGTGTCAAGATCAACTCATCCTCAAGATCAAAGATGTCTCCATTCCAAGCAACGATCAGTCTACCCGAGCTCCCATTCACCAGAATAGATCTGAACTCGTTTAGCAACGGATCTGAAGTTGAGCTCCATTTGACCGACTCTCAGCACTCATTTTTTGTCTCATGAAGGCACGCAATGTCATACTTCCATCCTGCCAGCATGGAGCCTAAAGCCAACCACTTGTCTGTTTGACCTAGACCTCTCACATTCCAAGTTATGATCTTCATTGGAAAACTGAGGGGGAAGCCCCTGCCATCAACACTCAAACCGTTAGCGCAACTCACACCACCTCTCGGCTTCACATACACCATCCCCTAAATTCTCATCACTAGCAGGCACCCCACCTCTTCATTTATCCCCATCATCATTATGCATCATCCTCCCACCTTCTACCACCACATCAGCAACCACCTCTGCCCGGTTTAAGCAACTTCCCTGCCAAAACCCCTCCGATGCCTCCCCATGAGCCCCCATTAAACCCTCCTATACGAGACCCAAATTTTCCAGTCATCCTTGTCCCTAAAGGCAACCTGATCTCCTTCCAGCAAACTCCATTCCATGTTCTCAGACCGTCGTCGCTTACGAGAGAAAGGCAGCAATTACGCCACCATCTACGAGCCCAACCTTTCAACAGAAACCCCACTTCGTTTGTGTTACGTCAGCCCCAGTCGCTCAGCGGTCGTCCTGTGTTTCCCCTAGCATGAAAAGACCCAGTATCTAGATCATCGTTGGGAGAGTTGGATGCTCCCACCCCGCCACTCAAATCAGCAACCAATAACCTCCGATTTGGAGAAATCAGAACTCTCCCCCTCTTCCTTGATGGAGAGAGGCCCCCGCGCCTCACTCGCATCATGGAGCATCATGACCTGTTGAAGACCCAACGGAGGTGAGGATATCTACATCCACTTCGGCCCGGGAGATGGTCCGAGAAAGGAGGATATGCATGAAGACTCGACCACACCTCCAGTCTAGGCTGAGTGGAAGCCCCCGATAAGGAACTTGAATCCTCCCGAGCGGCAGGATCCGACAACCCATCCAGGCCCCCACCCGTGCCAAACACATAAGGGTACGTAAAGTACCTGCATATGAGACAAACCTCAAGCCCCCTAAAAGATCCCCCCCACTGATCGAAGCAGTGCATGGAAAGCCAAAAATGATCATTTAATGATGTCCTCCTCGAAACCGGTGATCGTCTGGCAACGACCGATGAGGTATCACTTGGGCTTCTCCGACCACCGACAATGCCTTCTTCGACTTTCCACCCACCTCCAAAGTTCGTAGCCAATTTGGGATATGTCACAGGTCGATCGACATCGTCAACCACAAAGGAAGCAGGGGCTTTGCCCTCCTCAACTCGAGAACCACCTCCAATCCTTCACCCGGACTCAACCCATTGATGCAGACCTCTAGCACGTATGTGGCGTGCCCCAAAGATTCCCGCAAGGGCTCGATATTTTTGCATATTAGCGGCACTCCGACCACCACCAATTTCTAAGTTGGATCTTCGTCCTCCAAGCCACCATCACGGAACCTAGTCTTTTGCCATGAAGTCTTACCTTTTCTCAAATGAGATATGCCGCTTTCCAGTGCCTCTTCAATCACCCTCCTCGCCCCCTCCTGGGAGAGGCCCCGAATGCATAAGACTCCTCCATGCATCCAGACCGCATCGACCTTCAAACCATGTTCCATGGCCCTCATCAGCAGGAACCGCTCCTGGACTAATCTCAACGCCACTGTGTCCCCTTCACCAATCACGATGTCACTCAGCGAGGACTCCTTCGATGCGTCCACCGCCAAACCTCTCAGCAGCCTGCAGAGATCCTCATCAGAGCACGTTTCATGAGAGAAGGATGCTCCCCCCACATCGATGTTGATCGTTTCCACCTCAGCCCCTGCATCTATCGGCTTCGTCACTACCGGCACCCTCCTCGACCATTTTCGCCTCACCTCGCAGTTCTTCCGAAGATGGCTCGACTTCCCGCAGCGGAAATAGAGCTGCACCCTGGCTTTGCATGCCCAAGACATGTGGTTCACATCTCCACATCGGAAGCACCATGTCGAGTCCCCGTTCCTCGCCATCGCGGCCTTGCCCTTCCTCCTTGGGAAACTCCAAAGCCCCTCCCCTTTCAGTTCTTCCATAGCAACATCCTGGATCTCTCCTTCTTCTCTCTCAATCTTAGTGGCCCTAGCTCGCTCGCTCGCTCCGTTTCCTTCACTCTCTCTGTCTCAGTGGTCCTCGTTTTCTCGCTCGCACTCCAACTCCCGATGCCGCTCCCTTTCTCCATCTCATCCATCCAATATTCAAACTCCCACAAAGGCATCCATTATTCTCAAAGAATTGCCTCTTTGAAATGCATCCATGATTCTCAAAGAATTGCCTCTGTGGCCGAAAGCCGGTTTCTCGTCAAACAATGGGCATGCATTTGCTGTCCTATTTCCCTCGTGTGAATATTAACTAACGAGGCAAGGTGCAAGAAAGGCAAAAGATTAAAATGACAACGCATAGTAACATCACCATTAGATGAATCAGGTGGGGAAAACAAAAAAGGTTCCACCACCAAAAATAAATTTTGATATCAACCGGAAGAAAAAGCACAATCCACATATAACCTTCACATTTTCCTTTACCAAGCAGTGGCAAATACAGATCCATCGATATTCTTAGCTAGTCAATTCATGAATTGACAATTTAATCCAACATCTCCATTTGCATTCGTTAAGCACAAAATCCATACCTCTGATCATAAACATAATCACGAAAAGAAAAAAAAAAAGAAGGAAGAAATATTACACTTTGTATGCGTCGGCGCCGGTATAACCCACGGGCTTAGGTATTGGCATCAAAACCTGCCAAAACCAAAACAAAATAGCCTTTAAAAAAATCAACTTCCCGAATCAAAACCCTAAACACTCAAAACAAGTCGCTACCTCTCGGTTAACAGCAAAAATCGGGCAGTGCCGGCCAACAACGTCGTGCCACTCCGATCTCGACCCGTGGTATTGTCCCGCTCGGCTCATGGGGATGACGTCCCCGGGACGATAAGCCATGGATGAAAGAGTCAGGAACGAGAGGAGGACGAAAGAGAGGACGAACACGGAACTTCTAGGGTTTTCCGCCATGGGAGGTGGAGATCGGAGGTGGAGATCGGAGGTGGAGGAGGCGGAGTAGGTGAGGAGAGGAGAAATGCTCTGCTCTCCCTCTCTCCGGCGTGTTGTGCTGCTTTCTCCGGCGGAGGGGCGTTAGAATAGAATAGCCGTCCAAGTTTTTCTTCACTTGAACCGGTTTGGGTCGATAGATTTGTTTGGTGGTCGGGCTGAACCGGGCGGGCCGTTGACTGCAGTTGGGCTCAGGTTTTTCGCAACGGGTTAGTGGATAGTTTTTTTTCCCTCGCTAGGCATTTCAATCACGGACATCTGACCTCAAGAATTCCTGGTCAGAGCATCGATCGGCGAACAGTTCACCGGTCGACGAACCGTTTGCCGATGAATACGTAAAAATAATATATAATATTATTCCGAAAAACTTTTCAATTTTATATTATAAAAAATAATATATATATATTATTCCGGAAAACTTTTCAATTTTATATTATAAAAAATAATATATAATAATATTTGGAATTGAGAACGGCAAACCATTTGCCGATTCTCAATTCCAAATATTTTTACATGTTATTTTTTATAATATAAAATTGAAAAGTTTTCCGGAATATCATTGATCGGCGAACGGTTTGACGATTGGCGAACCGTTCGCCGATCAATGCCCTGATTGGGAATTGTTGAGGTCAGATGCCCTTACAGGGCATTTCTGTGAGTGAAATGCCTAGTCAGGGAAAAAATTCATTAGTGGATGTACTGGTGATACACAAAGTGGAGGTTACGGGGATAATACATACACATTACACAGCCCTTCATAAGTCCCTCAACTATCCATTTCACATTTGCTTTAAAATCGGCAGAGGATCAATTGAAAAAATCATCGTCCTCTATCGACGTGTCTGGTTTGATGGAAAGGAGTTTGGAGCTAAGAGAAAGTCGGATATCATAGTCCCATCAAACTAGATATATTCGATTCGAGTTGAAGAACAAGGAGGAAGAGTCAACTTATCCAAAAAATAATTAAATTCTCCAAATGTTACTACTTCTTTACTAAGATCGGGGAATGCTCGATCAAGAAAAGAAAGTTAAAAAAACTGCAGGACTAAGCTCCAAATCCTCACTTCTCTTCGCACACTGTAGACTTTCTTTCTAATCATAGATCATTCTTACTTCTGTGATCTCAGATGGTGAAAGCGGAACCAATCGACAAGTGAGTGAAAAGACTATTATATATTTGGTGAGATAAGAAGAAGCGAGGATGGATTCTAGTTCTGAATTTTTCTACTCTACTGGTTTTCACCCCTCAAATTCATTTATTTCTGCTATGGAGGTATCTGTTGTTACACGTGTGAGCTCAGGACGAACCATTTCTACAAAAAAAAATATTATTGTTGTATTTTTACATATCAATAAAAGTTATTGATTTTCACTCCTTGCATGAGATTAAAGAATGCATGCATTTATATGATTCCTTAGTGCAATTAGGGTTATGTATCATATCCATCTTGATAATCATATAGATGTTGATTCAATGGTTGCATCATAGATAATGGTGATGAGATGATATCTAAAGAGTTAGATTGAGGATTCATCTAACATCGTCAAATGATTGTCTAGAAAGGATCTCCAACCTGAGAATGAGATGGCAATCCTTACTCTAAAGGCTGGTATCTGACGGACCTCTTGATGCTGGTCCTCTGCTTAGAAATAGATATTAGAAGGTGTCGGATAAGTTAAGTCAAAGAGTTGACTTAATGGGATCAAGATATCAAAGACCTATATTGTACGCTATCATGATATAGGCACACATCCTCTGACCGAAGAAAGATGTATTGCTATATGTTTGAGTATGTACATTAAGCGGACCACTAGGTTGATGACATAATCAAGGTCTATACATCGACGAGCTGGTGTGCATATAATAGTATATGAGTAATACGATCCCTCAAATGGATCATACCGGTTCACTATTGAACTGGAAGACACAAGCTCACTCATGAGATATTGGGACCAACCAAAATCTATTGATGGACATCTTACTTTGGAAGCATGACAGAATTTGTAGGTATGATATATGTTTTTGGAAAGTATATGATCGATACTAAAGCATATGATTGATATTAACTCACAATGATCAAATGAGAAACTTAATATTAAAACCCTAACGAAGATAGCTCAAATATGATCAAAACTTCGGATCTATTCCAAGTCTTCCATTATGCAGGATTTACGGGTATTAAGAATACTCGAGGGTGATGTGATCTTAATTGATTATATAACCGCGACGCACTCATTCCGAGATATCAATGAAACATGTTTGGATATTAGTAACTCCACTTAGTAGACTAGTTATCTAATCCTAATCCAAATGTTGGACATTGGTCTGAATATGATTATGATGCAATGAGAAGACTAGATATTATGTCTGACTTGATCAGACATCTTTGAGAGATCATTTAGATCTGGATATGAGATTATATCTCAGTATCCAAGTTATTATACATGGAATATACAGTCGTCGTGTCCTCATTTCCAAGTATCCATGGAGAAGGTACACTGTTCTTGAAAGAGTTCAAGAGTGGTTCTATTATTGACAATATATGAGAATTGGAAAGTTGATGATTAAATTGGTTTAATATCGTTAATGATTTGAATATGATTCAAAATATTTGGACATACGTAGAGAAGCATCTAAGATAATTAAATTGGATTTAATTATCATAGATATGAATAATGTGGATAGCACTATCCACAATAATTATAGATATTGTTAATATGATTCATACTATCGTAGAGAGATTTAATTGTAAATAGATTTTGCAGTTTATAAGTTGATGTGAATTGGATTCACATTATACAATAAAATGTCAATGTGATTTACATTTAATGTTGTATGGTTGAATATGATTTATAATTATCAATGGCATGATTGAAACTATCATAAATTATTTTGGAATTATTTTGGTGAAAATTCAAGCAATAAAGTTGTTGCAACTTTGTGGAATATTTGATAGAGATTTAGATCTCATCAATTATGAAAGGAAGAGTCTCTCCACTCCTAATAGGAGTGGACGGACATGGAGAAGCTTCCATGGTGGCATCCTAAATCTTCCACATGAGATTGATTTTAATTAGAGTAATTTATTGAAGAATGTCTTCAACTTATTTTCCTTTAAAATTAATTATAATATTGCAAATTGTTGCAACAAATTGTTGGCCATTGGTTCAATTGGGAGTGCATTAGTGGTGCATCATAACCATCCAAATTGCATAAAAGAAAGGCTAAACTTAGCTCTTTCTTGACACACAATTAAGTTGAAGCAACAACTCTCTCTCTCTCTCTACACCCGTCCAAGATCTCTATCTATCTATCTCTCTTCAATCATGGTCGTCCACCACCCTATGTTTGAGAAGACGTGATCATTGTCGTGCTGCCATTATGTTGTCGGATTGATTGCTCCTGGTTCTTCGTCTTCTTTGATGCCTCGTGCTCGTGAAGGAGACAACGGAATTTGTGAGATGAAATCAGAAGGTTCCTTGCTCAGGTCATCATTTCTGATTGTGGGAATCACGTGTCTCATCCACATGCCCGCAAGTGCTCTCTACATAGTATCAGACTTGAGACAATAGGCCTCTTCGCTTAGAGATTCATGGATCGCAATC
Source organism: Ottelia alismoides (assembly GCA_037367405.1). Lineage (NCBI taxonomy): Eukaryota > Viridiplantae > Streptophyta > Magnoliopsida > Alismatales > Hydrocharitaceae > Ottelia > Ottelia alismoides. The sequence continues at coordinate 566,257 of JAZKJV010011896.1, read as the reverse complement.
ACGCTTCAATATTTAATTCTATTACTCACATGTGATCTTGATGAAAGGACATGGGAATTGTTCCCATGTCATGCAGTTTCATTGAAAAATTTAATTTTTGTTGCCCCTTACGACTAGCATGACCAATCGACTTAAATCATATACGATGCAATCTCCATGGTTCCGTGATCCGCGAGGCATCTTACCTCGCCTTCCTCTACTACAATATGGGCCACTTAAACGAGATCATATGTGTTGAAATATGCCTTGAAGCGCCGATCCATTGGCGATCTGAGTATATTTTGTAAATGGATCTTGGCTGACCCGATTAAGTACGGATTTTTGGATCCAATTAGGATCTGTTTACTGACTACCCTTATATATGTATTGTATGGTTAAGGTCTGGGCTATAATAGAGTCTCATTCCGTGAGAGACGTATCCTACTAGGGTTCTTGTATATGTACTCATGTTTTCTCTCATAGTAGAACCTCTCTTTGCACGTGGTTTTTACCCTGCTACACCGGTGAGGGTTTTCCATGCATATCATGTGTGTTCTTCGTGATTGCTTGCTTGCAATTAATTATGTGTTTGGGTCATCTTCAATAAATCGGTATCAGAGCCTTCTTAGTGGTTCTCCACCTCGTGTAAGAGCCTCATCTATATCTATCTGTTTGACTATTTCCACCTTAACGTCGAGACCTCCGACAATAGATCATCACTCGATCTAATCCAACACTCGCAATGACGATGAAGTTTGCGGTCGAGAAACACAATCACAACATCAACTTTGGCCTTTGGAAGGTCAAGATGGAATTGATACTCATCCAGCAAGGTGTTGGAAAGGCATTGAAGGGCATCGAGAAGATGCCTACAATGCTACGTCAAGATGAGAAGGAGGACATTGATGTGAAGTCTAGGAAAACATACAGTTGTGCCTCTCGAATAACTCTCTTCGAAAAGTTATGAAGGAATCCTCCACAGCATTTATGTGGTCAAAACTCGAGAGGCTCTACATGAAGAAGACTATCGTCGATTGTCTACACATCAAGCAACGTATCTTCATGCTTCATACTGCCCAAGGTACATCAATTAAATATCAACTAGATGTTTTTTATTCAATTATTTTTGAGCTAGAAAATATGGATGGAGAATTGAAGATGAAGATCAGACATTGTTGTTGTTATATTCGTTATTGCCCTCGTATTAGAACATCTGCGAAACCCTAATTTACGGGAAGGATGAGATCGTGTTAGATGATGTGAAATCATCCATTCCCTAGAAGGATTCAATGGATCATGAACTCACAGAACATTCGTCAAGTGACAAGAAGGTCGAGGTGCTCCATGCGAGGGGTAAATACATGGAATGAAATAAGTTTGACAAACTGTCAAAGGAAAAGAAAAAGGGATAGAGAAAGTTTTGTCGCTACTGCAATAAGAAAGGGCATATAAAAGTGGAGTGTTGGAAACTCAAGAACAGAGAGAACGACCATAAACAACTTGAAGAAGATGGTTCTACAACAGAAGTAAGTTATTTGGAAATTGAATGGAGGAATGCTGGATATGTTCTGATGGTCAGTACACCACACAGATCGAAGGATGCATGGCTTCTCAATTCTGACTGCTCGTACCTGATGAATATCCATTCAATCACCTTTATTCTTTCATTTTGGCATTTAAACCCTAGCTAAATGCATTCATGTAGCATTATTTTGCATTAAATAACATCTATAATTTATACTGTAAATATTGTACAAAATACTATATTTAAAGCCAAAATAAAAGAATAAAGAAAAGAAAATAAAAATAAAATGAAATATCATAGGTATTGAATGACCCTAAATCCCGAAATCTAGGCATCATGATGACTAAACCGACAAGGAATAAAGCAGGGGAGATAAGGGTCAAAAATACTATAAAAACCCTAATTTTTATTTCTCCAATAATTCAATGTGAGGCCTATTTTATTCTTTATTATTTATACCTCAAATCAATAAACTTTGTACACGAGAGCTGTAGATAAAAATATTTAGAAAAATACAAAATGTATTTCAACCAAAAATAATGCATAGTGTGCCCTAGACACTTAAAACAAAAAGGCAAAATAAAACTTCCCAAACACGTATCTTCTCCATATGAACTTAAAATTCATCAAAATCAACTTTATTGTTCCTATAATTAAATTATCTATTCAATGAAGATGATTTCATTTAATTTGGAGTTAAGATGCAAAAGTTAAGTTTTTGTTCCCTTATTGTATAATTTACCTAAATAAAATAATTAATTTATTTTTTATATTTTCCATTATTTTATATTTTTATAATTTTGTAAATACTACTTATAATACATCTACATAATTAAAATAAAATAACTAAGAATACATTAAAATCGATAAGTATATTAAAATATATAGATGAATTATACATACATATACATGTGTAATAAATATACATATTTACTTAAGTGTACGTATTATTTCATAAAAATACAATACACATATATTTATGTGTATTTAAGTAAGTTATAAATATATAAATTAAGTATATAAAATAATAAAATCTAAAATAGAAAACAAAATACATACTATATAGGAATATACCTATATTTTCACTTGTAAAAAAATAACTCCTAATAAATTAACTTATAAAAATAAAAAAATCACCGTAAAATGCCACATAAAATAATAAATATTTTTATATTTTGATTAAAATTAATAAAATCATTTGTTATTTTAATTTGAATTAATAAAGAATTTCAAGTATGTTTTGTCGTTTAGCATGCCTATGTTGACCAATGGGAAACTGATTTGGGGTTGACCATGGTCAAATCCCCAGTGTTCCTAGGTCTGCGTTCTCAGTCTCTAGACCCCTCGACTTTGCCAATTTCCTCTACTAGATTCTTTCATTATTTTTGCTTGATTCCTTCATTGACTTTTCTCCTCGATCGACAATCTTTCATAGCAACTTCATTTCTCGATAAAAGGAGCTCTACATCGAGCGATATTCCCGAGCCAATACATGCATGTGCATATACCTTCCTCAACCTTCGGTTTGAATTAGATCCCTCTTCAGTGGCTTTCTGTTCCTCAGATCATCCCTAAAGGCTCGCAGCTTGTGACAGGAACATGGGGTTGTCACTTTGCAGCAAGGAGAAGCCACTTGGAGGTCGATCCACCATCGCCGGTTGATTGAGCCATAGTGTAAGCGTAGATTAGGTAGCCATCATCTTTGGCTTTAATTTCTCACTTTTATTTCACGTTTTGATTCATTGCTGTAGCATAATTTTTAATCCCCGTAGTTCGCCAATGCTCTGCTCCGGCCACTATTTCCTTGCGACACAACCATTCTCCGTCGCACCTATCTCCCCCATTTTGTTTCATTCTTCTTCTACTAAGCCCCAGGCACCCCCATTCCCTTTGATCTTTACCAGATAGAAGAATCAACTATCAACCTCCGCCGCTCGTCGCAGACCCTCCGCCTGACTCCACCTTCATCCATCTCTGCCCAATAAGACCCCCAGAAGCCCCCTTTTTGCATACTTGTTCTTCCCTTACAGGTCCTAGAGGTCCAAAGCCTCAACAGAGGTGATCTTGATTTATAAGCAAGTCTCTTGTACGTCTGACCTTCCTCGTGCTCTTGGGACCTCCTCCGTGGTCCTCAGAGCCTTTTGAAGCATCAATTGGTTGTGGACATGTATAGACGAGTGTTTTGAGCATCTGAGCAGCAACGGAGACTGCCAGAGGAGGAGGAGATAGCTGATCGAAGCTCGCCAGTGCAACTGTTCTTCCCTGTTCTTCAGGGAGAGCAGTGACCGTCGGATCCTCCTCCAGCTCCAGTTTTGATAGCAATCGTTGGATGAATGTGCCTCAATTGTAGATTCAACCGTTGAGATCTAATCTCAGTCACTCGTAGTCGAAGCGTCATCGATCGTTTCAAGGGGTGATGCGTGTCCAAGTGAAGCCCAGCCATCCGCTCGTGCCTTAGTGGGGGGTAAATTTGCAACCTACCCCCTACTTTTGGTATTTTCTATTTAGTCCAGAAAGTTCAAATCGTAGTGTAAAAACTTTTGTATTAATTGCAAGTAGAACCATGTGATTGTTTTATTTGCATATAAATCTCTCACCACGTCACCTCACATGAATGCGCACGTGAGGGAACATGCTTTTTGCATGGACCCGATAAAGGGTTTTGGTTACCATTTGGTTCATAAAAGTTGTATTTAAGTTCAAAACTTTCTGGTTAAATTACATGTAAACTCTGAATATTTTTAGAAATTACATTATACCCTTGCTAGCACTATATGAATAAAATATTCAGGGAATTTTGTGTAGAGGCCCCTCTAATTCTATTTTGTGTTATGGAATGTATTTTAACTTTAATTAAATTACATTTAAGTCCCTAACAGTATTTATATTTTTATATCTTGTATTTATTGCATTAAAAATATCATTTTGCATTAAAATTTTGTAGGAAAATTTATTTTAAATACCTGATATTATAAAAAATCACGTATATTTTTTGCAAGGCCATTTAAATATTTTCATATATTCAAAACTAAAAAATATTGCATTTATTCCCTGTTTGCATTAAAAAATAAAAATAGAAAAATATTTTGAAAATTTCTAAAAAATTATATAATCTTTATTACGATGTTTTACAACTATAAACAAAAAAACTAAAAATCTCAAAAGGAAAATACTAAAAAATTTGAAAAACTCTTAAAATCTTATAAAAAAATATAAAAAAATTATTGAAAGATCCCAAAATTCCATTTTCTATTTATATATCTTATCTATATTATTTGCTATATATCAAAGATAGTTTTGTAAAATTTTAAGCTATTTATATATTTTAAATTCCAAACAATTTGATATATTAATATTATCCATTGTTTTACCATTTTTCATTCAATTAAAAATACAAAAAAAATATAAAAATAAAAATACCAAAGATAATACAAAATATAAAAATGATAAAATTATTTATTTTTCCTATTTTGAGTATTTATAGCTATATTTATATATATACTAGCCTATATTATATATACTTATATTTGCTTTATATTTTATTTGAAAAATACCCATTATATTTAAAAAAATGCTTAAAAATAAAAATATATACTTAGGGTATTTCTTCTGATTTTCTATATTTTACATATATTTATATCTTATATATCTATCATAGTATCTATAAAGTGTTATATATATAACTATTATTTGTATACTAAAGAAGAAAGAAAATTAAAAATCAAATAATATAAAAAGAATATAAAATTTATAAAAATTGAAAACAAATAAAATATATATAAATGAAAATCTATAAAAATATCTAAATTTAAACCCACATAAAATAAAATAAAAAGACAAGAAGAGGGATAATTTTGGAATTCATTTCACAATCTATCCTTTCTGCTCCATATGTTCGACACTCTACACATAATTGCATCTATGTACATCATTTGTAGAGTTATAATAAATGTTATCTCCATGTTTTTATTTTGCATTGATCTATATTATGGGTTAATTGATGAATCGTTCGGCTTTCGTGAGCAGTCTCCTCAGCGACAATGTCGGTCTCACCTTGTGTAGAACACATCAGACTCTCGCAAAAGTCGTGTCCATCACTACCACATCACGTCCAACCGTTGTTAGTTCTCCTCATACAGATCTGTTGATGGAGGAGTTGTCATTATGAACAATGATTAGCAGACCATGGTTGTAGGGTTGGGAAGCTTGGAATTGAATATACATAATGGAACATCTGTCACCTTGACATGTTCTCCATGTTATGGATATGACAAAGAGCATGATATCTCTTGGTACCTTGGAAGAGAAATTGTACGAGTATGCTACAAATGGCGGCATTCTAACAGTTGTCTGAGATGAACATTTTCTTATGTCCTTGAAGAGGTCTGCAAATCTATATGCATTATAGGGAGACACTATTACATGTGTTGCATCCGTTTCCACTTGTTTGGGGGTTGACAACACCATATTCTGATATTTCAAGTTAGGACATTTGAGCGAAACAAGCACGACTACCCTCGTTAGAAGAGACTACTTGATAGTCAGGGCATGGGCAAGCTGAACTTCTATAAGCATTGCATTCTTGAGAAAAAAACATAGAAGAGTTTTGGTGTCGCTGAGCATATAACAAATGGCATTGTGTACTATATTCACTCTAATCTATGGGGGAAGTCTCAAGTCCCATCAAAAGGTAGTGCATGATACATGTTGATTTTCATTGATGATTACTCCAAAAAGGTTTGGATTTACATCCTTAAATACAAAGATAATGTGTTTGCACACTTCAAGTAGTGAAATCACTACAAGAGAAGCATACTGGGAAAAGCATCAAGAGGTTGCAGATAAATAATGACATGGAATTATATTCAACAAAATTCAATGACTTTTGCAAGAATGAAGGCATCACGGGACACCATACAGTCATATATACTCCTCAACAGAATGGAGTTGTAGAATGCATGAATGGGACCCAGTTAGAGAGAGCCAGATATATGTTGTTGAATGTTGGATTAACGAATGATTTGTGGGTTGAAGCAGTTGTAACAACCTTCCTTGTGAATTGATCTCCCTCATCAGTTCCGGACAACCTGACACCATATGAGGTATGATCTGGACATTCCTTGATTATTCTAATTTGAAACTTTTTTTCCTGCATATGCACATGTTAGTCAAGAAAAGCTGGAACCTAGATCCATTAAGTGCATATTTCTTGGATATAAGTCTCGAGTGAAGGGATATAGATTGTGGTGTCTTGATCCGAAGTCACGAAAGTCGATGATTGAGAAGAATGTTGTATTTACGAGTCTGCTATTTATCTCCCAAGTATAGCTCTGTCGTTCGTTCTTCTGATGTGGATACATATGTGAGTAATAACAAACAGATGGAGCTTGAGGTTAAACTAGTCTAACCACATCATGGTCACCTAGAAGAAGAAAAGGAGAGTTCAGCATACGAAGAAGAAGAGTGCATTGCAAATAGGCGAGCATGAAGGCAGATCAAGCCATCCTCTAGATATGCAGAACATGTTTCTACATATGTACTATCCATTACAAAGGAAACCTGGGATGCACGAGAACCGAGCAATTTTTTAGAAGTTGTTTCATCAGAGTAGCCTGCAGAATGGTCTACACCAATGAATGGGGAGATTGAATCTCTTCATAAAAATCAGACATGGGATCCTTGTTCATCTGCTATGCCGACAAAAGGCGATCAACTTCAAGTGGATTTACAAGAAGAAAGAAGGCGTCCCTAGATCTGTTGATGTGAGATACAAAGCAAGAATGTTCTCACTTTGGTAAAGGCTTTAGCCAGGTAGAGGGTATCAACTACAATGAATGTTCTCACTTTTGGTAAAGCACACCTCCATATGAGTTATACTAGCTATAGTTGTTGTGAATGCCTTGGAGTTGGAGCAGCTAGATGTGAAGACATCATTCTTATATGAAGACCTTGAGGAGCATATTTACATGCGCCAACTTGAAGGATTTGCAGTGCAGGAAAAGAAAGATGAGGTGTTCCTGTTACGGAAATCTCTTTATAGGTCGAAGTAATCATTGAGACAATGGTTGTAACAGCCCTGCTTGGGGCCAATCCAGATCATGTCTGAATGTTCCTATGTGGAGAGTTATTACATCAGTCAACCAAGATCTAGTCTTCATACACCAAATATAAAATGTTTAAGAATCCAACCAAAATTAATTTCATTGAAACAATAAGATGTCTATATAAAATCAACACGAAATCGTCAAGGACCATCTCCATGTAAGAAGTAACTAGTCATCAGAAAAGTTTATCAAGCGTTTCCTCTCGAAGTCTATACAAAAGGATATATTGATCATCTTCAGTAAAAATTCCAGTTATAGAACACTGATTGTTACCGATTGAGAAGCCATTTTAAGATTCACTTGCCATGTATCGATATTTGTATAAGTGTGCTAAGTTTTTGTATATGCATACATCACATCAAGGAAATTGGTATATTACAATAAATAACTTAAATTATTCATCATCATATCTTCCATACTAAATATATAATAACTATAATGCTTTGCAAAGTTATACTCGAATTTTCATTTTGCAATGATTACTCCCATATGTTAGTATATGGCTAGCAAAGAATCATATAATAATGATCATTTGTTGACTTATTTATAATTTCTTTATCAAAGAGCAAGTGGGAGAGATCATACATAGTTATAAAGATGCATGAAAGGTCATTGTCACATGATGTCGAACCATTCTTAGTTAAATGGAAAATGTTGATGTTCTTCATTCAAAACACATTCCATCCGACTTGACTCGTGAAAATTTACTCTATGTTAGGCAGTTGATTCTATTGACATTTTACTTATTTTGTACAAGCCTCGAAGCCCTCCTATACTTCTTAGGATCGTGTTTTTCTTTTCTTTGTATATTATTCATTCTCATCCATCCTCAAAATTTGTGTCCTCTTGCATACGATGAGCAAGTCCCAAGTATAGGGGATCCGATAGATCGTCATATTCCATTTTCTTCTATTCATTTTTCATATGATTTTCCTACCATGATCATCTTTTATTGTATTGAGGATAACCACATCTTAAGTATACATGCGGCGATTGACTAATATTTGCTATTTTTTTCTCTTTCATGCATACCGCGAATTCAAATATCTTGTCCTTATACACATGGATAACGCTTGTTAACCCCTCCCTCATCCCATTTATAACTCGCCTCCAGGAATCTCTCAAGCTGCATGTCAAACTATCCAAAGAAATATATAGAAATAGGATGGATTTCCTTGAAAAGGGGAAAGACAGTGATAGATGGGGAGTAGTAAACATGTAAAAATGCAATATCTTTATGCTTTATAAAACATTTATCAAAATCCAAGAAAGAAACTCAATTCTATCTTCTTTGAAATAATACACAATTCCTATCATAGAGGTAAATATATCCTACTTCACTGCACAAATAGAGATTTGACTCGGTTCGAACATGATTTAAAGTGATCTGCGAGATCAATTATAAATGTGTTGAGTCGAATGAAAACTCACTACTTTTTCTTGAAAAAAATAAATAAATGGAGCTAAATCCCTTAAAGAAAATTTTCTGCACTGTCGAATCTTGCTATAAATAAAAAAATCCTCTCTTACAGAGGGGGCGAAACGCATTGGGTGCAAGAAATAACCGGTTGAAGGTCATCAAAAATAGAACTCATATCCTCCAACACCATGATGTGCTTGATCTGAAAACTCTACTAAAATCCTCCCTGCGTCATATGAGTCAAATAGACTCTTTTCCGGAGAAATTAGGCAGTTTATCTTGACAAATGAAATCTGAGGTGGCAACCATCTATTGGATGATCTTGAACGAACGACGGGCTTTCAAGGGTAGCACCCGGTTGACTAGAGCAGATCCTCTGCAGTAATACAGACCGCTCGATCTTGATCGAGCGGTTCGCACAAAATCCTACTTTTTGTGAGCTCATACCGTGAGATTTCGTGCGAACCGCTCGATCAAGATCAAGCAGATCACGTTACCCTTGAATCTACAGCAGACCTCTGCATTACTGCGGAGGATCCACGTCCCTCAGTCGACCACCAAAATTGCTCATGATGCCATCGTTTTTCTAGAGCATCTGCGGGAAAACCATCAAATGGAACATTCCTGATTCCATCGCGGGGTTCTTTTCCAATTAAATATATGTGTAGATTCTTTTTCCCTCGTGAACTAATAATTCATACCAAGCGGCACTTTGTATTGCAACTACGGGAGGCTCCAAATAATCCATGATCTTCCTGTTGTGAACATGATCCAACATGATATACATTAAATACTAATTATTGGATTAACATGAATCAATTTAAAATCATCATGGATTAACAAAGAGACAATCATGTGTTTCATATTCATGATCCAATTACAAATGTAAACATGGATCAATTCAATATGTAATGCAATATATTAGGGCAAAGATTGAATAAGGGCAAAGCAATAAACCAAACAAGACAAATAAAACAGTAAATAAGTTAGAGTAGAGATCACTGAAGCACCTACGAAGGATTGTCCTTAAAAAGGATATCAACCTCACAATATCGGTGTATAGGACATTAGCGATCCACTCACAAGATAAGACATCACATAATCTTCATCCACGCACACCGACGAGATTGTCCTCGAAAGTATCTCGAAGAACAACAACTGAGAGTAGAGAAAGGAATGGCTTCACGGTGGAATAGAGAGCACACGAGAGTTTTCTTGTGTGTGAAAAATAAGTTCATCACAGTTTTAGCACTAGTAGATGTAGTACTAAAACTCCCCCCAAACACACAATGTTTCAAATTTGAAAATTCTCAACTTTCTCTCCGAATTAATTGGCCTTCCACTTGAAACAAATTTAGTTTTCCAATATAATTGTATAATTTTATCAAGTTAAAATCTAATTATATAACCATTAAACACAACACTTCCTCACAGACACGGTGAGCTCTCCCATCTCAATCTGGGGTAAGGAGTGGCCTAAAACGGGGAAGAGAAATGAAAGTACATCATTTGTGTATTCGAATTTGAAAATCCCTCTGTTTAAGGGATTTGTCTGCAGACTATTATATAAACCCTCACTGATCCTCTGCAGTACTGCAAAGGCCGACTATAAAGAGGGGTACGGATCGAGTCGCTCGATCCAATATCAAGCGGCTCACACAATAAAGACTAAGAAAAATCCAAATTTCGTGTTGAGCCGCTCGATCTTGATTGAGCAGCTTGGCCGGTACTCTTTTCAACCGGCCTTTGCAGTAATGTTTTTTTTCTAGAGGATCCTTGCTCTATATAAACCTCCTAGCATTATGTTTTTTCTGCATTCTCTGTACCACCACTGCATAACGTGCAGGGTGAGAAATCCGATACGGTCATTAATGAATAATAATCCTGTTAAAAGCAGGTCATTTGTTTGGTTTACTCGATACTTCTTCTTACCGACAAGACAGACTCCTTCCCTTCATCTCGCGAGTGCAACAGTAATCCCAACGTTGGCGTGTCATTGTTGATCACCCGCCAAGATTCCCGTCAAAGTCGCATTCCGTATCGATACCTTATCTAGCTTTCTGAATGAGTCTCATTGGATCAGGAATTGCCCGGTCTAAAGATAACGTCGCATGTTTCAAGTATTTTATTTTGCATATATGGGTCCGAAAATTTTCAACCTCGCTGCCGCCACATAAGAACGAATGAATCAACAATGTCGAACTTCGCCGACGACCACATCCCGATAATTTAGCTCTACACACGCAACTATAATTAACTGCAGAAACCAACCAAGTATTGGATTTGCATCCAACTGGAGATGGCTTCTGCTTCACGTTCCGTTCTGCTGCTGCTCCTGTTCCTCTCCTTCGGCAGCCTTCTATCCTCTTCTGCCACCGATGGGGAAAAGAGGGTAATCCGATTCGGTTTCGCACATACCCAGTTCTTGCATTAATGTGCAGCATCCCGTAATATGTTTGTTCGTGTGCTGCAGTTGCATATAGTGTACATGGGAGAGAAGCACCACGATGATCCCGATGTCGTCACTGCACTTCACCACGACACGCTCGCCTCTGTTCTTGGAGGGCAAGTCCACTTCAAATTTAGTATTCATAAGATTTATCAGCTCAACTGATTAACTTGACTGAACATGGTTTTTTACAAATTGCAGCAAGGCGCAAGCTCTGGAGTCGATCGTGTACAGTTACAGGCATGGATTCTCCGGATTCGCAGCAATGCTTACGGACCATCAAGCTGAATTGCTTGCAGGTAGAACATTTGATTACATGTGTTAATTAACTGTGACGAAGATTAGCAGTGAACATCAAATCTGAAGAATCGAATCGCGCAGAGATGCCCGGTGTTATTCGCGTGGAGCTCAGCAGCACGATTCGGGTGCACACCACGCGCAGCTGGGATTTCCTTCGATTGAGCTCCAGCAACCCTTCAGGCCTTCTCCAAAGGGCTAATGGGGGTGACGGTGCCATCATCGGGGTGATTGATTCCGGTAAGTACGTTGCTGATGGCTTCAGATTTTGTGTGCTGGATTTTGACTTAACCTCTTCTTCTCCGCAGGGATATGGCCAGAATCGAAGAGCTTCGATGACAGCGGCTATGGACCCATACCGCAACGATGGAAAGGAAGATGTCAAACTGGAGTATCTTTCAACGCATCCAACTGCAACCGTAAGATCATCGGAGCTCGATTCTACTCCGGTGGCATCCACAAGTCCATGCTTGACCATGATGACTTGTCCCCACGAGACGGCTTCGGCCACGGCACACACTGTGCCTCCATCGCCGCCGGTTCCCACGTCGAGAACGTGAGCTTCCACGGGCTCGGCACCGGCACTGCCCGGGGGGGAGCTCCCATGGCGAGGCTCGCGATCTACAAGGTCTTCTGGGGTAACAAAACGACCCACACCGGAAATGACGCATCGGTCATCAAGGCCATCGATGACGCGATCCACGATGGCGTCGACGTGTTATCGCTATCGCTCTCAATGAAAACAGGCTCTTGGGCGACTCTTCAAGCAGTGATGAAGGGCATCACGGTTGTGTACTCAGCCGGGAACAACGGGCCGACGCCGAAGAGCGTCTGGAATTTGGCTCCTTGGGTGATCACCGTCGCCGCCACCACCCTCGACCGGTCCTTCCCGACGGCCCTCACGCTTGGGGACAACCTCACCGTCATAGTAATTATTCTTAAGCTTGATAATAAGCTAATCTTTTGATGATCACGTTAGTCACAATTGCTTAACTAATTCCGTGCACAATAACCTTCCACAGGGGCAAGGATACGTTTATAAATCATCAAACATATTCGACCAATTTGTCGGGATCACCTATGGTGCCACGTAAGTAAAATCCAAATAACTAGGACGATATCCTTGCGAGAGGCCGGCTGTATTGAGGTGCATGTTCCGAGCCGTTCGATCGAGATCTAGCAGTGGTTCACATGAAATATGGGTTTTTCTTGACCCTTATCGAGTGAGCAGCTTGATTGAGATGAGCGACTCGGAATATGCACTTCATTATAATCGTGCAGTACTACAGAGGATCCGTACTCGATATTACATCTGATTTTTCGATTCGTCTGAGGTTTTGCAGCTGTGAAGCTAGTTTTTTGAAGACAATGGATATAAAAGGAAAATTGGTGCTGTGCTCCATGGGAACAAATCCTCCGCGGAAACAGTTCTCCGCCGCACTCGCGGCGGTTTTCCAAGCGAAAGGAGCCGCGATGATCTTCGCGAAATACTCTACGCAATCGCTTGCCGACCGTTCTATACCAGTTGTTTTAGTGGACTTCGAGGTACATCAACAGATTCTTGATTACATAGAATCCTCGAGGTAATCAAGCTCGTCAAACAAACTCAAATTTGGAGCAGTAGTAAGAAAAGTCACACGATTTTGGTGGATCTCGCTGCAATTTGTACAGATCACCGGTGGCGAAATTGAAACCCACGTGGACAGCTGAAGGGAGGGAGGTACTCGCGCCAATCGTCGCGTCGTTTTCTTCCAGGGGCCCCAGCAAAATTTTCCCTGGAGTTCTCAAGGTGCGCACTGCTATTTATTTTCCTTTTGACACTTTATTCACAGAAAGATCCCAAAATTAAGAGATTGGATCGTCTGCTGTAGCCTTTGCTGCTGCATAGTCGGTTGTAGGGGTTGGAGTTGCTCGATCTTGATCGAGCGGTTTCCACGAATTCATATGATTCAAGCTCATATAATATGTGAACTCATGAGAACCGGTCGATCATGATTGAGCGGCTCCAGCCCTACAATCGACTCTACTGCAGCAAGAGCTACAACAGACGATCCAATCTACAAAATTAAAACCTATCAATGCTGGATCAGAGTAACTAACAATGACATTGTTATCACTGTAATAGCCTGACATTGCGGCTCCTGGAGTGAGCATCCTCGCTGCAGTAGAAGACTCCTACGAATTCAAGTCGGGTACTTCCATGTCTACCCCAGCAATAGCGGGTATCGTCGCTTTAATCAAAACCGTCCATCCAAATTGGTCGCCCGCAGCCATCAAATCCGCACTCATCACGACTGGTATTGACACAATTTTTATGCTAGCTAACTACTTATTCGATATAGATTGTTCATTCTAAAATGATAAATGCAGCTTCAACCAAGGACGAGTTCGGTCTACCTATACTGGCTGAGGGAGTCCCTCGAAAGATCGCAGACCCTTTCGACTTCGGTGGTGGCAATGTCAATCCTATCCGGGCAGTTGATCCTGGGCTAGTATACGACATCGACCCAAACGACTACAAGGAGTTCCATTGCTCATGGACAAAAGTGTTAGTTTGCGAAACACGGGGAAGGCATGTTTATCACTTGAACCTACCTTCCATCTCCATCCCAAACCTTAAAACAGAGGTGACAATTTGGAGGACAGTGACCAATGTAGGGCCAACCGACTCGGTGTACCAGGTGCTCGTCGAAGCCCCACCTGGTGTGGAGATGGTGGTTGAACCAGCTAAGCTTGTTTTCGATGCGCAAACGACTTGGAACCGGTTCAGGGTCACGTTCCGGGCTCTTCGTAGAGTGCAGGGAGTTTATTCGTTCGGAAGCCTGACCTGGTCCTACGGGTGGCACCGGGTCCGGATCCCGGTCGCCGTTCGCACGGTGATTCTGGATTCCTTCTCCGATAGTGGCTAATGTTTCCATTGAAAAGGAAACGAAATCAACTATGCTTCTTCAGAGCACACCAGAATAAAAGTTGTTGTTCTATGTAATATAATGAATATTCATAATAATTGGATATTATCATTGTAAGCATTTTTTAAAATGTACAAATGTGATAATAAAGACACATTTTCCATGACTCCGATGTTAGTCAACGCAGATAACATTAGTACTCTGTATTTTTTTTGTCTTCCATATGTTTTTAAGTCATGATAAAAATAAAAAATATAAATACTCGTCGAAATATCATGTTATATATTAATTAAAAATGCAAGAGATATATGTGTTAAAGATAATAAGTATAAAATCAGGGGCGGATCCAGTATATACTGTAGGAGGGCCATGGCCCCTCCTTACTTCCTATATTTCACTTATAATATAGTTTTGATGTGCCCCTTCCTTAATTGTAAAATAAGTTTCATATATGTAAAAAAAATAACAAACCCACTATATAGTATGGTGGTAATGTTGTGTGTTTATTGCAAGGTTTTGAAAATCGGATCGGACGTTGAACCGGTCAGTCTTCGGTTTGGTCGAATCGGGTCGAACCGTCGGTCCAAATCGGTCGGACCGGTGATGACGTCATCATTCTTATCGACTTGGAAAAAATCGGACCGGGCTTAATTTACTAGTCAGACCGGTCGAACCGGTTTTTTGAACCAATAAAAACGGATACATATATGTAAGTATGTATTTATATATCAATGAAATAATCGTTAGAAATTTCAAATCTCTAAATAGAATAACATAATTGCCTATTTCTAAGAAAACTCTACAAATTTAGTCGTATTTTCTATTTATATATGAATATAATATTGTAATAATTTATTTATATTTATTTCAAGAAAATTACTCTAAGAAAGTATTGACATAATGTATATTCCAAAAAAGAGAGGGGCATACCTTATATGGTAGAAGTTAAGAAGGGAATACATGATAAAAAAACCCCATTATTTCATTATTTAAACTTTTATTTTTTGAAAATTACGAAACCATCAAAACTGGGTCAATCCGAGTCAACCCTGTCCGACCATCCGGGTCAACCCGGTCCAACCGGTCCGACCGGCCGATCCGGTCCAGTTTTTTAAACCCTGGTTTATTGTATTGTGGAGGAAGGTTCGGTTCCCTACACCAACAATTAATTTTTTAAAGTAAAATTTAGGTACCTTAATGTGATATTAAATGAGATTAAAGCTCTCATTTATTCTCCTATTTTTTCTAGACCTTTCAAACAAAATAAATTTTATTGTTTCTTTTTAACCATGGATTTTTTGTGTAAAATTTTCACTTTATAAGTTTAAATAATCAGATTTAACAAAATTTTAAAATCACCACTGAAAATAATAATTTATTTGAAAAGTCTAACTATACTAATAAATTATAAATCATGAGTTTACCAAAATCGTAAAAATATCATTTGAAAATATTAACTTTATTTAAAAATATCATTTAAAAATATAATAATTATTTCTCCATTTGAGCTTACATGTAAGACGTATATTTGGCCCCTCCTCGATAAAATTCATGATTCCGCCCTTGTATAAGATGGCACCCATGTAGTCATAAATACATGATTGCATGTTGTAGCGTATAAAAATGTAAATGCTGATCAACAATAAAAAATACAGAATGTAACAATGCATCACTATAGTTATCAAGTTATGTGTCACGTCTGTACTTGGGTAGACGTGCGTAAGTTCTTGCACATGCATACATGATGATTAGGGGCAAGAAGGTCATCTTGTTTTACATAAAATAAATTTTAATTATTCAATAAAATGTATTTTTTAAAAACTATTTATAAATCAATTTCATTATAGCTCATACTATAATATTCCTTTATCTTTTCTCCTCCTATTTGGGCAAGTGATCCAATATCGCTTCTTCTTTCCTATCTTATGATTGCCTATCTCTTCCAACATTGACATGAGGTTGCCCCCTTCCAACATCAACAAACTATGCCTTCATATAATGAAGAAGTTGTCATGTTCACACTATGAGAAGCAATAGATGAACAACGCTTGTCACTTTAAATAGTTTTTAATTTGCTAATTTTATACATCATTCATATGAATTTATATGAATTTGATAAAAATATATTTATTATGTCTTTTCAAGTTTTTCTAATAACATATGTACCCCTGAATTTTAATAATTAAATCCGCGGGGGACTGGCTCGCCCCACACAGCTTAACTCAACTCGTCGAACTCTCTCGCTACTATATATCAGGTGAAACGCAAAATCAGTCTACCACAACCGGCTATAAGCCCCCTCACTTAGCAAAGACATCAATTGCCTAGTTCCCACTCCTCCGCTCCGGGGCCAGCTAACTCTGTATAACTCTGCTATTGAAATTTAGCTGATCGTTTTGTCTTTACAACTTCTTCAGCTCATTATAGAGCTCTTAGCTGAGCGTTCAGAATAGTTAGCCAGAATAGCGAAGAGGAAAAGGACTACAAAAAGAACTACTGCTGCACACCCACCGGAACTATTGCTGAGGGTGCTGACGAGCGTCTCAGGCGTCCTCGCGGTAAACAACTGGGTACAGTGTCTCAGTAGAACCCCTGAGATTACTTTTGTGCCCCTATATTCTTAAAAGAATCACAATATTATCCGTATGTTGGTATAATATAGGAGCACAAGTGCACTAGTAAAAGGTCACTACCACGGATTTTGTAAAAATATATGGTCACATATGTTATTATAAAAAAGGGTATAATTGTTATTGAAAAAATTAAAAGGACGCATTGGAAATATCGTTTAAATATTTACATAGCATTATTCATATTAATTAGTATAAAATACTGGTCTAACTCGATTCAACACGAGGGGACCAAATGAACCAAATCAACAATTCAGTGATTCAGTTTTTTCCTATTTTTATGAGATATTGATGTCATCTTCAGTTCAACCAATCGGTACAATTGGTCTGACCAAAAAATCCAAAACTGATACATGTCTAGTTTTATGTTCGGTTGAGTTTCTAAAACCTTGGGTAGACCTGCCATCCTACAGCGCAAATCGATGAGCGAAAGGTGATAAACCTCTGATTCATTACAATACATGGCCTAAGTCAATAATATCGAAACACCCTTATCGGAACACTAGCACGCAAAGCACACATGCTAAAAAAAACAGTTTATATGGTTAATATATAACCATGTCCTCCATGAAACCTAAATCAAGTATAGGATCATATCAAGAAAACCTTCTTCATTATCATGATCCGCTGACATCAATCCTAACCTTGACCGAAACCATAGTCTGGAACCCTCCAACTTTCTTAAACCTAGGCCAAGAGTCAACTCTAAACTTTGAGATTACCTAAGTTTGAAGCCCCCTCATTTATTAAGCCAGAAATGTTGGCTCATATAGTAACTTAGGATAAAAACCCATAAACAACCTAAGCCCTAATCAATTGGGTTAAACACCATAAGAGAAACCAAAAACCATGTTCGTACATTAGGCTAATTCTCAACCCTTATTAATTTGACCCCTTAGAAACCCTAGCAACACCCCTCTCCATAATTTTCCCGCAAATAAGGAATGTATTGTAACGTAAAATTATGGTTTATTGTAATATATATTGTCTGGCTATTTATAGCATACCTAATTAAGCATATTCAAATTATTTTTTTAGATTTTATTTTTACTTGATTAAGTCTTGAACTTGAGCTCAATGAGGAAAATATTATTAACGATGTTGTTTTGGGTATAACGAATGTAGTTTTAGTGAATTTTTAGTATTTTTAGGTATATATATTTTTTAATGTGCACGTATTTTTCGGGTGTTTTAATTATATGTTTATATGTAAACATAATATGTAAATGTTTCATATCTTTTATTTCTAAATTCATATCTTTATTTGATTTTTTTAATTTTTTTATTTTATTAATTGCATGTTTTATTAATTTTTGGAAAAAATATATTTAAAATAAGACTTTTGAAATTTGAGTATTTTTTATTTTTGATTTATTTGAAGTACCTAAAATTCACACAAAGAAGAGGCAAAATTTAGTTTTAAATTTATTATATTTTAATATTTTTGGATAATTTGATTGAGTTTTTATTTTTTTTATTTATCTTTCGATAATTATTTTTGGAATAATAGTGTAATTTTAATTGAAAACTAAATATTAGTAGGATTTGAAATGTCGTAATACATGTATTCTAATAAATTTTACTACAATATTGAACTATTTAATATCTACAAAGACAACTGATACATGTACTTTTAGTATTTTACAGAATTAAATTTGACAATGTTTGTGGATTTTTTAAATTTTAAAATTTTCATTTTATAATTTCATATGTTTTAGATATAGCTACCGCATATAAAAAATATTTTTAAGAACATTTTAATTAACTAATTAATTTTATTGATTTTTTGTTTTTAAAAAATAGTAAAACTTTATAATTTTGGAAGCTAAAAAATAGTGAGTTAAAATACTATAAAAGTTAATTTTACTTCTATAATAATTTACGATTTTAACTTTTTTGCATTATTGAAAATTTCATAAAAAAAATAAAAGTTTGAAATGGTGTTTTTTAACATAATTGATAGGGAAGTAGAGATTTTAGGTACCTACCTATATGCTTATTTTTTGTTTGGGCCTAGATCGCTAAGGAGTGATTTCTTTGAAGTAAACTAACTAATGCTATCAAGCATCTAGAAATATATAGAAATTGGAAGTTGCGGAGGCTATTTGATCTAGGCTTCATTCAAAGTTTCGTGCAAAAATGCGTATAAACGAAAAACAAATGAAAATTTGAATTACAGGGATCTGCTTGCAAGAGAAACAAGTTAGAAATAACTTCTTCATACGTAAAAAGTCTGAATGAAAAACTATAAAAATCCACTAGACCAATTTATTGATACCTCCCTAGCATGCAATTTTCGGGAAGTTGAGGGGCATCATTGTAAAATTACTAATTGAAGGTCTAAGGTGTAAACAAGTTTGGAAATTCTTTGCCCACGTTCCTGCAAGGACACGGTTGCAAATGCAACACATGTTAGGTTTCAGTACATAATTGTTCTACCACTTTCTTCAATGGCTTCCGCATGTCAACCCACTAGTGTTATCGTCCTCAATTAGGTCAGAAATAAAAGAGGCGGAGATGGGGAGGAGCTTCGATAGCATGGTTAAGTGTTCGCGGATGAATCTTTAGAGATACATGCCTTCTCTTTCCCAACTGAGGTTACTAAAAAATATATCTTGAGAGGTCTTGAAATTTGAAGTAGATTAAAAAATTGAAGTGATCGATATCTCTTGATCAAGGTCTGCGATCAAGGCTAATCTTCTTCTTCAATTAGTGAATATAATAGCTCTTCAAGCGTTAGCTTTCTATAAATCATACCTACATTTAAAAAAAATAAAAGTGTAACATACGTGAAATCAAGTCGAATAAAAGTGAAATTTGAACTATACAAGCTCTGTCGTTTGGAGGTGAAATGCGAGGATCCATCTAATATGTGAATTTATAGATAAAATTTTCCCCAAAGTTGTTTAATTTCTCACTAGCAATCTAGTGACCATGTTAAGAAATTAGCATGTAGATTCTACAATGTTTTACCTAAAAATCCAACTCACCATATATTTACCTCATTTTTTGACAAAACACTAAATAGAACAAGGGAATGGCATAGTTAAAATTTAATTGAGGTAGATAAGAGCAAGTGGCAAACCTCGATTGAACAACACAATCAAGGGAGGTCTAGGGTAGTTGAACGTGAACACATCAAAGATGATCGGTGACGTCATGATCGAAATGAGAAGAAGAGGTAACATTGGGGAAAATAAAGAATCATATAGAAAACCACATATGAAATAAAATTTTGTAACTAAAATTGAAACCACAACTGAGTAACACACCTTAAATTGGGATCAAAATGATAAAATATCCAATCAATCATAGATAGATCCAGGAATCATCTACTTAAGAAGTATAAATTGAGCTCCATATCAAGCAAAAAAAACATTTATTTGCATTTAATTTCATGCTTTATACTTTGTAGATGCCTTAATAATATTGCATAATTAACATAAAAATCATACAAAAATCCAAAAAATATAGAACCTGAAAATTGGGAAGGGTATACTTGTAAAGATTTACCATAAAAAGGAATACACTGACTGTGAATCCAATTATTTTTCCTAAACCCATAGACTTGGTCGCCACAGTTGACTCGACAAATAAAAAGTAGAAAGCTGGAGAAAATCCCAAAAACATGAATTTTAGGTGTAAATATGTACATATAAATAGTACAAACTTCACTGTTTTTTTTATAATATCACGTTAATTGTAATTAATATGAAATCATTTTTTGTGTACATATATCTGATCTTAATACATGAAAAATCCTAAAAATATACCAACATAATATATATAAACCCTAACCTTAAATCGAAGTTGAAAGTCGTAAAGGCGAATATCTCACCCATACATACTTTAGTGAGTCCTAGCCTTCTTTTGAAATGATGAACATTAAATTCTTGTTAAACAAGATCTTTTCAAATGAGGTCTCTGCATTAAATTCTCTTCACAACAATACCGATTTCAAAGAAATCGGAGTTCGTTTGCACAATTATGGTCTTTGGGGTGTGTTCTATATTTTACAATTATACATTCAGAACCTTCTTATTTCTTGTACATATATTCATCTTTTTATTTTATTTCCTTTTGTTTTTTCTTATTTGTTTTGTAAAACAACCAATTACAAAAAAGGTAAAATAAAGAAAATACAAAAGTTGTAAAACTTACAAAAAGAAGCCTCTAAAATACTTATATGTATACACCATCCTTTTAATTTTATTTCTATGTTTTTCCCTAATTACTAAAAATCCAAACAAAATAGTCAATGTGTTATTATTATAATACTAATATAATAAAGGGATTTTTACACCCATAACCCTGAGTAATTCTAAAATTACAATCATGACCCCTCATAATCGTGAATTACATGACAAATCTCAAATAGTCACTTTGCCTCACATCCATAACCCTCTGTTAGTTTTTCTGTTAACCCAACCATATCATTAGATTAATTCAACCCATGATCTTCTAACTGCTTTTAGAAAAATAAAAAAAATTAAAAAATTAGTGGCATCTACAGGAAGGAGGCAGACATGAGGGAAGGATGGCGCTTGCGGGGTGGGAGGGGCTTCCAAGTTGGCGGCGGTGGCGGGCCACAGGGAGGGGTGCTTTCTAGGGAGGAGCGGGGCTTGCAGACACGAGGGTGGGTGGGGGCTTCCAGGCAGGAGGCGATATTGGCGAGGGGGCGATGCCACAGGGAGGGACTCCGCAGAGAGATGGGCGAGGGGTCGGGGAGGTCAGGGTCGACTTGGGCAGGAGGAGGCGGGCGGGGGTCAGACTTGGTGTTCGGCAGAGGTTGGGCCATGCTCGAAGGGAGGGAGGAAGTGGGCGGTGAAAGGGGAGGGAGGAAGAAGGAGGAGGGAGACGGGCTCGACCGGGGTGGGTGGGTGGATGGGGGGGAGGGGGCTTGATGGAAGGAAGGGGGAGGAGAGGGGAGGGTGGCGGGCTTGACGGGAGGGTGGGGGCGTAAGCTCGAAGGGAGGGAGGAGGGGGCGGGGGAGGGGAAGGTCTGGCCTGGGTTGGATGAGGTGGGCGGGGGGAGACCTGGTCTGTGTGTGTGTGTGGTGGTGGTGGTGGGGGGGGGGGGGGGGGGGGGCTCGATGGGGGCTGCCTTGGCTGGAGGAGGAAGGAGAGGAGTCGGCGACTGGGGGTCAGCCCGGGAGGAGGAGGTGGTCGACGGAGAGGAGGAGGGGAGGGGGTGGTTGTCGACGATGAAGAGGGAGGGGAGGTAGGAGGAGGGAGTGGACTCATTTGTAAATAGTAGAACTTAAAGGGTAGAAAATGTATAATATTCGATGGATACCATCATAGTTAACGGAATATTGGATGGAAGTTAACTCGGGGGTTATGGGTGTAAGAGTTAAGACTATTAAGGGTTTTGGGTGTAATTCACGATTATGTGGGGTCATGATTGTAGTTGTAGAATTACCTAGGGTTATAGGTGTAAATATCCCTATAATAAAATATAGTATGTATACAATTAAGGGAAATCAAAGAAAGATATAAAACCGTAAAGAATGTTATTTTATACATAAAAATACGTTAAAAAATCTTATATCTAATACATAACTTACATTTTAATACTTCAATTCTTCGTATAAGTTGTAGATCCATTGATATCTATAACTTTTAAGTTGAACACTTTTTTATGATTTTATTTTATTTATTTTTTTCTTTGCTTTTCCTCTTTTCAGTTTTTCTAACATTGCCATTTGGCTGGTCAACAATTCTATCAACCAGCCATTTGGCCTTCACCTGTTCACCAAACTCCATTCACTTATCCACCTCAACTAAGGAGTGTTGACCTCGGTCAACACCTTCTTGGATTGGTCCGTTCCCTTGGTTTTGTTAACTATCGGTCAACTAAAACTTCGCCCTCCTTTCCATCCCATCCTCACCTTTCCAGGTCACCCGACAACCCTGCCGACCACCTTCCGCGCTCTCTAGTGCCTGCTTCTCCTCCATGGATGTCGTCCTTCTCTCTAAAGACACCCCCTTCATTTGAGACCATGGAACACTAGCCATATAAAGCTATCTTTTTTGGGTTCCATTCTTTTCATCCGCCATTTGCGAGTTGGTGCTCCGTCCTCTTCCTTCCTCTCTCGGTGATGGCAAGGACGATATGTCATTGACACGATGATGAGCAAGAGCTATTGCTCTTGGTGATATTCGATGAACCAGTTAAATGTAGCGGTTGTTACTTCGAGATCCGTCAAAGCTTTGTGAGTACATTTCCACTTACTGAGGTGATCATTGGAGGTATTGGACCTCTAGACATCTCAGGCGAAATTGTTCTTATCCCGAGTACCTCTTTTGTGTGTTTTTCTTAATCTTCTTCTTCTTTCTCTGTCTTCTTCTACCTTTGTTGTTTCCTCTTCTTCCTCATCTCCCTTTCCTCTTTCTCTTGTTCTCTCTGGTTGTGATCCAACCCAACATATGTGCCAACACCAACAAGACACACTTTGCAATTTGTTAAGAATCAACTGATGTTGTAGCATGCACAAAAGTTAACATAGAAAATAAAATGTGCACTGTGTGTATTTTACTTGTTTAGGAGATCCGTGGGGTTGGGTTGGGTGATTCTAGCACATAAGACTAGATGCATATAAATAAATGTGGATAGTAGTTCGAGTTGTAAAGCTCCAAAACAATTGTGTACTTTCAGCAGTATTGGAACAATACAAGAAACAAGGGCCTACTAAATGTGTGTCAAGGTTGACAATGTATAGAGACAACCTCAACTCTCAAGCGCACGACCCGTATTATACACATTGAATAGAAAAATCTAGGATAAGCATGCATTCGATTATATGCTGCGTAATCGAGACGTCCTGGCTAATATGAAAGAAGCACCAAAAATCAGATGATGACCACTCACAAAAATGTTATGAGTTACCTTCCACTAAGATTTCAGTCGAACCATATAGGTGCATGTCCCTCCTATGTAGTATTTTATTGTACCCTACTAAACGTTTCCCCTTCAACTTAATCAATTAAGATGTCACAAAATCACATTGGTTAAAAATTCACTCGAGATTCATGTATCCCCAATGATCTATATTAGATATAGG
The DNA here is from genome assembly GCA_037367405.1 of Ottelia alismoides. Taxonomy (NCBI): domain Eukaryota; kingdom Viridiplantae; phylum Streptophyta; class Magnoliopsida; order Alismatales; family Hydrocharitaceae; genus Ottelia; species Ottelia alismoides. The sequence goes on along the minus strand of JAZKJV010011896.1, from coordinate 541,880 downwards.
ATTTTCATCATATGGGTGAAAATCTCAACTTATAAGCATCCCATAAATTCTTGAGATATACGCATACGTAATGATCAGTTGATTTCGCCACCAAGATTGTGGTTCATCCTTTATCACTATCCCGTAAATCCATGAGATATACTCATTATCAACGATAAATTATACCATGCATGATCCTATCTCTCTCTCTAGATAGGAAAATGTACCAATGACCACGCATAACAGTATGCCTCCTTGATAAAAATTGCATAACTTTTTAATTATAATATAAAGCATACCATTTATACTATAAAATAAAAGTTGTATTAAAACTTCAATTCATTTAGAGTTATCTAACACATCCATCGAGCAATGCTGGATTCACTTATCCAGAGTCACTGACTGTTTATTAGTGAATGATTATGTTCACACTGGAACTTGGATATCTAAATTTAGTGGTCATGCAATGTTGTGTATGTACATGGATACATACTCCTTACCCTCGCTCACACATGAATTAATTGAAAGATCATGGCATTCCACCTCAAATTTGGGATAATATTCATAATATACTTGATACGATCTCGTACATGATTTATTATACTAGAGGGGATCTCTTCCACGTCAATCTAAGTATCCACAATTCAAACGGGTTTTAACTGATGTTATCTAGTTGAACTAATATACTAAATATGTATATCTTGGGATCATTACATTAACCATGGATGATTAATCAGATGTATCCTTATACAACTTTATTAGGGATTTGATGACGTAGATTACTTCTAATTAAATCCACATCCCATGGGCCATTCTCATGATGTACCCTTCACATGATTTTCTACCGCATTAAACTGCCATGCTATATTTCCACCATATTTCCATGATACAACAATCCTTGATTCACCGAATGCTTTACTTTCATCATCCCATCTTAATCAACTCTGTGATTAGAGGTATAATGCTTTAGATAACTTCGTATCAAAAACACTCTTTTAATGCTTTAGTTTAAATAACAGTTTCCTTCCTAAGTCCCATAGAGATTACCAATCCAAAACAAATTTTGTTTAAAGATGTTTATGTGTATCGATATATATCCTCTTCTAGTCCTCTTTTGTAATTACAAATTTTGTAATCACATGTATACCCCTATTTTACTTTATTGAAAGGATGGAGTTACACATTTTGTAAGAATCCTTTGAAGTATATTTGTACCCAAGGATATATCTTTTTAAAAAAATTAATATGTACACATAATATGGGCTTGAGTGTAAAGTTTACACTAATATTGTTAACCAAATATGAAGTCAAGTATCAACATGAATCAAATCTCCAATATCCAAATATCATTTTCATTTAACAAGGATATGGATAATGTATAGATATGGACATCCATATTACGAAATCTATGTATATATTATGAGGAAAGGGAGCCTACTTTGTGAAGTAGGTAACCTTATCTACTCCACATTTTATTTTTGGCAAATTTTTTTATTTTTTGAAAAAATGTCACTGTGGATTTTAATAACTGCATGATGCATCCCTCTATTATGTCATTCAAATTTCGTCAGAAACAGAGACTCCTACGGCCTCCATCTAGACAGTCATTTTTTAACGGTCGCAGATTTGTTGTATTTACATGTTCTGGATAGACGGTCATTTTGAAATATGCTTCAAAATTTCTGTACCGAGTTTTAAAATACTATAGCAATGTGAACCGCTGACATATGCCAAATTATACACTTGTCAAATTTTGAAATAATATAAATATTTAGGCAATCATTTTCATTTAAATTAATGATCTACATGTATTTCTATTTTTTTACTTCTGATATAGATATTTAGGTTCCTGGCGTACATCCAGGCAATTCTTGAGGCATGTCATCGAGACCTAAAGCCACAAAATGTCATGGTATAACTTTATACTTTTCAATTTTGGAAGAATATATCTGATGAAGCATCCTTGAGAGTGTCTCTAACCTATGACTGACATATGACAGATTTGATCCACTAACTAATCAAGTAAAACCTTGTGACTTTGGAAGTGCTAAGGTTCTGGTATGTACGATTTCTTGTATTTCTCCTCCAGAAAAAATACTTCAATAATCCCTTAGGTGATGAATATTCATTCATCACTCTTTATTCTTATATTTTAGCTACAAAAACCTTTGCAAATGCATGTATATATTTGTAAATATAAATAATTACCAAAAGCATGCATGGTGTAAAAAGTAATAATTAGCATGTTTTTGTGCAAAAATAAAAGAATAAAGATTAAAAAGAAAAAAAAGATGGAAATATTTAGAATAAATATTGAGCAACCTAACCCAAGGGAGGGCTCAGCATGGGCCTGACCGCATAAAAGCCAAAGTAGAGGGAGATAGGGGCTCATGTGTAAATATACATGTAACTATAATAAAAATATTTTCCTCTAAAAATAGAAGAAAATGGGCTTGTAAATACTTGTATATATTTATAAATATAAAAATCAAAATAAAAATAGAAAAATAAAAAGAAAACAAAAACCTTCACCTTGTGCATATTCATCATTTACATACACTCACCTATATTTATTTAACCTTATAAATAAATAAAATTAATTTCCAAACATTTTGTAAATATTTTATCTTTTATGTTGTAAATAAATAAATTAAAAACCATTAAAATAAAAAGAACAAAATCAAAAATTAAAAATCACATTGTAAATAGACCATGCATATATATGTACATATGTATTTATGTCACTATTGTATATAAATAATAAAAATAAAATAAAAATATATTTTTATTCCTTATTTTATGATATAAATAAATAAAATATAAAATAGGAATAAAAATGTATAAAAAGAAACTAATTAAAAATCAAAATTAAAAATCCTATATTGTATATATACCTATGTATAGTACTATATTGTAAGTACCCTATTTTTATTTTGAAAAATTAATTAAAAATCACAAAAAATAGAAAAAATTAAAACAAAAATATTTCATGTTTTGAGTTTTTAATAAATAGGCCATTTACTATTTTTAATTGATTTTCTAAATATTTTCCACGTGGCCTGTCCTCATTGGTCCACGGGGGTTGTTGACCGCCCGGTCAACTCCCCCTCAGGACCACCTCCCACGGGTATTAGGCGGGCGACCCGATTTCTCCTAATTCTAGCGCCTAAACCCGACCACCTCACACCTAAACCCCAGGTCCGTTTCACTCACGTCACATCTGACACCCTCGCCGGGGTGCCCGCCTCGAGATCCGCGCTTCACGCAGCCCTACCCGACCCATTCTTATCGGACTCCTGGCAGTATAAGGGTTGAGCTCCGCCACCTCATTCCGCATCTTTGGATCATTCGCCTACCACCCAGTGACCTCCAGTGCCTTAGTGAGAGTGACAGCTCGCTCCGGGCGTTGTCGCAGCGAGGAGGAGACGTCTGGACCATCGATCCGGCGAGCTTGCGCCGCCGTGCTCCGCCCAAAGCAGGAGCTTGAGCCTCGGGCCACGACGTCCCGTGAGGCAAGGACCCATAGCTGTCTAAGCTCGTCCCCAGTCGGCCCATCCACCCAGGTAGCTTAGATTTTTTCTCTAGTTCTCTAATTTCGCATTTGCCCCAAATCGCGCCGTAGCCGACCTTCTCCGATTCCGACCATCTCCCCCTTCCGTTCGATCATCGGAATCCCCCATCATCATCGTCGTCCTCCCGCGCACGTTCTACGCCCCTCCACTCAACCCAGCTCGCACAGGAGCTGGGGTTTCGAGCTCCTCCGTCCACCCCTCGCCGGAGCTCGACCGCTCTGCCTCACCAGTCACCTTCATCCCCTCTCACAGGGTCGAGGCACTTTGCCCTCGACCCGCGAGCGTTTTGCTGTGCTTTGCAGGTACCGTCGAGCCCATCTGAGGGTCCGACCATCCAGGAGCAGGCGCTTGACCTCCGCCGACCTCGTCGGAGCTCCCTAGGGCTCCGTTGAGTCATCGGAGGCTACCATTCGACGCGGAGGGCCCCCGCTATCTTCTCCGATCATCAGAGGCCTTCGAGGAGGAGTACAACGCCTGCACGAGCCCGGTGAAGTTCGCCGGAGCCCAGTTCTTCCTTCATTCTCCAGGACCGTCAGATCGACTCCCAGCTCCAGTTGTCATCACAGTCGTTCATCTGAGGAGCGATTAGCAGCGTCAGATCCATCTGAGGAGCGATCTCCACCGTCCGATGGCCGAGGTTTAGCCACCGCACTTCTCCACCGTTCGATCCCCACGTGGCGACGCATGGGCCGATCGATCCGCCCGAGGGATATCAGCGTTGGGCGCCACCCATTCCCAGCCGTCCATCCACACACGTGGCGCCCATCCGTCGGCCTGCGTAATAAAGGGTAATTTATCTCTTAGGCCCTTAGTTTAGTTTAATTTCGTTTCAGTCCTGTAAATATTTTTAGGATTTTATTTACATTGGTACATTTGCACTTTGGACCTTGTCTGTTTCTGTATTTGCATATATGCCCCTGTTCGTAGTGTAGCACGTACATCGACACGTGCCTTTTTGGGATATTTGCACAGTTAGCCCTGTAGTTCTGGATTGTTATGAAATGAATGAATATTTTTAGGAAATTGCATTTATACCCATGTATATGATTTATTTATGCATGTGTGCTTATTTGTGGATAATTTACAAACAGGTCCTCGGACTTTTGGTACCTGTTACCAAATAGTCCTAGAACCTTGTTTTCTTTGCATATAGGTCCCTGTGTGCCCCAGACACACGCCGCGTGCATGATTTCTTGGGAATTTTGCACCCGACCCCCCAAAACTTTGGATAATTGCGTACAGGTCCCTGTGCACTGTGCCTAGGCTTTAATTTTAAATAAAATATCAAAACTACTCCAAATTCGATGAAAATTGGATACATGACTCCTGCCATGTTGTAAAATTTTCTAGAATTTTTGGGGACATTCTTGTTTTGATTTGATATTTTAAAAAATCAAAAACAGACATTTTCGTTACTGTTTGATTTAAAAATTCAAAAAAAATAATAAAACTTATCTAAAAATTACAAAAAAATTAGTTACTGCTTAGTTTTTCTTGCTTGATTTTCTGACCAATTTTGGTCATTTTTCATTTCATAAAACTCATAAACATTGAAAAACACAAAAAAACCCATAAAAATTCTAATAATTAATTTAAAAACACTAAAAATCATAAATCTAGTGGCTAAATTTTCTTTGTAGTGTTTACTATACAGGAAAATTACCTCCAGGCTTTTTGGGGTTTTTAGATATTTTATCTAAGTCCCTCAAGCTTGGCTGGACATTGTTGTTGTTTTCTTGCCTTGTTTTATTTTTAGAAAATCAAATACAAATCATAAAAATACCAAAAATTCACTAAAAACAGTAAAAATCATAAAACACACAAAAACATTTTTATTGGAATTTTTGATTGATTTTTGATGTATTAAATAATTGTTGGAATTGGCTTGTTTTACTTGTTTCTTTATTTTCGTAATTAAACAAAAATCCAAAAAAATTAAAAACAACCAAAACTCCACCAAAAACACCTTTTATTTTATTTTTGACTACTTCGTAGGCCGCAAGGCCATCACGTGCTCCTTGTGTTCGACCCTGGTCGCTATACCTGGTTAAAATAATAGCAGGACCGCTATTTGATTTTGATTGATCTTATTCGATTTTGGTGGTCTCTTTTTCTCGATCGACCACGCTTGGTGACTTGGGTCGCAACGACACTTGATACCTTTTACCCTTGTTGCTTGGCGTGTCATCAGAATGGCGCCATTCCCGGGGAGCACGGCTTAGTAGTTTTTTATTTTTCTTTTTCATTCTCTCTTTGTTTTATTTTTCGCGGCTTTCCGCGGCTCTTTCAGAGTCCGCGACTTTTCACGGCTTTTTGTTTTTCTTTTTTTTTGTTTTATTTTGTTTTGCTTTATTTTCTCTTATTTTTGTTTTTGCTTGATTTCGAGTGTTTATTTTATTTGGCATTTTTGCACATATACCCTGTTTTATTTTCTTGCTATTATTTGATTATTTTATTGGTCTGACCACTTGTTTCTTTCTTGCGAGGGCCCGAGGACCGATGCGACAGCTTTCGAGAAGCCGGCGCAACCGCGAGACTCGGAGGCGGCTCCCTTCTGCACGGAGCCGCAGGAGAGCGTGAGAGAGAGGCTGAGTGGGAGAAGATTAGAGTAGGATTAGTTTAGACTTTATTTTTATTTGATTATTGTAATAATACAGGGACCGACTCAAACACTTTGGTCTTGGCTTGACTAGCGGGTCTATTTCGCCGAGCACCGGTGTGCTCGGGGGACCCTTAGGATTTTTCGCGGTTTTTGGTTTTCTTCGCTGCCTTTTACGGTTTTACGCAGTTTTTCTCGAGCCCCTAGATTTAGGATTTTCTGCTTGACTGTGCTGTAATTAGTAGGATCCCCACACTTAATTGATTGCATGTTCCTATAGTACGATTAATTGGACCTACTAATAAATCATTAATAAAAATAACTGACTCACTCCCTTCGTAGCCTACGTGCCGTAGCCTGCCCTGCCAAGCGCTGCTCCTGAACCTGATGTGTCGGGAGGAGGAGGGGTAGACCGAGACCGGACCTTTGGCTTGAAGGATCGGTGACCAGTTAGACGGTTCTTCGAGTAGAATTGCCTGTTTAGGACTCGGCTTTTTACCGCTGCACCATATAGGTAGTTTCTTTTCATTCTTTACATTTCTGCGCGGATCACTTTGCATGTAGAGTGCTGGAGACAGGTACACATTTCTATCTTTGCATGCATCATTGATTTCATCGCGCATCGGCTTTTTCGTCTTCTCCCCCTGTTTTTGACTTAATAATCAGGAGAACCGAAAAATTCGTTAGGCCTTTTGTTTTTATTGAAAAATATTAAAAAGAAAAACAATAAAATTGGGGTTGTTAAAACTATTGACCCTAAAAGACACTTGACCTAAAAATCTGTCTTGAGGAGAGCAACCCCCTCATTGCTTGGTTTGCTTATGCGAGAGAGTGACCCGTTCACTAGGTAGAGCCCTTCGGTGCTATTCCCGACTGATTACCGACTCATTCGTGCGGGCCAGTCGGTTGGGGTAGCATCGGGTATCCCAGCAGGTCACGTAATCGCTCTGATAGATTGTTTGTTCACCAAAATAAAATTTGACAAGATAATCCGACTGAGCCTTTATGGTCTTCAGCTCGCGTTGCATTGGTGAACTGAGGGGTTTGTATTTTGATCATAGTTTCTCCAGATCTCATCCTCCTTACTCGCCAGATCACGATGATGGGTAGACGATCTCTTAGGCAGCCTCTGGCTGCACCGCTTTCGGGCGCGTCTACCTGTTCATCTAGGTTGGCCCGCGAGAGCCGAGACCAGCTCTCCGAGCCCGAGTATGATTCCGCCCTGTTCCCCCTCGACCCCCTTTCTTTCGGTTCCGAGACACATGAGCCAGAGGAGAGATTAACAGATTTATCAGCACCTGAGTTTGGCTCATTTGGTTTTGCAGACACCATGGCCGGCAGTTCCGAGGATCGCTCCCGAGGTCCACAGCCTGAGCACTTTGTGCTGGACCAGGACGCGATCAACTCCACCCTGATCACCTCCCTCGAGACCGTTCAGCAACAGTTGAGGGATCAGGGGGCATTCATGCTTGATATGAGGAGAGAGATGGAGCAGATGAGAGCAGAGAGAGCAGAGCGAGAGCAGAGGAGAGACGGGCCGAGGAGTTGCACAACCCCGAATCGACGTTGATGCACCACTGGGTCGTACTTCCAGCGATCCTGGGGGACTTCAAGTTCCTCCCGAACACATTGCAGTTACTCCCCCGCTTCCACGGACTCGCTACTGAGGAGCCCCATCTCCACCTCCAGGAGTTCCTCATGATCTGCAGTACTGTCCACGATCGTCAGGTGGACCAGGATACGATTCGGATGATCTCCTTCCCCTTTTCCTTGGCAGACAGAGCAACCACTTGGCTGAAGCACTTGGGGAAGTTTGTATACACTTGGGAGCAGCTCCGCACCGAGTACTTACACAAGTACTATCCACTCGGACGGACCAATGCAGCGAGAGCCCTCATCAGCAACTTCTCCATGCTCCCCAACGAGCAATTCCATGAGGCATGGGAGAGGTTCCGTGAGCTGACTGATCGATGCCCGTACCATGACATTTCGAAGCCCAACCTGGTGCAGAGCTTCTTCAGCGGGCTGACACCAGAGCTCCAGGGCTTGGTGAACGCTTCTTGTGGCGGGTCGTATTTCGCCAAGGATCACGACCAGGTCTGGGCCATCTACGAGGAGATGGCCGAGAACTAAATGGTGATGTCCTGGACCAGGTTGTACACTCAGGGCAGACCCCAGCAGCAGCCAGGACCCGTGCAGTACCAGAGGATAGCACGGGTCGATGTCGGTCCATCCAGTTCGTCCGCAGTAGCAGCAGCACAGGCAGAGTCATCCGCTGCGGACATGGGGATTATCAGCGAGAAGTTGGATCGGATGGAGCTGATAGAGAAGAAGCAGTGCCAGGACATCACTCAGATGGAGCAGATGGCACAGACTTTGAGCGACATGAAGACCCAGCTCATGTGTCTCCAGGAGGCACAGACGGCTCCACAGCCCCGTCTTCAGTCGTGAGGCGATCACGACAGCAGCAGCAGCTCGTCCCAGTGCTCCAGCTCACACCAGCAGCCTAGACAGGTTCACCTTGTACAGGCGGAGCCGTACCAGCAGCCGCAGCCCACCTACCAGTCACCACCATCTCCAGACTTGCAGATGGTGGTATACCAGCCTGATCAGCCTCTGGCAGTACTCCCGCCAGCCCAGTACGATGCAGAGCCGTTGATGGATGTCAACAGGATTTGGTATGACCGTCCTCAGCCTGGGATCCGACGAGACCATCCCGGATTCAGGTGGGGGAACGGAGGTGCCCAGCCCCAGCAGCAGCCATCTGGTCAGGGAGGCTAGTACGGCATCAGAGAGAGCACCAGTCACAGCAGCAGCCCCCAGTCTACCCTTCACAGCAGCAGCAGCAGTCATCCTACGTTCCTCGTCCCTATCAGCAGGGACAGTCTTGGAGGCGTGAGCAGCCTCACCAGCAGCAACATCCACCACACCCATATCCCTCTCAGCAGCAGCACCAGTTCCAGCAGCCTCATTACCAGAGAGGCTACCTGTCGGGCTCTCATGGTCCACCATACGAGAGCCCCGCCTTGGACGACATAGCCCGCCTCCTCACGGACCAGCATGCTACTTTCAGATAGGAGATGGACGAGTTCCGCCAGGAGATGCGGTACATTGTGAGAGGGAAAGTCGTCATCCCTGCCCAGATCGAGCCGAACCCCAACAGCCTGAAGCGGAAGTCTGAGCAGGTAGCTTACACTGAGCATGCCACTCCTAGTGATCCATTTGATGATATGTCTGCAGATCTTTTTGATGCTGATTTTGTCACACTTAGGAGCGGTAGGACACCAGCCGGAGCCGGCGTCTCGTCTGAGCGACATCACGAGGACACACCTAGGGCGCCAGATGAGGAGCAGGAGAGCGGTACTGAGGCCGCTCATGTTGATGATGGTGGTACTGATGCCACCAAGGATGCTGATTCCACAGGCAGTGCTGAGGCCGCTATTTCACCAGTTCGAGGAGGTGGTACTGAGGCCACTCATGATGCCGAGCCAGAGCGCGGTACTGAGGCCGCAAGATGTCCAGTTGAGCCAGACAGTGGTGGTACTGAGACCACAAGAGTTAATTCTGAGAGAGCTATAGTTTTTCCTCATTCTGATGTATCTCGGAACTATGTTATGAATAAAGGAAAAGATTTGGTTTTTTCTGGTCCCACTGTGGTGCTTGATGTATGTGTGGATCCGGCCGTCGAGCTGTCTAGACCTTTTCCTAGTCCTTCATCTGAGAAGGACCCAGTGATTCCCTTCCCTAGAGCCCTTCAGATGGGGAAGGGGAAGAAAAAAGAAAAAGATCCAAAAAAGAGAGAGCAGGAGGAGTTCAGCCAGAACATGATTGATAGATTCCACATACAGTTGACCCTTCAGGAGGCTTTGCAGCACATCCCCTTCTTCAACGTTCGTTGAGAGACAGGACTACAGTCAGAAGGAAGAGGAGGAACCACCAATCAGAGATCCATGTGCTGACAAAAGCCACGTGCTTCGCGATTCAGAACCGTCTGCCGGCCAAGAGGCCAGATTCAGGAGCCCCTTATGTCAGGTGTCACATTAGAGAACAGAGGTTCGACCGGACTCTATTGGATAGCGGATCATCTATCAACCTCCTTCTGGCAACCCTTCTCGACCGCTTCGAGTTGGGCACTCTTAGACAGAGCAGGACAATCCTTCAGTTTGCTGATCGATCTGTCAAGAGGCCGAAGGGGTTGTTGCGATACGTTGTCGTCACTATCCAGGGCCTACAATTCCACATGGACTTCGTAGTGTTGGACATGGAGATCCCTGATTCAGTGACCGATACCCCCATCATTCTCGATCGTCCGTTCTTGGCCACAGCCAAGGCGGTGACTGACCATGACAGCGGGAAGGTATACTTTCGCGTCGAGGGCGAGAGTGTACAAATAGAGACGGTCGAGGACTACAGAGCCAGAGACAGATCATGCTCAGAGACCAGTTCAGATTTAGAGCAGCTGACAGATGCCGGGTTAGACATCCACCAGGACTGTGATTTTGTGATCACAGACGATGAGGCAGTATGGGCAGATCCAGCAGCACAGGCCATCCTCTCAATTTCAGACACCACTGATGCCGAGATGACAGCAGAGGAGAGCTTGGAGAGCACATTCCTGGTTCAGGATGCTTCAGTGGCAGCAGAGCCGGTTCTCGACCGCGACACGGATTCTTGTGACGATGGTGGTACTGAGACCACCTTGTGTGACGGTGGTACTGATGCCACCTTTTGTGATGCAGATCCCTCGGATTCAGAGTCTGATTGGGCAGATTGCGAGGATTACATGCCAGACCTGAGTTCCACAGAGCCTACAGCTGAGGAGGAGGTAGATGCCGAGCATAGCAGAGACAGTCAGTCAGAGCAGCCTTCTCCAGTTCCTGAGATTGAGAGAGAGTTTCAGTTCTCCCATACAGATTTGTCAGCATACACAGAGACACTTCAGAGGCCAGATCCACCAGCACCCAGCTGTCCAGAGCTGAAGCCGCTCCCTACTTCGCTGAAGTATCGATTCCTTGCGGGCGAGCCTGAGATGTACCCAGTCATCATCTCTGCCGATCTGACTGGAGAGCAAGAATCCCGTTTGATGGGGGTTCTTGAAAAGAACCGCAAGGCAATCGGATGGAGCGTAGCAGATCTCCAGGGATTAGTCCATCACGTTGCTCCCACCATATCCATCTCGAGGATGGGGCGAAGCCGTCGCGTGAGTTCCAGCGGCGACTGAACCCCAATCTGAGAGAGGTTGTCATGAAGGAAATCTCAAAATGGTGGAGCGCAGATTTTATTTATCCCATTTCCGACTCCAAGTGGGTCAGCCCCTTGCATGTGGTGCCTAAGAAGACGGGCATCACGACTGTGATCAGTGAGTCGGGAGAGGAGATTGCTACACGAGTACCCACTTCTTGGCGGGTCTGCGTTGACTACAGGAGACTCAACCAGGCCACCAAGAAGGATCATTTTCCCTTGCCTTTTATTGACCAGATCATTGAGAGACTGGCAGGGAAGAGCCATTATTGTTTTCTGGATGGGTACTCGGGCTACAACCAGGTGTCCATCGCTCCTGAGGACCAGGAGAAGACCACCTTTACCTGTCCCTTCGGCACATACGCCTTCCGACGCATGCCATTTGGGCTATGCAATGCCCCTGTGACTTTTCAGAGATGCATGCTGTCGATCTTTTCGGACATGGTAGGGGAGTGTTTGGAGGTCTTCATGGACGATTTCTCGATTTACGGTGACGGATTCGACTCATGTCTTGACTGCATAGACCGAATACTCCAGCGATGTATAGAGGTCCATTTGGTGTTATCTTGGGAGAAGAGTCACTTCATGGTGACTCAAGGGACGGTGCTTGGCCACATCATCTCCAACAGGGGCATGGAGGTAGATCCGGCCAAGGTAGATGTCATTAGAAAACCCGCATCGCCGTCCAATCTGAGGCAGTTAAGGTCATTTTTGGGGCACGTCGGTTTCTACTGACGATTTATTCATGATTTCAGCAGGATTGCCTGGCCGTTGACTGACCTCCTGACGAAAGACACCGAGTTCCTTGTCGATGACAAGTGTCTTTCGTCCTTCGAGACTCTCAAGCAGTGTGTCATAGAGGCTCCTGTTCTCCAGCCACCGGATTGGTCTCTTCCATTCGAGATCATGACGGATGCCTCCGATTTCGCCGTGGGGGCCGTGCTGGGACAGAGGAGGGATGGAGTCCCCTTTGCTATCCACTACGTTAGCCACACATTGGATTCCGCCCAGCGGAATTATACGGTCACAGAGAAGGAGATGCTAGCCGTAGTGTTCGCCCTAGATAAGTTCAGATCTTATATCATTGGATCTAGAGTGACTGTGAAACCCCGAAATTTCTTTTTCAAAAATCTTTAGTATTTTTGAAATCCAAAAAAATTCAAATAATCACACCATTACGTAGATCTCATCGAGACCTTTCCAACGAGACCAAGAACACCTAATTCCGATATTCCTGGCTCAAGTTATCGTTGTTTTAAGAATCATAGTCGGGACCCATATATGGATCCGAACCAAAACCGAATCGAGATCCAAATTCACCTCTCCTTCTATAAATAGGAGATGGTAGGTTGTTCTCTAAAAGCCCTAGCCACCACCATCCTTCCCTCTCTTTGGAGCACCACCACCTTGGTCGATTTTATCATTGGGAGGCCGCCGTCGACGTCAGAGAAGGAGCTCCGATCAAAGATCCGCGACCACCATCACGTAGGAAAGCTCGAGGTCACCTTCGTGCGTGCATTCACGTTCCGATCGAGCGACGGAAATAGCATTTCCGTGTGAGAGGAGAACCCAAGGGAACATCCTCGGAGGTAACGAAAAATACCTCCTCTTGTTGTTGGGTTCCACATACTTTATTCCCGTATATTTGAACATGCTTAGAGCCATGGGTTTTCTCTTGATGGGATTCATATACTAGTAACGATGTTATAGCTTCCTTTTGTTATTGGTTTCATACGATTTTTGATCCCATATCTTGAACATTTTTAGAGCCTTCTACGGATGCTTGTGGATGCGGTGCTAGTTTGATCATATTCTATTAAATTATAATCTATGATACAAAAGTATTGAGAGTGATATGTGTTAAGATGAGAATTAATGTATAGAGACTTTCGTCGATCAATGTAAAATACTAATCATAGTTTATGTGTGATAAAAGAAACATGATAAAATGACAGTAGGAATATGGTTCAATACTATGCATCACAGATCGTAATACAAGTAATGTTTTTCTTTTTTTTGTTAATGGGTCCCTCTTGGTTCGATTGTCAATTGGTGCAAATATTTCTTATAATAATTAATCATGCCTTACGTATATAAACTTATACCTTCACGGTCAATGTATATGATATATATTTAGAACTTGATAACACTATTACGTAAGATCTGTACCTTACATATATTTTATTCGGCAATGAAATGCTCCATGCGAGAATAGCGGTTTATGGACTATAAATTGTTATTGATTTTTCCATAATGAGAATCCATTCCTGTTAAAATTTAAAGCCCCCTCTGCAACGTCCTTTCTTAAAGCTTATCATGGGAGTGGAATCGACGTGTATTATTGTGATTGTATTAAGAGATATTTTGTTTATAACGCATGCTTAGTTAACATGTGAAATACCACTTGAATGCAGACATTCCTTTTAAACAAGATGCTCCTATTCATATTTTGTTGATATATTAGATGACAACAAGTAACGTCTCTTATCATGGACATTTATATTTGAAAGATTATATATGCATACAGATTCTCTTTAAATATGTATACGCTTTCGTCGGTTAATTAATTAGATTGTTTATGGACCCAAGCACCATCGTTATTATTTACACTCTGTAATCAAATTGCAATAGTTAAATATTCGTTCTATGCAGTTGTTATTACATCTCATCTTGTTCAGGTCAAGCACATTAATATTAATGTAATTGGTGCACCGTATAATCCAAATCTTATGAGTTAACAAATTTCTCTTAACATTACTATGTAGATAAAGTATGTTTCTATAAAAATGGTGAAGTAACTTGTGGGAGTACCAACTACTATCGTTCCTAAGACTTTGGTTTGTATTTGTGAGACTTAGATGCACACATTGATCATCAAACAAATAAAAAAAACTACCGTGAGGTTAACATATCAGGTTACTATGGTTGTGATAGTATTACTATTAACATCTTGTTGGTGGGATTTCATGATGATTGGGTAGATGGAGTTAGGCACCGCAGAGGATTTGGGCATGCACCCTTGGGCCCCGGGGAGATGCCTTGAATGTCGCGACCCCAACGGACGAGTTGGGTGACGCGTTGCACCTAGCAGCCCGGTAGCATCCGGAGTCGCTCGACGGAGTAGGCAGGTGACGCGATTGGCATTCTTGGTTTCACACTTATACACAATATTAAGACTCGAATTAAAATTTGATGTGGTCGTGTCGAATTTTACTTCGAGTATTAGTATTGTGAGAGGTGTTCCGGGATGTGGTTTGAAGTTGGAGAATGAGGTTTTGGTTTATTCCTTTTATGATTGAAAAGAGGATCTTGAGGGTTTACTCAAGATGGATACCAAGTTCCCGCTTAGCGGAGGCCTGCGAGTCGCGTACTTGCATGTGCTAAAATAATATGAGTAATGATTAATGATCGAATACTGGAAATTGTAATTGCAAACCATTATGGTTTATAACCAACTTGTAGAAATATCAAGACCATTGTAGTAGTACTTGATGATTATTAAATCAATAAATAAAGTTAATTGTTGTATGATCCAAGGTGAATCAGAATAACTGGGTGACTTTCTCGTTTTCTACCACATATGCTTACGTTTTTAAATAGAGTTGAATACACATCCTTTGCTTCCCCCTACCTGAGCTACTGTAGTATTTGTCTCGTTACTGGGCAATTGCTTATAACGTTACCCTTGTGTGAACCCAACAGGTGTAGCTGAGCAGCAGCCGCAACAGTAGCGGCTTTGAGAAGATCATACTTTTCTTGTCATATTTGCATCAAACAGGGTGCGTCCTGCTTAGAGTAATTTATTTACTTCCGTCTTATTTTATGTTATTACTGAGAGACATTGTAGTGAGACATGTGGAGAGTTTTTCTACAAAGTTTGAGATTTTCTGATGTATCTCATATCATGGACATGGACTTGATGAGTATTGATGAGAATAGATGTTGCATTTTTCTTTCCATTTTATGCTATTCTCCCGTTGTTATTTATATTTCAAATGTTAATCTATTGTGTATAAGATGGTTTGCTGAGTATCATAGATCATGGGCGTATTTGGACCGTAGGTTCGACGCTCCCGTCCCGTCGGTTTCGGTAGCCGGAGGGGCGGGGCGTCACAGTGACCTTGTACACTGATCACACCGCCATCCGATACCTCATGGCAAAGAAGGATGCCAAGGCCAGATTGACTAGATGGATCCTTCTACTCCAGGAGTTCGACATTGAGATCAAGGATAAGCCTGGAATCAAGAATGTGGTGGCGTATCATCTCTCCCATTTAGAGCAGCCTGAGGAGTCCGAGCATATTGATCCCATTTGTGAGACCTTCCCAGATGAGGCGATCCTGGCTATCGCCTCACTCCCATGATATGCCGATATTGTGAACTTTCTCGTTGCTGGGAAAGTCCCACAAGATTGGCCCAGACAGAGGCTTGAGACCTTCCTTGCGAAGGGCAAGTTCTACCATTGGGAGGATCCCATCCTTTACCACGAGGGAGGGGATAGCGTCTGGCGTAGGTGCATTCCTCAGGAGGAGAACCATAGCGTCCTCACTTACTGCCACAAGCTTGAGGCAGGAGGACATCATTCTGGGAGGAGAACGGCACAGAAAGTGCTCCAATCCGGCTTGTGGTGGCCTACCCTCTTCAAGGACTCTGATGAGTTCGTGAAGAGGTGTACTGACTGTCAGAGGATGGGCACTTGTGGACAACGTGATATGACGCCGATGCAGCCCATTCACTTCTGTGAGGTTTTTGACGCATGGGGCATCGATTTCATGGGTCCATTCCCTAAGAGTCAGGGATTTGAGTACATTCTGTTGGCCGTTGATTATGTTAGTCGTTGGGTTGAGGCTATCCCCGCCCGAGCCACTGATGCGAGGATAGTTTGCAGATTTTTGAGGAAGCACATCATCACGCGGTTCGGGGTACCTCGAGTATTGATTTCAGATGGGGGGTCTCATTTCATCAACGACCAGGTGAAGGCCCTTGCTAGCGAGTTCGGCATAGACCATCGCGTTGCTACACCTTACCATCCACAGATGAATGGTCTAGCCGAGGTGTCGAACAGGGAGATCAAGACTATATTGCAGAAAGTCGTCCGCCCTGACCGAAAGGATTGGTCACGGATTTTGGACTCGGTCTTGTGGGCATATAGGACGTCTTTCAAGACACCATTGGGCACATCTCCCTTTCGCCTCGTATATGGCAAGCCGTGCAATTTGCCTGTTGAGCTGAGACACAGGTCACTTTGGGCAGTCACTGAGATACTTATGGATCCAGATGGTGTAGGAGACCAGAGGAGGGCAGAGTTAGCATCCCTGGAGGAGTTGAGAGATACCGCATTCTCAAACAGCCTACAGTATAAGGAGAGAGTGATGGAGTGGCATGATTCTCACATCAGCCACAAGCATTTTGAGCTGGACAGAGAGTATGGATGTTTGATGCGAGGCTTCGTTTATTTCCAGGGAAGCTACAGAGCAAGTGGAAGGGACCTTACCTGGTGAGAAAGGTACACGACAACGGTAGCATTTATATATCCGAGTTGTCTTCTGAGAGTACCTTTCGTGTGAACGGCCAGCGGCTCAAGCCATTTCTAGATCATGAGCCGCTGGTCGTTGATGTTGCCCCTATTCATTTTGTGTGAGAGGTGGTCTTTGACTCACATCTAATGCATCTCACGCCTGATTTTCACTAATCTTCCGACCTGTATAGATCCAGATGTCCATATCATCACATTCTTTAGTCCCACATCCCGTTTGTCATCTTTGATTATGCTACACTTAGGGTGCACTTTACCCTAAGTATAGGGGGGATGTGAGACCTTTGGGTATTTCTTTTGTTTCTGTCTACCCCTGATTTTGCTGCCTATACTTTGGGATATTTTACCCTAAGTATGGGGGGGTAGACCATGTACATTCTCCACTCGGTTTTCCCTTAGTGTACAGCGTCCTATACTGAGGATTACTTAATCCTAAGTATAGGGGGGAAAACCCGAGATCTCTTTTTGACTTTCTATTCATTTATTCGTCTTTGTATATAGCCTTCCTTTTCACTTCCCTATACATAGCACGAGTTATGTCTTCTTCATCGCTCTTGACTTTGAGGACATCGTTCGAGCTAAGTATAGGGGGGTGTGTATATATTTCATATATACTTTAGCCATAACTCGTACTTTGTGTGAGTGTGTTAATAAATAAAATGGCTAAAAACCCTAAAAATCATAAAAATTAAAAATTTTCATGTACATAAACATTCTTTTATTTGCACATAAATAGCTAATGTACAAATTATTTTTGTAAAAATGTTTTCAAAAATCTTTTGTGTAAAGCTTGTGTAAATATTTTCTTATCAAAATTGTGTATATAGTACAAAATTTTTCCAAATGTTTTGAAAATCAAAAGTTTGCAAAAATCTTGTGTAAATGTGTGTAAATACCTTTTGCAAAACTTGCACTTCATGCATCATCCATTCATGATTTCGAAACATTTTTCAAAAATTTTGCATGTTTGTAAAAATTTGTGTAAATAGCATCTTTTGTACATATGTATATAGTTTTTCTGGATGATAGTTGACATTTAAACTAGCCTGGAATCAAATTGAGAAATGGAGCTTGATTAATATCTTAATCCACCTAATTTATAAGAGGAACCTTATAGGGTTTAGGTTTAAGGCTTTTCAGGTCCATGGTGACTTAATTCTTTGAGTCCACTAGGCTATGATCACATGTCATCTCAACGAGCCTAAGTAGAGCACTTAACAACAACACATGACTCATATAGACAATGTCTTTACTTGGACAACAGCACTTTGCACCGAGCTCTCTACGGATGAGGTGGTGAGGAGGCAGTCTTCCTTGACTTAGGATAGCATATGAGGGTAGTACTTCTAGGCGGAACCTCTCTTCTTCTTTTAGTGAAGGAAGTACGTCTCAACTTGATCTGGTTGCCATGAGGTCTAACGACGGGAGTTGTGGGTTGCAATAAAGCTTCAAAAGAGGGATAGTCTATTGGCTCAAGAGGAAAAACTCATTGTATATATGCTGCACATGTACATGTTGTATAGATGCACCCAAAAAAAAAGAAAATAACTCCAAAAAAGTGGTGGGTCTGAGAGAAAATGATAATCCCACCGGAGTATGTATATAGAGTGCAATAAGCAAAGCTTGTGTTTCATGTTCCACCTTATGTAGCTTGCAGCAGGGAGACTTGGCTACACTGGTCAAGCTCCCAAGGATACATGGCTACACTGACCATGGTCCATTCTCTTCTTCCTCCTCTTCTTGAGCCGGTTGAACTTGAACTTAGAAGGGAATACCCCACTCCTCGAGGAAAGAGTGGCCAGATTGAGGTCATAGAGTTACCTTGTTGGGGAGGGTTGTCAAGTTGCCATTTCTGAGGTGGAGAGCTTATACCTCACATTCACATGACAAGGAAAGATTCATGGTCTTCAGGGTTTGTGTTTGGTGACTTGTTCTGACCTGGAGCATTGAGGAGTCTTGATTAGAGAGTAGTGGAACTTAGAGGCTGTTGAGTTTTAAGCTTAAGCCCAAATAAGGTTCCGACACATTAATAATCCAAAGATTTGATCGAGCTCCATAATTCAATTTAATGAAGGCAAGTTTAATAATCAACATTGATCCATGTACATTCTTCTCTTTTTCTTTTTCTTTCTTCTTTTTCACTTCTTTTTCAAATAAGTGTTTGTTAAGGGACTAGCAAAGTTAAGTATAGGGGGTGATGAATACTCATTCATCACTCTTTATTCTTATATTTTAGCTACAAAAACCTTTGCAAATGCATGTATATATTTGTAAATATAAATAATTACCAAAAGTATGCATGGTGTAAAAAGTAATAATTAGCATGTTTTTTGTGCAAAAATAAAAGAATAAAGATTTAAAAAGATAGGGAAATATTTAGAATAAATATTGAGCAACCTAACCCAAGGGAGGGCTCAGCATGGGCCTGACCGCATAAAAGCCAAAGTAGAGGGAGATAGGGGATCATGTACATATACCTGTAACTATAATAAAAATATTTTCCTCTAAAAATAGAAGAAAATGGGCTTGTAAATACTTGTATATATTTATAAATATAAAAATCAAAATAAAAATAGAAAAATAAAAAAAACAAAAACCTTCACCT
This sequence comes from Ottelia alismoides, assembly GCA_037367405.1. Classification (NCBI taxonomy): domain Eukaryota; kingdom Viridiplantae; phylum Streptophyta; class Magnoliopsida; order Alismatales; family Hydrocharitaceae; genus Ottelia; species Ottelia alismoides. Next base: position 522,348 of record JAZKJV010011896.1, on the reverse strand, counting down.
TGTGCATATTCATCATGTACATACACTCACCTATATTTATTTAACCTTATAAATAAATAAAACTAATTTCCAAACATTTTGTAAATATTTTATCTTTTATGTTGTAAATAAATAAATTAAAAACCATTAAAACAAAAACAAAATAAAAAGAACAAAATCAAAAATTAAAAATCACATTGTAAATAGACCATGTATATATATGTACATATGTATTTATGTCACTATTGTATAAAAATAAAATAAAAATATCTTTTTATTCCTTATTTTATGATATAAATAAATAAAATATAAAATAGGAATAAAAATGTATAAAAAGAACTAATTAAAAATCAAAATTAAAAATCCTATATTGTATATATACCTATGTATAGTACTATATTGTAAGTACCCTATTTTATTTTGAAAAATTAATTAAAAATCACAAAAAATAGAAAAAATTAAAACAAAAATATTTCATGTTTTGAGTTTTTAATAAATAGGCCATTTACTATTTTTAATTGATTTTCTAAATATTTTCCACGTGGCCTGTCCTCATTGGTCCACGGGGGTTGTTGACCGCCCGGTCAACTCCCCCCCCAGGACCACCTCCCACGGGTATTAGGCGGGCGACCCGATTTCTCCTAATTCTAGCGCCTAAACCCGACCACCTCGCACCTAAACCCCGGGTCCGTTTCACTCACGTCACATCCGACACCCTCGTCGGGGTGCCCGCCTCGAGATCTGCGCTTCACGCAGCCTTGCCCGACTCCTGGCAGTATAAGGGTTGAGCTCCGCCACCTCATTCCGCATCTTTGGATCATTCGCCTACCACCCAGTGGCCTCCAGTGCCTAAGTGAAAGTGACAGCTAGCTCCGGGTGTTGTCGCAGCGAGGAGGAGACGTCTGGACCATCGATCCGGTGAGCTTGCGCCGTCATGCTCCGCCCAAAGTAGGAGCTTGAGCCTCGGGCCACGACGTCCCGTGAGGCAAGGACCCAGAGTTGTCTAAGCTCGTCCCTAGTCGGCCCATCCACCCGGGTAGCTTAGATTTTTTCTCTAGTTCTCTAATTTCGCATTTGCCCCAAATCGCACCGTAGCCGACCTTCGCCGATTCCGACCATCCCCCCCTTCCGTTCGATCATCGGAATCCCCCATCATCATCGTCGTCCTCCCGCGCACGTTCTACGCCCCTCCACTCAACCCAGCTCGCATAGGAGCTGGGGTTTTGAGCTCCTCCGTCCACCCCTCGCCGAAGCTCGACTGCTCCGCCTCACCAGTCACCTTCATCCCCTCTTACAGGGTCGAGGCACTTTGCCCTCGACCCGCGAGCGTTTTGCTGTGTTTTGCAGGTACCGTCGAGCCCATCTGAGGGTCCGACCATCCAGGAGCGGGCGCTTGACCTCCGCCGACCTTGCCGGAGCTCCCCAGGGCTCCGTTGAGTCATCGGAGGCTACCATTCGACGCGGAGGGCCCCCCGCTATCTTCTCCGATCATCAGAGGCCTTGAGGAGGAGTACAGCGCCTGCACGAGCCCGGCGAAGTTCGCCGGAGCCCAGTTCTTCCTCCATCCTCCAGGACCGTCAGATCGACTCCCAGCTCCAGTTGTCATCACAGTCGTTCATCTGAGGAGCGATTAGCAGCGTCAGATCCATCTGAGGAGCGATCTCCACCGTCCGATGGCCGAGATTTAGCCACCGCACTTCTCCACCGTTCGATCCCCACGTGGCGACGCCTGGGCCGATCGGTCTGCCCGAGGGATATCAGCGTTGGGCACCACCCATTCCCAGTTGTCCATCAACACACGTGGCGCCCATCCGTCGGCCTACGTAATAAAGGGTAATTTATCCCTTAGGCCCTTAGTTTAGTTTAATTTCGTTTCAGTCCTGTAAATATTTTTAGGATTTTATTTACATTGGTACATTTGCACTTTGGACCTTGTCTGTTTCTGTATTTGCATATATGCCCCTGTTCGTAGTGTAGTACGTGCATCGACACGTGCCTTTTTGGGATATTTGCACAGTTAGCCTTGTAGTTCTAAATTGTTATGAAATGAATGAATATTTTTAGGAAATTGCATTTATACCCTTGTGCGTGATTTATTTATGCATGTGCGCTTATTTGTGGGTAATTTACAAACAGCTCCTCGAACTTTTGGTACCTGTTACCAAATAGTCCCAGAACCTTGTTTTCTTTGCATATAGGTTCCTGTGTGCCCCAGACATGCGCCGCGCGCGTAATTTCTTGGGAATTTTGCACCGGACCCCCCAGAACTTTGGATAATTGCGTACAGGTCCCTATGCACTGTGCGTAGGTTTTAATTTTAAATAAAATATCAAACCTACTCCAAATTCGATGAAAATTGGATACATGGCTCCTGTCATGTTGTAAAATTTTCTAGAATTTTTGGGGACATTTTTGTTTTGATTTGATATTTTTAAAAAATCAAAAATAGCCATTTTCGTTACTATTTGATTTAAAAATTCATAAAAAAATAGTAAAACTTATCCAAAAATTACAAAAAAAATAGTTACTGCTTAGTTTTTCTTGCTTGATTTTCTGACCAATTTTGGTCATTTTTCATTTCATAAAACTCATAAAAATTGAAAAACACCTAAAAAACCATAAAAATTCTAATAATTAATTTAAAAACCCAAAAATCATAAATCCAGTGGCTAAATTTTCTTTTTAGTGTTTACTATACAGGAAAATTATCTCCAGGCTTTTTGGGGTTTTTAGATATTTTATCTAAGTCCCTCAAGCTTGGCTGGACATTGTTGTTGTTTTCTTGCCTTGTTTTATTTTTAGAAAATCAAATACAAATCATAAAAATACCAAAAATTCACTAAAAACAGTAAAAATCATAAAACACAAAAAAATATTTTTATTGGAATTTTTGATTGATTTTTGATGTATTAAATAATTGTTGGAATTGGCTTGTTTTACTTGTTTCTTTATTTTCGTAATTAAACAAAAAACCAAAAAAATTAAAAACAACCAAAACTACGCCAAAAACACCTTTTATTTTATTTTATTTTATTTTTGACTACTTCGTAGGCCGCAAGGCCATCACGTGCTCCTTCTGTTCGACCCTGGTCGCTATATCAGGTTAAAATAATAGCATGACTGCTATTTGATTTTGATTGATCTTATTCGATTTTGGTGGTCTCTTTTTCTCGATCGACCACGCTTGGTGACTTGGGTCGCAACGATCCTTGATACCTTTTACCCTTGTTGCTTGGCGTGTCATCAGTAGTGTTGGTCTATTTACCTAAAGAATAAGAAAATATACTGCAATCCATCTTTTAAATTTCCTGATCTAATTCAATAAACATGAACAACTTTTTTATAAGAGAAACATGAACAAATTTTTTATAAGAGAAACAGATAATATTACCGCCCAACTTTCAAAATATCTTCTTAAGATTATCCAAAACACTAACAACCAAAAGATGAGTATATTTATCAAATTTGGAGTACCCCAATGATTTAGTAATCATGTGAAGAAATTCATGCATGGCAGTAAAGGAAGGAAGAAATGATTGTACCTAAAATCTCAAATTTGGAGATCAATCAAGAGCTTTCTAGCGTCCTCAGATTTTCTTGAAGATGGGTCTCCAAGAGAAACAATAACAGTAGTTTGAGCAAGGGTTGTAGCTGCCGCTGCAGTTGGAACTGTAGTGAAAAGAGGGAGGAAGTTAGGCTCCAAGCCTCCAACAGCGGGAGGGAAGGGTTGCAGCTGATGAATCTATGATTCATCACTCTAATAGTTGAAAATAGAGTCTTGTTCCCGAGTAAATAGATGCATATTTCCCTTTAATGCAGCAGCAGTCCAAGAGGAGGGAAGTTGGGGAGGGGTCCTTCTCTTTCAGCTGGAATTAGAAAGAAAAGAGAGATGGATTTTGGTATTTAAGGAGGCATGTTGATTGAAATTAGGGAGAATGAGGCTTAATTAGTTGACAAGTGTATAAGATATTAGGAGCCACTTAGAGATATTAAAATATCCAAGTGGAAATAGATGCAATTGCAAGTGGATGCTACTGGACAAATTCCAGCAGTCTGCTAATGCTCAACTAAAAAATTATTATTTTTAAATCAAAGTCTTTCTTTATTTGACATACTTATAGTGACTGTACTCACACCTCGGGCTTCGGATTTCGACGCACAATATCTCGATTTGATCGTCTCTGAACGACGATCAAAATAAGTATAATATTGATATATTTTAGATCAGGATTGCATGTCCGAAATTTTTGAGATACGATTTTGGTTTATTGTTAAATTTCACAGTTTTAAAATACCAAACGATTTCCGATTGAATAATATGATCAATTCCATTGGTCTTATTTCATCGAGTCGGATTTTTAGGTGGTCTTGATTTATTTTGCGGTTTCTGAATTTGCGCCGCGGTTTTTTCGGTCACGCATTACGATGCGCTCAGTTTTTGATCAGTTTCATCCAAGTGACTTTTGATTCACGATCAATTGATCGATTTAGATCAATTAATATTGATTGCTAACTTTATCGGGTTATACGTACCATAATCGGGTCGGATTCGGTTTTAATTGGTTTTGGATGTTACATTTTACGACTTTTCGGTTCATTGTACCATGTTTATCTATACATTAAATAATTTTTGTTGTATTTTATAAATTAATATACATTATTATAAACAACATTGAAGAAGAAAATAGTTTTTTAGGTTATTGAGTGATAAATAAAATAGATGATTATATGTACAAAGTGAATAATATGTAAATGTACATTTATGATATTTATTTTCTGATATTTTTATGGAGTAAGATCCTTATCTCCCCAACTTATTTATGTTGTCGAGCAAGTCAATATTGACGTGGTTTCAAGGTTAGGATCAGTAGTATATATTTAAATTTTTACATTCTTCTTTCTTTTATTTTTCATGTTTCTCTTTATTCTTTTATTTTGGATGAAATAAGTGTTAAATATACAATATTGACAAATGAAGTTAGTATGTTAATTAATGAGAATTAGTTGATGTTTACATGTATTTTACCAAAGATTTTAGACCAAATAAAACAATAAAGGAGATAAAGCATGGATTCATGAAGGAGCAATCCTCCAACCATGAGAAATTGAGATTAAGTTTGCATGGCTTGAATCTTCTGCATTTGCTCCATTTATTCTCCATAACCTGCATTTTATTGATTATGCAGAATACAACTCAACTTGTTCAAAACCTCCAATTGGAGGAAAAACCCAAGTGTGGGACTATAATTGTATAGATGAATGTTCAATGATTAAATTGGAGGAATCATCTAAATTTCTCATGGAGAACTCAAGGCACAATCAATAGTCTGGTCGCATATTAAATATGAAGTTTGAAAATGATGGTCCTAGTAGTTGAAAATTGTGCGGAATTTAACACAATTTCTAAAAACTTTATTGGGAGTTTGGGCCACAGGGAGGGTGTTGTATTAAGATTGAAGGTTCTATATTACCAAGCAAGAATATAACCAACAAGCTGTAAATTAGTTTTATGAAAAAGGCAAATTGCACAGAAATGCAAATGCATAACTTACAAGTAATAATAAAGGCAATATATATATAAGCATGCAATACAATAATGCTTTAATTACTTGAGGAAATTTTTATCAACTAAGATAATAAATGAAATATGAACTAGACTTTTATAAGAAATACAGTAAAATAAAATGAAAATACTGGATAGAAGTTTTGCAAAACTTGAAGTAGAATGTTGAGTAGAACTAGAACCGCATAATTGAGAGAGAAGATCGCCTTCTTCTGATGCTTGGACCATCCCATAGATTATGGATGTGATGTTGCTCTCAATGATCTCCCATGGGTTTTATTTATAGATCTTGAGTACTTTTCAATCACTTGAGGTGCAACCGTATTAGGAGTCGTCGTCATTGTCAAGTCTTGCAACAAACATTCGACCATTTTAAAGATAGAATTGCTGGTCAGTCATTTATGACAATTATAGGCCCTTCAATCTGCTTTCCAAGGCAACTTGAATCAAAAAATTTGGAATTATATTCAGGATGTTATGACAATAACACTTAGAATGAGTCAAGTTGTTGCAAAATTCTAAGGACAATGTCAAATGGGATTGGGACTATTAGATTCTTTCTGTATTTTTTTAGATGAGAAATAATTACGGTTCCCTGTGGTCCGGCCGCATTAGGTTAGGGAGCAGGAACGAGACGAGCTCCTCCGCATCCCCAAGCACGCTGCCCTCCTAGGCACGCAACACTAAGTAATCCAAGCCAACCCACATTACTGACTAACGGTGGATAATCATCCTTCTTAGAGGTACTAAATACAACTCCATGAATGAGCAAATGCGTCACGTGCGGGGAAATTAGTGAATTGGATCGAGCTACTTTGAAATCAGATGATCTTTTTCGTAGTAGTCCAAGAGGTCGATTCACTTTTGGGCATGCTAAGTTTGCTTTGCTCTTCTTTTTTGGACATATTTGGCATGGTGTATGATAAATTTTACATTTTACCTCGAAATTCTACCTTGACACATATCTTGTTTTATGTACCTTTGTTTTCATGTTTTGGTGTCGTTTTTCTTATCCACTTTTATTCTTCAAAAATCCACTGCCACCTTAAATTTTTGAAGATGAATTTCACCATTGTGTGTGAAAATTGCAACTAAACTCTAAAGTGCCTTAAAATTTCCAAGAAATGTATTAAATGTTGGTAGAAGTATCAGATGCGTAGATTAAGAGTGCAATATTACGCTTGTATATTTTAACGATAAAAATCAATTTTGTGTCGTATGTTTATGATTTTCATGTGCATTATATGACTAATTTCCATTTTCTCCATTAAAATGCATGAATGTGATTGATTACTTCCTTTTCGTGATTTTCAAGTGTTTGTATTTTTAAAGAGAGTAGAGAGAGTGCATAATGCGAAGGCAATAGAATAACTAGGAGCGAAAGTACATAAATACAACTAACTGAAAGGTGAGGTATCAAAACAACATATTCAACTAGCACCCGATCTCTCGCGATGGAAGTATTGCATGTACAAGGCTGAGAGGTGTAAGAGGTTTCTCTCTCAAGATTTGTGAAGATTACGATGGGCGTACACGAATTTGAATCCATGTAATCGGTTAAAGCTTTGAGGGCAAACCCCATCTTGGTAACTTGACCAGATAATTGCAATAAACAAATGATCACTACAAAATGGTTTGCGATTAATTGGACTTTGAATGTTGATAAAATGGATAATCTCCAATCATTTAAGTGAATGAAGAACGGTGTTCGAAGGAATCTGAAGGGTCGGGATTAAATGCTGAACATGCGATGGGGTATGTAAGGGTGATCATCTGATCAAGATCAAAGGATTGATGTTGATCCTAATAAGTGAATGTATTTGCATAGTTGGATCATGTAGCTTGATCCAACTGTCAATGCTATCTCATTTGCATCATCAAGATAAGAGCTTTGAGAGCGCAAATCAAGGTTCACAAATGGTCTTGTCATGAAACTAGACGATGAATCTTGAAGTAGATCTCATGCTTTTTTACGCAAAACTAAAATTGACAAAATCTGTTACGTAACAGGAAGGAATCCGATGTTGAAATGTGGGGTTCCATGGATGAACTTAGCATGGAAGAGGACATGAAACTAGTCACATACTTCCGGGCAAAGGGAGAGAAGCCCTCATTAAAACAATTGAGAGAAAAAGAGTATCAAAGAGTGATTAGGAGAAAAACATAGATTTCTTATTTCAAAGTAACGGTGGAAAATGATGCAAACTTTCAGTCGCAAGATCCCTCAACTATAGTTCAAGACACTATATCTGGTTTATAGGAGATTTTCGCAGAGCAATATGTAGAACAATGCATCACCTTTTCTCTATACAGGCATACTACCTCTCCAAGGCTTTTTCATCCGTATCTTTTATGATACTGAATTAGGAAAAACATATACATAGATTGCAAAAATAATGCTCATGCAACTCGTAGGAAATTAGATAAATAGTAAAACCCAAATACCCAGTGTGACAGACTTCTGTCATTTGGATCTCACGGATCTGGATGACAAATTAAGTAATTTCTTCCACCTGAACAACACTCCAATACATGCGAGCGTGTAAAAGAAGAAAATTACAAGATTTTTCATCAGGTTGTTAACATGAATCATGAAAAAATCAATATATAACCAGCAATCTATTCCCCAACCTTTTACATGTAAATACTAGAAATCTACAGCTAGGTCCTGGTGTTTTTTCTAGACATAAAATGGGGAATGCCCGGGCTGCAAATACATTGGAGCGTCCATTAGCAAAAGAGACCTGTTTAAACTCACATCAGAAAAAAAAAGGCATCAATCAGAAGTAGCAAGGGAAGGGAAGAAGTGTTAGAATGAATGTACAATGAGATCTCTTTGCTCATAAATCAAAATGCTCGAAAGTTGCGCATGCCCAACTGCTTCTTTGTCACTTGTCAGCCTGCCTGCCAGTCACTAAGAACTTGTAACTTTAGATTCACTTCCTAACTTCCCATGCTGCTCTATTAGAATTTTGATTCCCTTTGCTTGACAATGGGGGGAATTCCTCATCTTTTAAGCGATATGACTTTGTCGACCTGCAAGTAGCGTGTTGAAATGTTAAGTTGCGGCTAGTTAACATATACTGCATGTTATCAGATAAAGTATCAAACCGGACAAAAGATAATAAAAGTTATACAGTCAAAACTGTCAAATGGAATGCGTCATTCGAAATTAACATCCTTCATAATTTTGTATATTTTCTCAAATGCCTCAACAGAACCACAGTCTACTCATGCCAGCATGGGGCATCCTTACAATGCTGCGACTAAATTGAATGTACTATGTACTGTTGCAACCTTGGGACCCCCACAATAAATTAAAGTAAATACTTTGAGATAGCTGTGATAAGGTTATGTTAGTGCAATTTAATCTCAAGCTGTTTGTTACCATTATTCACCAATGATGACATTTTCTTCACATGGCAAGGCATGTGAGGTTGTAGCCTGTAGGGACAAAGGAGAATGGGCCACAAGGGATATTTACCAAAGAAAGAAGGTATATGTACAAATAGTGTGCATGCAGAGTACCAACGCAAGTCTCCAAGTTCACTGGGTATCTATGTATATTTCGGCATGTAAGAGATGAATAGATAAACTGGTAGTAACCAGCGAGCAATTGGTTGTGAACAAAAAGATGAATGGATGAAAAAGTAGGTTGCATCAGGCCGACAAACCAAAAAGCTAACTGCTCCTCAGATAACTATGTGAAGAGGTGGAACATACATCAAAAGACCGAACGAAGATTTTTCTAGCATTCATGTCACCAAATCAATTTCGATATTTCTTAGAAAAATGTTATACGTGAAAAAAAAACACGCATCAAACTACAGAAGAACTTACCATTTACAGGATCAAAAGAGAAATTAACACACGACAGGTCCTTCTGGACAACAAAATTACAGTTGCTCAATAAAACAGGAGTGGAGAATGATAATTATTAAGTTTTTAGAAAGATAATGATTAAGCTTTTAGAAAGAAATATAATGCAAATCCATAATGGCATACATTAAGACTCTGAAACAGAGATTAAGGCCTGTTGGTTAATGTCGTGTCAAGAAATCAACCAAGTACCATGTAACAAGCTTACTCTTCCAATATAAAACATCGCATACCTTTCGTGATTTGGGGATATCAAACGCTGTTGAGCTGGAGAAGATACTTTTGAGACAGAATGATTGGTGGGGTCTGGTTTTCCAGGTTTAGGAGAGGGTGTGCTCAACGGAACTGGACCGAAAGTTCCAAACTCCACCTGACCTTCTGATGGAGCTGTATTTATTTTCACTTGCGGCAATCCCTTCAAGAATAGGTCTGAACCCAAAGAAGATTCTAAAGTGCCCTGCTTGTCATCAACCTGATGAGGAATCTGTTTTGTCGATTCATATCCAGACATATCTGAACCAGGTTCTGGGGAAGATAGCGCCGGACCACTACTTCTAGCTCTCGGCCTCATATCGGTTGAAAAAGGTTTCCTTCCCCTACCAGGTGTTGGAGGATCCCTGTACAACAAATAGTTCTGCAAGAACCACATTTAGACGATACTACTTATGTTAGCTAACAAACAACAAATGACTACCAAAGCATTAAAAAAAAGTGTGGAATAATGTTGGCTATACTCCATTTCCCTTTAGCAACTCAACTACAATAGAATGCCAAGAAATTCAGTAGTCATATGATCAAAGAAGCCCCATACCGGATTGGTTAAATACATGCCCGTTCCCCGAGGTTTTGGCATATCTTCAAATCTATAAGTACCAGAAGCTGAATTTGGGTTCATTTGATAATAAACACGAGAGAATGGCGAGCTTGGAGTTGGCCCATTCCTGAAGATATTGCGCTGGTAAACAGCATCCCATTGCTGCTTGGTAAGCAATGTAGGATAGAACAATGGCTTGCCAAGAGAAACGCATCCATTTAAGAAGTAATCATGGCACCACTGAGCATACTGAAGATTCTTCATGTGCCTTTCATGTTCTCCTGAATAATCCACCAAGTCATTACCATCTGAGGTCAAGCCCTCCACATTAGTCTCAGCATTTACAACATCTACGCGTACTCCTGAGCAGCTTTGTGATTCTTGGGAAGCTCTACTAGAAACAATTTCCCTGTCGCCCTCATGACGGAAAAAAAGATGAGGAGCATGGTTAATTTTTGCTGAAGTGGCTGCATCAGTGTCATCTATACAAGAAGAAGCATGTTCAGATACATCAATAGCATCTCTAGAATCAGATTTTTCACAGGTTGCAAGTATGCCCATGCTCTCTCCAGCCAAACAGCTTCTCAAATGGTCTTTGTGATCCTTCAAATCTTCCTTCACATGGTTACAGGATTGCAAGTAGCAACCAATCAAATGACACCGGTCCTGTAGTCCGGATTCTTGATGCAATCCCTTTCCTATGCCGTTTTCTTTTAAGGATATAGGACCATTGGCTTCATTCAGACCATCGTTCAATACAATTCTTGATAGACCAGAACCATTGTGGGAATTGATAGCTGGGATGCCTCTACTGTAAAAGTCATTACTGTTGCATTGTAAATCAGGCCTTTCCCCATCTCCATGTCTTTCTACTGTGCTCTTAAAGAACTTGTTGATCTCATTTGGCATTCGATCACTAGGCAAGAGAAGAATCTTACCAAGCTTTCTAGCTCCATAAGCAAATGCACTACGTATTCGATAAAGATTACCTAAATAGAAAAAAATCGACCAAAAGGTTAAAGCATCAAAGTGATATCAGATGCACATATAAGTCATGGTAGCAGATTACTACCAAAAAAATCGACCAAAAGGTTAAAGCATCAAAGTGATATCAGATACACATATAAGGCATGGTAGCAGATTACTATAAACTGTAATTACCTTTGCTGACACTTCGACCGAGATTATTGTTCTCTTTCAAAGGATCAACTATGTTGAGATGTTTTTTGGCAAATACCCGATTCTCTGGAACTCTGGGAGGAACTGAAAACATCTCCACACATTTGTTAAGAAATTCAGGTTGTAGCAGAAGATCACCCTCATCAGTCTCTGGCGATTGAACTGTCAAGATGCACATTATAACAGTTGTGACAGCAAATGACTGATTTATTAAATAGTGATAATGCAAAGCCACTTACCCAATATTTCAGGCAAAGAAGATATAGGAACCGGCCCGCGCAAACTTATACAAAAATTATCCCAGTCAAATTTGCTAAAATAATCCAAGAACCTGTACAAAACCTACAAAGTGCAGCCTGTTATGTGGAAATCAGGAAAACTTTTATATAACCCCAAACTCTTAAATACATGAAAATCTGGGTCATTTACAGGAAGCACTCACTGCAACGGGACCATCCAAAGAGGAATTAAAGAGATGGAATATGTACAACACCAAAGTCTCCAATGCATATGTTGATAGTAAACTATGAGGAGCACCAAGAATGCGGCTTTCATAATAGCACCACGCCTTGATAAATATAATGCTTCGTTTAAAGAGGTGATCTTTACCAATAAGACTGTCAACCTATATAAGCACCATGTAATCAATAAATTATTTAAAAACAAATTACCAATGAGGTGGGTGTTGGAGAGACTAATTTTTTTTGAAGTCCTCAACATGAGAAGTTAAAATCCGGAGACTTTGTAGTAACTGAAAATTAGATACCTGCTCAAGAAAGCAAAGTGTGCACAACCCTCCAATCTGATTAAATGAAATATCAACAACAATGTTTTGAACAAGACATTTAACAAGCTTCACCTGCAAAAGGAACATGATTATTAAGAGACTATTAACTATTGTAGGGCATATAAAAGATATACATGCATGCGCTGATTTCTCAAGAATTCTACATAGCCATATTCATTCATAATACAATAAAATTACTGACAATAATCTTTATTGTTCTTTGATTTCAGCAAGTCTAAAGGGCTGAGAGTAAGTGATGATGTAAATGGTAAATATATTTTAGAGACGGTGTGAGATATTGTGGGACAGAATATGATGGTTGCGCATATGCAAAATAGAACAGTAATACTAAGAGAATATAATTTCACATTCTGTTGCATCCTATAAGTCTATCTCCATGCTAAATTTTATTTTGCAGTCATGTGATTTCCATGGCTCACCCTGATCATTACCAACTTGGTTTTACGACGAAAAAGAGTGAACGCCAAAAAAACGCATCTTTATTCAATTAGAACAGTAAAAGAACAAGAGCCAAGACCCATAAAAGCCCAAGCATGAGCAATCACATTCTTTACATAGAAATGTTCATCCCTAAAGACCATCCCATTTCTAGCCAATCATAAGACCTACATAAACGCAAAACGAAAACATATTGTCGTCTTCAGGGTTCATATGTCAAATCTGACATGTGGCATCTGCTGCCTGAAACAACCATCTTTAAGCACCTTCTGCATTACCCTAGATCTGCAGAACAGCCACAAGAATATTTTTACCCTCAGTGAAACCTTATTCTACTGTAACAGACTAGAGTGCTCTTTGTCCTCCACATGTTCCAGCATTTTGCCACAAAAGAACCTTGCACACTTTCTTGATTTAGAAGTCTCCATTTCTCCATACAAAATGATCCATCATGCACCACTGGGCCCTCGATATATCTGATGATCGTGATCCCAATCAATGGCTCAGTTTCCATTCTTTTTTTAAAGTTGTGATGATCAACCACAGTAGGTGGTCACCCAGAAACTCTATTCATGACATAAACAAAGTTTGAAGGTACACCTTGTGTGACTCGTACAAAACTTTGGCATTAACAATTACATTTTCCACAAAAAAAAACTCCTTGGAACAAACTAAAGAGTTCCTGACAACCAGAAAGCCCAATGAAAAGTGAAAGTGCAAGTCTCTACCATGCCACCCAAACTCTTCCAGAGATTCTCCACATTATAAGCACCGCGAAGTTTTCTCCAACTCACCATTAGACTTCACCAGTGAACTTACACTAGAAAAATGAAGTCTAATATCAACTGATTGAAGGCAAAGATGCTAACACATTGTTCTTTCACACAATGACCAGCAGCAGGAGAAGAAAGAATGCGGTCCAGACACTAGAGGTGGCATGGAGGCAGATACATGAGGATAATCAGTTCGGCAAGGTGGTAGTAGGACACTTTAAGTCTTTCACTATGAGAAGCAAAGAATAAAGTGGAGATGGACATAAAAAGTTGTGAAAAGTATCATGCCCGATCGATCAGATGTGTCGGTGGCAGAGTTCTAGAAAAAAGAAATATGGAAGGTGATTTGTGATCTTAATTATCACACGGATTTCCGGTATAACTCTTAAAGGAGTTTTGGGAGGTGGTGCGTCAGAACATGGTAAAGCTGGTCAAGGAATTCAAACAAGGTAATGCTGAAGATGAGATGAATCCTACAAAAATATGGTTACTTCCAAAATGAGATATGGCTCAACAGTTGGAAGATTTCCACCCAATAGCATGTTCCAACGCCCTGTATTTGATCATGGCCAACTACTGACAGTTTGGTCATAGATATTATTAGCCTAAGACAAACATCTTTTATTTTTGGGAGAGGAATGGTGGACACAGTGGTTATGGCTTTTGAAATTGCAGCGAATTGGAGAAAATGAGAGATGTGAGGCTTGATGTGGAAAGTTGATTTATCTACACCGTATGACAATCTAGACTAGTGTTTCCTCGGGTCCTTACACAAAACAGGATTCTCGGATAAATGGATGACTTGGATGGAGGAATAGAAGCAGGACTACTTCGTCCTCCACAGTGTTGGTCAACGGCCACCCATGCAAGGGAATTTCTCAGCCTTAGCGAGCTAGTCACCAGGGCTACCCTCTTGCACCTCTACCTTTTGTTTTGGCAATGGATGCACTTGCTACCTCTATGCAACATGTGAACTTGAATGGCAGCTTCAACTTATCTACGCCCAAAGTCTCCGTCCCAATGCTACATTATGCAAATGATAATCTTCTCTTTATTGAATGGGAGTGTCGGAGACCGAACGCCTCTCAGATATGATACATGGGTTTAGTATTATATCGGGGCTAATGTTAAGCCAAATGAAATCAGTGTTTATTCCTTCTGTCTGAATGATGAGCTGGTAAATAACTGGAGCCGAATTATCAAATCTCAATGGGTGGTTTCCACGAAATAAATCTTGGCCTGCCACTCCGGGATGGTAAAATAAAGGCATCAAACTCTGATACCTTGGATAAGATGGAGTGAAATTAACAGTGTGGAAGGCGAGGTTCCTCTCGAGGGTAGGTCGGATGGTGCTCCAAAAATCCGTCCTTTCTACAGTACTGGTTTTCTTCCTATCATTGTACAAAGTGTCGTCTGACATATAGAAAAGGTTGGAAGATATCGTGCGGCAATTCTTTCAGTCATCCTATGGGCAGGAGAGCAAAGGTGTGGCCCTAGTAAAGTGGGATGTTGTTACTCAACACAAGGAGGACGACAGCATAGGAGTGGTAAATCTTTGACGAACAAGGTGTTATTGATGAAATGGATAGTTCCCTTGTGGGGAAAAGAAAATGGCTTGCTATGTCAGATCCTAGTAATAGTATAAAAGGTGGGGGTGGACCTTGAAACTCCAAGAAGTTAGACATCCCTCCAACTTTTAAAAAGGCATGTGGCACTATTGTTGGAGGTGACGATGATTTTACAGCTCATACTTACGGATGGCAGAACCAAGGTTTTAAAAATCGGACTGGACATTGAACCGGTTAGTCTTCGGTTTGGTCCAACTGGGTCGGACCGTCGGTTCCAAACCAATCGGACCGGTGATGATGTCACCATGGCATCATCATTCCTATCGACTCGGAAAAAACCGGACCGAGCTTAATTTACTGGTCCGACCGGTCAAACCGGTTTTTGAACCGATAAAAACATATATGTACATATGTATTTATATATCAATGAAATAATCATTTAAAATGTCAAAACTTTCAACAGAAAGACACGACTGTTTATTTCGAATAAAACTTTACAAAAGGTAGTCACATTTTCTAGCATTATATATGAATATAATATTATAACAATTTATTTATAGTTGCTCCTAGAAAATTACTCCAAGAAAGTAGTGGCACAAGTTATATTCCAAAAAAGAGAGGGACATAACTGAAATCGCAGAAGCTACGAAGGGTACAAGTGATAAAAACCCTATTTTTTCATTATTAAACCTTTATTTTTTAAAAAATATAATAAACCATCAAAACCGGGTCAACCCGATCCAACCACCGGTCTGACCCGATTTTTTATTTTCTTTTTTTTAAGAATTAGTTACTTAAAACCAGCCGAACCGACGGGTCGGAGCCGGTTCCCGATCCGACCAGTCTGGTCTGGTTTTTTAAACCTTGGGCAGAACATCTATATATTAGAAAGACAATTACACAAAAGACGGTACGCTTTGTGAAAAAAATCCTCAAGCTATTTGAGATTTCAAGGGATAAAGAGGTGGTGTTAGTTGAGTGTTGAACATCCTATGACAAGGCCTTGCAACTTGGTGCCCTATGTTTGCATTTGAGATCTCGGAAAAAAGAACGCAACATTTCTTCACATTCTGGAAACCTTGAGATCGAAGGAGGTAAACCGAATATGTACAGAGAACATCAACTAAGAAATCATATGAGATAATGGTGAGGCAAAACATGCAGCAAGATTTGATGAGAGATTATCTTTTGATCTGGAGCTTGCAACTACTGCTTAAGGTTAAAGATTTATGTGTGGCTCACGAGGAGGGACAGAATTATGGTTTGTTGCTTTCACAACTGATTCATACCAAATGTGGATAAGATATGTCCACTATACAAAATGAGGGAATAAGTCATCTCTCATATCTTCTCCAAGTGTGAGGTGGTAAGAGAGATATAGAGATATGCAGGATTGTCGAGAGTTATTTTATCTTATAATATTTTTTTTTGAAGCTCTATCTTATCTTATAATATTTTATGAATTTTATTTTCTTTCTGTCTCTACTTGTAAATTGCCAACATGATTTCTCCTCTATATATAAGAGAACCTTAGGACCTCATGAATAATTAATTCAGTATTCTCTTCCCACATGGTATCAGAACTATTGCCCTAGCCGTCTCCCCACCCGCCAGCCTCTTCTCCTCATGCACATGCAGCCACGAGCGACTGCAAGCACGGTCACCTGCAGCCTGCACCATCACACGCGCAGCTACAAGCAGCCCCACACCACCAACAGCTACCGTAGCAACCT
The DNA here is from genome assembly GCA_037367405.1 of Ottelia alismoides. Lineage (NCBI taxonomy): Eukaryota > Viridiplantae > Streptophyta > Magnoliopsida > Alismatales > Hydrocharitaceae > Ottelia > Ottelia alismoides. The sequence goes on along the minus strand of JAZKJV010011896.1, from coordinate 505,614 downwards.
CCAATGATTGCTGGAAGCTCCTAGCGATGTCGCACTTACACCGTAAGGCCCCACACGGTTGCCAAACCACCCCAGCGAAACCCTAGGGCCTGAGAGGAAATCATTTGCATTCATGTGCCCTCTTTCGCCGGTCAAGGGTAATTCTAACCCTATTTCCAATGTTGCCCAATAGGATCTAGGGCATGAGATGTCTTCTTTCACATAGTTGTGCCTTTCAAGATCGCTAAACGTTCTGATTTTGGGTCGTTTGCGGCGAAATCAGATTTCTCGTTTATACGTGAGTCCTAAAGCACTCCCTTAGTTGATGAGGAACGGTTGTGGCATGAGCCTACACACAGAACCGATTCTCTATATGTTCGTGTAGGCAATTTTGCTTCAGTCTACAGTCCTAGTCTTCTTCTTTTTCCAGCATCATGTAACAAGGTCAACATCCCATCTTCAGGAGTCTTCAAAAGGTCATAAGCTCATAGTCAATCAAGATGGACGGGACCAACTACGAGTTGTGGGTTATGCAGTTCATGAGCCTTATGCAATCCAATGGGAAGCACATTCTTACACAAGAGGAGTCGACTGACAAGACTAAGGCTAATGCCTCTTAGGAGGCATATGACGTGTATTCGCGTATGTGGCTATCCAGGGTTGTGGAGATAGCCAATTATACATACTCTTGTCATTACATATTCTCAGGCAAGGAATAATACAAAGACATTGCAGCTCCATCATGACATCTTTACGGTCAAGCAGAATGGGCGTCTTCTTCATTCCTTATACACATCTTTCAGGAGCATGTTACACATCTCTCAGGGGCATGTTTGAGAAGCTCCATAGCTTCATGCCTTTGGCAGCTATTTCGAGGTAGAAAAAAGCATACAGGAACGCCACCGTGGTTGATGTCTTTTCAGCGGCTCTTGATCCTGAATATGATGCTGCATGATCCTGAATTTGCATCCCCAACATAATTAGCTTAGCAGTTCATTGGTTTGTCGTAAAGATAAGCCTAAACTAGAAGATCTGATCATATGATACAAGGTGTTACCACCAAGGGTTTAAATATCGGTTTCGGATATCGTATCGATACCCTGTCGATACGAAATTTCGACGATATTTCGCCCATATCGACCACCATTTGTGAAAAAATGACTGGAAACTGCCCTCATATCGCCATTTCGCTCGAGATTTCAGTACCTTGTCGAAACCGAAATTTCGCGAAATCTGAAACCACGGTTACCACCCTTTGAGACTTTTAGATTTAAACCTTGTAAATGAAATCCCCATTCCGAAAATATTGGTGTAATAATTGGATCTCACCCAAAGGCTGAAGAAACCTCTGAATCCTAAAAGAGAAGTGTTGATCAAAGGATCGGTCAACTGGCCCGCCATGTGGCCCATCCCTTCCATTTAATCAACCAGTCTTTATTTAAAGATCTAATGATAAGATGGATGCAAAAGCTGAAAATGACTGAGTTCCCCTACTATCATTGTCTCGAAAGCCCTCAACCACCATTATGTGTGACCCACAAACTTCAACACTACTTATGTAATACAAGGAGTGGCAACATCTGCACCCAGTATTGGCTACTCTAGCAGCAATGATTGATCCTCTTCTTCTCCATGAACCCCCAATCTCAACTTTGTTAACCCCCTTTATCTCTGACCTTACTACCTATTTTCCAACACTATCACCATCATCGGGAAGGTCGAGAGATCGACCTTGCATGTAACCATAGTCAAACCTGACGGCTTAATTCCCATTCTAACACCAATATTGATCTACTTCGATCAATTAAAAAAAGTTCGCAACAAAAGCAAAAATATGCGAGCAAACAGCAAGGCAATCATAACATATTCAAAGACAAATCCAAAAAAGTTGCATTAAAAATTAGAAACTGAAAAAGCATAGGAATAGAAGGGAACCTCGGCATGGATGTATTGCACATCCCTTACTTCAAATGCAGAAGCATTCAGGCGTTCTTCTTCTTCAAGAATTGCATGAACATTAACTGCTAAATTTTCCTCATAGTTAGGGGGGCAAACGGCCGTTAAATCAATATCTCCATCAGGAAGGTATGTCTTTAATGGAACTGATCCAAATGGAAACACCTGAAATTAGACATGTTAGTATAAAAACACTTGCAAAGGAACCGACTCAAAAAACTACATACTTTCTTCTACTTCCAAGCACCTAAAATGCTGCAGAACATACTAATGAAACCTAGTAGACAGCATAAACCAACATGGTGATGAAACCTACTATATCATGCCAGCATAATGCCAATTAACGAAAGTGACAAAGATAGTAGGTGGAGGAACTGCGTACCATTTACAAAGATGGATTCAAAACAGATTATTTGTAACATATGGTCAATAATTATATGAACATTAAGAGATCAACAAATGCAAATGTTCATGTACATCATACTCTACTTGGAGGCAAAAGATGACAACTTAATAGCTTTGATATTGCATATGACTCTTTTTAATGCTTTTTATATAATAGATAAGCAACTATAGGCCTATAAAAAAATTCAACCATGAAATGAGAAATGGAAAACATTCCAAGGAATAATATTATTGCAAATAAGAACCATAACAAGTTACTGTCAATTTATGCCCCTGAAAAGCAAAAGAAACAATACGTAGTCAAAATGGCAATCTAGAGCAAAATGAGCCAGTGGCAAGTAACAGTATGAAGATGAAAGCATAAAAAGTATGCATTGGTGGATTGTTTTGACGTAAAATTACAGTGGGCATTTAGCACGCGATATTTTTGTTTTGTTTTTTTTTTGAGATCAAAGAGGGGGAAACACGTTAAGGTGCCCCCCCCCCCCCCCCCCACAAAAAAATACACGATATTTTTGTTGTTGAAGTAAAACACGTTTTAATCTGCGTTCATGATTATAGCTGTGATTTGTACTGCTGGTTTTACTTCAAAAAATCCCAGGCAAAAGCATGCGATACTTAGGTATATCCTCTTCCAGATGAAGTTGACATAAGATCTTTTTTGAGGCAAAAAAGATGGAAACACACTAAGGTGTCCATCCAATATATATTAAATTATAGGAGAAATAGAGATGTTACATTACAGGAGCTATGACTCGAGGAGTCCTAGCATGGATAATTACATTTTCAGAATAAAAACGATCCGAAGCAAAGGTAACACCATTTCTAATCGCCCACAATTACATCCTTAGTGAAGCGAAATCTGGCAACATAGAGTGAATCCCACAAACTCATATATAGGAAAAGTATGTCCTCTTCTAGATTACCTTGACATAAGATATTCTTGAAACACACAGTATATAGGAAAAGTATCGATGCAAACAATTAACCCTTTCCTCCCCAAACCCATCGTACTGCAGAGATATAAACATTGTGGCTTGGAGGGCTGTCTATAAGAATCGCGTCAAATTGATGATGAAGATTCAAAAGTGATAATACTAATTGTTAGAAAATGGGAATGCAAAAACGAATTGATAAACAGAGCATAAAGAACAGAAAGATAAATCATGAACTCAGGGATTTTACGTGGAACCTTACTCCCTAAGGAGTGGGATGAAACCACGGGAGAAAACCTCAAAGGGCTGATAGTCTATTGCTTTTTTCACTGGATACAATGGGTGTGGGGGTCTATATATAGCCCCCCCCCCCCCCGAGTCTCCACATCCCACAAACGGTAGATGTGGGACTAAACTCTGGATGAGGTAAATGGATCCTGGAGAGATCCATTTACCCATCTCTCACATAAGTGATGCATACAACTTATACTCCAACACTCCCCCTCAAGCTGGAGCATGCAATGCTCAGCTTAGACAAACAGAAAGAAATCTCAACTCACATTACATGACGCTACATACAATATCAACTCAATGCGCACAACTGTCAGTTATTGTTGAGGACGTTGCTTCTCATGCCGCGTAGGCGAGGAGGACGAATGGGTTGGAGTATGAGTCAACTGAATCTCCTTGTCGAAGAGCATGTGCTCTGTACTGCGTCTGTCAGAGTCACTGCAGCTGAAGAATGAGTCTCTACATGGAGAACTCTGGCCCGCCGCAATATGTGGACAACTGCTCCATCTCTGAAAAGGGTCGAACAAAGAGCGCCACTAATTATCCATACGCAGATCTCTGAAGATGGGTCTCTCTCATAGGGACCTCAAAGTGGGTTCTCTCTCATAGGAACCTCGGAAGGATCTCGTACTGGAGTTCACGAACACTGGAGAATGGAGTCTAAAAAGTCTCCTCGTCGGAGAACTGGGTCTCTCCCATCTGGCTCAGAGAATGGTACTCTACTCTGAAGTCCATATGAAACCACATGAAAATCCTAGCCAACATGGCATAGGGAATGGGATCTCTACTCTAAAGTTACTATGGATCACATGAAAACTCTGGCCAATAAAACAAGAATGATAGGGACCACTGATAATGATGGCAAACATGTGCACATCTGAAAAGATCGCATACATGTGTGTGTCTGAAACTGAGGACTGGGAATCTGACGTCAAGTTTGAAACTGCACTGTAGAGTCTGAACATCTGGCTGGTCTAGAATCTGGAGAATCTGAATCTGGAACCTGACCTGTGACTCTATACAATACTCTCCCTTTCTCCCATACTTGTCGGAAATCAATGGCATCGACAAAGTTGTGAGAAGGCAACAAAGATGGGAAAAATAAACATCAATAAGCCGTCACATTTTTTCTCAGCTTTTCTCAATCAATTTTCTTTTTCCTTTTTAAAAAAGATTTTTTCCCGACTATTTTATCCCTTTTTTTAATAGCCGTCACTTCTTTTTTTTCAACTAAGTCGTTCAATTTTTTACTGCTTTCCTCACTTCTCCTTTTTTTAAACAACTTTCAGCATTTTTTTAAACTAGGACCATCTCCCTCTTTTTTGTTTGACCCCCTTTTTTCTCAAACACGACCCACATGGGCTCATAATTCTCACGAAAAAAATTTTAATACCCGTAGCCCTGCTTGGGCCTGAAACAAAAAAAAGGTCGAATTTAGGGTTCCCGTCGGGGAACCCTCTCTGGAAATACCTCCACCTCTGACGGGGGTCCTCTGTTGCCGCCGCATATGGAGCACAAGGGAGAGGAGGCTCCTGCTTGACAGCCGCCGCCCTGGAGGAGAGCTGCATGGGGCTCGATCGCTGCTATTGGATAGGATGGAAGAGCGTGTCATGGCCTGGAAGAGAAGATCGGATGGGGAAGTGCGCCATCGCCTGGAGCGTCGCATAGGGACACAGCGCCTGAAGAAGAGGGTGACGAGGCGCGAGAGAAGAAGATACTCCCCGCCGCAGGGGGGCCTTAATGCTGGAGGGTCCGTCATGTGTGCGATAGGGCTCCTCTGCTTGGAAGAGCACGTGAATGTGAGAAAAAAATATGCGGCGGTTGATGGCTTCCAGGCATCGCCACCGCCTAGGACACGGGCTCGCGCGAGTCGAGATGCCCTCGCATACGAGGAGCTTTACGTGAGTGACTGTTCCGCTTCCTCCAGCTAGGGTTCCACCAATGGAAACCCTTTCGCCTGGAAGTGCTAATCAGAGGACATGCGATGGAGTGCTCAAGGTCTCACCTCCGCTTGGAGCTGATCTTTTCACGCCATCGCTTCTGAAATGGAGATCGAGAGAGTCGTCTGCGCGCCTAAGGAGCAGAAGGTTGCGCACCAACATGAGATGCGGCTAGAGTTTCACCGCCGCTAGCCCATGAACGTAGATCTAAGGTTTCAGAAAAGCCTAGAGATCTTAGAACTTGATCTTGAACAAAACTCGAACACGAATAATAATCTTGTTGGGAAAAATAAGAGTCGTGTTTATTCCGTACGCCTTAGGCTCTCTTATATAGGAGAGTAGCCTATGGGTAAATTACATTAAGAGTCCGGAAGATGGAGAATACGAAACGGTACAAAATAACATAGAGAATATAAACTAAAACTTCTACACTCCCCCTCAAGATGGAGCATAGATATCTATCATGCTCATCTTGGATAAGCACTTCTGGAAGGAACCCCGAAGTAGAGCTTTAGTAAGAATGTCTGTCGTTTGATCTCCTAAGCTGACATGGGTTGTAGAGATGAAACCTTTCTGGATCATATCACGAATATAGTGGCAATCCACCTCAATGTGCTTCGTCCTCTCGTGAAATGCATGATTGTTTGCAATAAATAAGGCAGCCTGATTGTCACATTTTAGTGATATGGGAAGAGGAACATCTATATGTAAATCTGTCAGGACTGCGTGAACCCACATCACTTCTGCACATGCTTGGGCCATGGCTCTATACTCCGATTCAGCACTAGATCTCGCAACTACTATTTGCTTTTTGCTCTTCCATGAGACAAGTGACTCCCCAATGAATATAGCAAAGCCAGATGTAGACTTTCTATCCTTTGGACATCCTGCATAGTCCGCATCAGCACATGCTGAGATAGTAATAGTGCCCTTCTTTCTGAACATTAATCATGCACCTGGAGATGACTTAAGATACCTTAGTATCATATGTATGGCGTCCATGTGTACCTGGCGAGATTGCTCCATAAACTGGCTAACTTTATTTACTGCAAATGTAATGTCTGGTCTGGTAATAGTAATATAAAGAAGCCGCCCTACCAGCTCTCTGTACCTCCTTTTGTCAACCTCCTCAGTATCATCATCATGCATCTTCATGCTTGGATCCATAGGTGTTGAAGCTGGTCGACATCCAAGCATACCCGTGTCACTTAGCAAGTCAGTGACATATTTCCTCTGAGTCATCACCGGTCCCTGTTCATTTCTGGCAAACTCCAATCCAAGGAAATATCTAAGTACTCCTAGATCCTTGGCAACGAATTCGAGGCCCAAGAATTCTTTTGTTGTTTTTATCCCCTGCATATCATCTCCTGTAATGAGTATATCGTCAACGTACACCATAATGACAATCGTACCTCTGGATGTTCTCTGTACAAAGAGAGAATGATCTGCATTTGACCTTTTGAACCCTTGCTTCTCTAACAGATCTGATAGCTTCTAGAACCAAGCTCTGGGGCTCTGCTTTAGGCTATAGATCGCCTTATGAAGCCTACATACCTGTACACACTCCCCTTCAGCAGCAAATCCAGGTGACTGCTGCATGTAAACTTCCTCCTGAAGATCACCATATAGAAATGCATTTTTGACATCTAACTGAAATAGGGGCCAATCTTGAATCACAGCAACAGATAACAGAATTCGTAAGGTAGAGTGACGAGCAACAGGAGAAAATGCGTCAAGATAATCTACCCTATACGTCTGAATAAAACCGCGAGCAACCAGTCGAGCTTTGTACCTATCAATACTGCCATTAGCATTATGCTTCACGGTAAACACCCACTTGCAGCTCACAATAGAAGCCCCAGTAGGGGCTCGAACCAGACTCCATGTACCTCTCGACTTAAGGGCGGTCATTTCTTCCTCCATAGCCAGACACCATTTACTATCAGCCAAAGCTTCCAGATAATTCTTAGGAATATGCACAACGGATAAAGCACCTACAAACCTCCTAAAATCTCCTGTCAGACGGTCATAGGTAACATGAGAAGCAATCGGATATGAAGCACAGGACCTCTTCTGCTTCCTTAGTGCAATCGCCAAGTCAAGGTATGCATCAGTAGTACTAACATCCGTGTCATCTGTTGCATGTTCCTGCTCAGAAACACCGTCAGTCCCATCATTAGACGTAATGTTGTCAGAACAAACCGAGGGTATGTGTGATGATTGACCATGATCATGAGCAGGAGCTTTTCGTCGACTGTAGTGGCGTGGTAGAGGAGGAATCAAAGGTATGGAAGGTGGTAATGGTGGTGGCGGTGGTGAGGATGGTGGTGGTGGTAATGGTGGTGGTGATGGGGATGATGGTGGTGGAGAGGTAGAACCTTGCTGTGATGCATACAAGGGTGGAGGAGGAATAAAAATGTCATCATTTTTATCTGATGGCACCAACCTATCACCTGTAGGAGAGAAAAACATGACTGACTCAAAGAACGTGACATCTGCACTGACATAATATCTGCGACGTAATGGATCATAGCAACGATACCCCTTTTGGGTCCTGAAATACCCGACAAAAACAATTTGACAGCCCTAGGAGAGAGCTTGTCAACCCCTGGAGATAATTGATGAACAAACGCCACAGACCCAAAGACACGTAGAGCTAGAGAAAACAGCTCTTTGTCAGGAAAGACGAGGGAGAAAGGTATCTTCTCCCCCAACACATATGAGGGCATGCGGTTAATAAGATAGTATGCAGTAAGAACCGCATCACCCTAGAATGAAGGCGGAGCACAACTCTGGATAAGAAGCGTACGAGTGACATCAAGGAGGTGGCGGTGTTTTCTTTCCGCGACACCATTTTGTTGAGACGTGTAAGCACAGGACGTCTGATTATGAATGCCATGTGATGATAGAAAATGAGATAAAGTGTGAGTACATAATTCCAGAGCATTATCAGTTCTCACAATCTTGATGGAAACAGAAAACACATTCTGCACTTCTTTAATGAAATTCATAATAGTGATGCCCGCTTCAGATTTATTCTTCAACAAAAATACCCAAGACAAACGACTAAAATGACCCACAGCAACTAAATAAAACATGTGTCCCTGATGATCTGGAACACGACTTGGACCCAAATGTCAATATGAAAAAACTCAAAAGGAGAGCTATTGCTCTGACTCTGACGACTCGGATGGTGCATCCGCCTGATCATCCAGCTCACACGAAGGCTCAAGAATAGCAAGATGGAGAAGGCATTCGATCAACTAGAGACGAAATAATGTTCTACCAACATCATGTACGACCTCAAACATCTAACCAGAGTAGCATCCTTCTACCACAATCATTGTGTCAATGCCTTCTCCTAACTTCATACCATCAAAAATGATCTCCACCACCTCTGCCCCTCCAGCCAGTGCACCCTGGAAGGAGTCCAAGCAAAGAGAAGTGAGAAACATGCCCTTGAAACGAAAAATGTGATAGGAACCATATGCCACAGCACTATCCCCACAACGGGGACGTCTCCACAAAACTCCAAACTCCTCATCATCGACATCTAAGAGTATATCCTCCCTGGAAGGCTGGAAATGGTGAGCCCACGTAAAAAAATTGACTCAGGGTCTAGAGACCATGTCTCCAATAAAAGCCATCGAGGAGAAATGTTGGAGGCATCTCTCAACTTCCACCACAATCTCACTATAGACGCAATCAGAAGATGAGAATGTAAAGCCTTCGACACATCAACAGTCTCCTTTTGATGCTAATGGGTCAACTCAGGAGGATATGACTTGCAACATGTCCCCTATGTAGTAACCGGAATGTCAGAGTTATGCATCGTGGTCCCCTCTATCCTCGAGGAGAGAACCTCCCAAGGATGCCACACCATGCACATCTTGCATTACCGACATCAATGACCCCAAGCGTCGCACTTGAAACATCTAAACTACCGCAATGGAGGTGTCATATTAGGCTATCATAGAGACCTACGACATTGCATTGTCTCTCAGTCTCCTCCAGCAGGTGCAGTTATAGCAGTAGAAGAAGAAGGTTTGGTCCTTGAGAAACCCCCCCCCACAACCTCGAGAACGCATCCAACGTGGGACCCCATGCATTCGACTCAGCCACATCAACGATCATAGGACCCCTCCTAGCTTCACCAGTGGGCCTCATCACAGCACATTAGGGCACCCCCCACACCCCCTTCAAAACGTTTCAGGGCTCCGCGCAGCAACCTAAGGTGACACGCGACCCCTAGAGTAAGCCCCATATTACATCATTGCTTCCTGATTCCATAGATAGGAGCAATGACTGTGTGACATCCATCCTTCATCGACAATCTCCCATAAACCTCGTTGATCTAGCTTGAAAACCCCTCTCATGCGATCACCTTTGCGTTCTCCTCTCCCCGCTCATTCTCATATCTCCTAGCTCACATATGCATATGTATTGACTAACTTGCATTCACTATCTAGTACTCTTGCACAAAAGAGCAAAGCACGTTCAGATGTTTTTCCCTTGCATACCAAGGTTTTAAGTATTGATATTGATGCCGGTTCACCAATATAAAAAAAGGCATGTCAAGGGCATTTCGACAAAGTATATGAATCATGTCAAATCTAACTAAAATCAATTAATCTCAAAATAAAAAAGTTTCTACTTCCCAAATGTACAAATAATGTATTTCTGCTATCACCTTACATTTTGTGGTTCAAGAAAAGTCAACATGTAAAATCATGTAAACTTATTATATGAGAATTACATTAACACATTGTATAAACTTCAATATATTAAGCATGCATGCCATGAAATTACTACATTTTTAACCAGAAATGACTAGTAACAAAAGTAGAAGGTTACGTAATGAAAAATGACAAAACCTTCTCCTACTTTAAGTAGGGTCGGCTACATGGATTCTTGTTCAAATCCATGTTGAAAGATCCGACTATTTTTTACGATGGTTGCTGGCTACCTAATGCAATTCCCACAAGGGGGGATTTAAACCCCGGTCTTTTGGGTTGTAGGCACAATGCACTACCATCATACCATTAAAGTGGGTACAAAAGATTGCAAAATGAAAGTAAGAAAAAAAACTAATATCCGAACTAAAAACTGAAGATAAATATAAGAAAATGGAAGAACCAATAGCGGCGGTGAACAACCATCCTCAGAAAGGTGCATCATCTTGTGACATCTCCAAGTTTTAGGTATGTCGGTAATAATGGCATGGCCTCTCATATCACCCGTATTGATTAATATTTTAAAGTATCTAAAAAGATGCCCCCATAATTTATCGTATATTGTCGAAGCAACCGGCATATCGCTAGATATGCCGCTTGCATTTCAAATGGGGGCACTCCACCCGTATCAATGTTGATAAAGCTATAGAAGTGGCACTTGAAACTATGTTACAACATGTCAACAACAAAGCCTTTTCTTACAATTAAGTAGGGTCGGCTACATGGATTTTTTGCCTTCATTCAGATCTATCTTGGGTCAATCTCGGGCTTATATCTAAAAAACTAAAATCCCTTCGTATAATCTCATTCCAATACTTCTTGGGTCGTCCTCGCCCTCTTTTCGTCGGCTCAACATCCTAAAACTCACATCTCCTAACTAGTGCATCAGTTGACCTTCTTTGCAAATGACCAAAGCATCTTAAGCGGTTTTCTCGCATCTTATCCTCGGTCGGAGCTACACCAACTTTCTTTCTGATTGCATCATTCTGAATCAGATCATTACGTGTGTGTCACACATCCACCTTAGAATTTTCATTTCTACAACAGCCATTCTCTGCACATGTCTATGGTTCACGGGCCAACATTCAGATCCATAGAGCATAGCAGGTCTAACGGTTGCTTTGTAAAAGTTTCCTTTGATTTTTAAAGGAATTTTCTTATCGGGAATCTTCCATTGAACATCATATATGGTATAAAGCTTCAGTAATAGACTTACCACCAGGAGACCAAACAAGTTATCTTGTTTGATCCCTTAAAAAAGAATACATCTAATGTTCAGGCAACATGCCTCGTATGAAATGCATGAAACCAGATTGCTGTGAACGTAAAAATGTGATATCATATACCTGTGTACCTCTATTTTTTGTATTCCATAACTAAAACTTGCAGTTTTTTTAAAGCAGTTAGAAATATTCAAATACTCGGAATGGTCAAAAATGTCAATTATATCAATTAACCTCATGGAAGACCATTAACTCCGCTTGTTCTTTAGATTTAAACAAAGGAAGTCAAAATCAATATCCTTTACCCCAAAAAGGTTCAACAATTCTGAAAGAAAAGGAAAGCAAAACTGCTGGATGTTTAAGAACCGGTTAGATTTTACCTAATAATAACTAAATAGTTCACACCAAAAGATGTCTTAATTCAATGCTCAGTTAGTATATTTGTAAACTATTTACGAGTTGGCAAGGTACATAACAAAATTATTGCAAGGGTATTCTGATCTCTCCCCACTTAAAGTGGGAAGAAGGCTTGGTTGTTGATCGTAGTGGTGACGGCATTGGTCAAATCCCTAAGTTGAAGGCAACCATCCTTGGTTGTCCACACCAATTTTGTACCTCCAAAAAGTTGCTCTATAAATTTTTTTCAGAAAAGCAGAAGGATGTTTATAAAAAAATCCAAACGATGATCATTAGATAATCATCCACTTATTTAAAGAGACCAAATAAGGTTACAAAGATACCCTCACAAACAAAAAGGTTAGCCTCCCCTCCCCAAGCAATCCAATAGTGTGAAATCGAGTGCAATATGTTTTCTATGTAAGGCCTCAGATTCCAGCAAGCATCATTGCTCAAGAACCATATGACCCAAATCTTTCCAACTAGTCTAGACCAGTCATGCATTCTGATGAAGACAGCTCAGCCCCACTCTTCCCTCCCTAAAAGTTGGCCAAAAATTGCATTTTAACTTAGTTCATATATCCATTATATGTCTCCGAAGAAGATATACTTATCTGGACAAGAGACACACACATGCTTCAAAAATGTCCTCAGAGGACATAAGCTAGCTGACAGGAAATCGCCAAAATCTACATCTAATGGTTCCTCACACGATTATAGACCATAACAAGGAAAGATGTTGAACTATTTGAACTTCATCAAGTTAATTTAAAACCAATGCTCCTCTTTGTCCCTCGAGTTCACACATACTTCTTTATAGATTATAAAGTTGCATCACGTGAACAGATAAGTTCCCTGTTAAGAATTCCAGGATTCCAAACTTCTGAATTCAATGCATGACTTGAATGTTTGGAAGGGCCAACTGCAGGATCCTTGACCATTGTTCAGATCTATATTAGGCTTTTTATCCAAATAATAAGAGAGTATAGATGGTTTCCTTCATGTACTTTTATGGTCTTCTCCGAACACTTCTTGTAATGATCAGCATCCAACCTCTCACACCTTTGAACCAAGGTCTTCTATAATCCTATGTCACAGAATTATGGCATTGCTTGAGTGCAAAGTAACATAGACAACACAAACCTTGTAATTCTAGTCTCTTAATGAAGGGAACCAGCAATAGATCGGGCCCCATGTCAGCAACATTGTTTTAATAGAATGGCAATTTTGGCAAAATAATGTCCTCACTTATTCCCATCTCAAATAATGTACATAACTTCATCTTCCAAGTTAACGACAGTCCGCTAAGAAATATTCACTTACAAAATCAACATATCCTGTCTCATATAGGGGACAAAAATAAATAGCTTCCAATACATCAACCTTTTCTCAACATGCAGAGAAGAAGTGCCGGCACATGTATGATTATACAAATCTTCAGCAGAGGTAGGGACACATAATCAACTTGCTAAGATTTGCTCGGAGCATCTGGCATCTTTAAAATACACCTCGTAATAAAGTCACTTTTTTTACTATGGTGGCATGGTGCCAGTGTGAAGGAAACAAACCAAGAAGCGGTGTGGTTGTCAAAATTCATTTTCTAGAGTCTCCCTTGCAAGATGATGATGAGGCCTTAAATCTTGGCAAAATCATTTCGGTTCCTTCAATTATATCATTTAAACTGCCATAACAAGCTTTCACACTGAGGAGGTTCGCAACAGAAGAGTCACGACTCTACATGGTAATATCTACAACCAATTGTATAAGCACCATATCCATCGAAAAGAAATCATCGCAGCTTATTTGACTGGTTGGGTGTTCTTTGAAAGACATAATCGTGTCGAGAAACCTGTGAAATGTACAGGTACACGATACCTTATATTGTCCCAGATGATCTTACAAGAGATTTCACCAACAACATTCCTCGAAAAGAAGAATCACATCTAAGCAGCCAGCATTGCCTTAACCTTACTACCAAACGGTCGATTCCTTTCCCCGGTGAGACAAGCCAAACTATTCACAATATACATGTATGTTTGGAGCAGTTTGGTGTCCTGCAGCATTAAGTATGAATCAAGTCATGTACAGTCATAGAATCACAACAAGGAGATTTCAAGAAGAAGATCATTGTGCAGTCAACAAAGAAAACGAAGTCACTGATTGAGAACGCATGAAATACGGCTGTAAAAACATATTTTGAACCATTCCACCTCGCTGCCAAGACGAGTCCTTATCAGCCTTTGGACATGGTCTACAACATCCCTCCTCCTCCCCTCGGACCTCCTCGTCGGTTGAATCTTCCATATGATGTCACGTGCCGCCCGCTCCGCCGCCCACCAGCTCTCGGCAGAAATCGACAACGGTAACGGGTTCGAAGGCTCCGAGAACAGCAACGACGAGGACCCGTCATTGCACCTTGCAATTCCATTGCTGTCTACAGGCGAACAAGCATGAAGGTCGCTCATCGCCGCCACAATCCACGTCACGGAGAGAACAACCGGTCAAAATCCCAAAAACCGGACCTTAAAACTCCGCATATGGACGGAATCCGGAGCCAAAAGATTCGATTTTTGCGGTCGAGGCGATCGAAAGATGGAAACTTTGGGGGATTGGCGATGTGGGTTTGGATTGGATTGATCGAAAAACGCACGAAATCGGGGAAAGACGGGATTTTGTTGCGCTCTCGCGGAATCCGTCGGCGGATGGTGGCGGTGGTATGTGACTTTAGCGAGATTGGGGAGAAGGGTGGGGGCCCTTCTGTAGGTTTGCTTCGCGGTTGATCTATATGTACTGCAGATGCTCGTCTTCAACGCAACCACTCCCGCCGCTGTGGGTTTCTTATAGAAACAGCGTATTTCTTCGCAACCCCCAACCCTTTTCCTTCCCCCTGAGAACTGTTTAAGATGGCGTGGGTGGACTCCAGATTTTCTTACTTCAAGATAGGCTCAGAACAAAGTTTGAAAAAAGGCAGGTTAAGAATATGCTTTTACATACTTAATTTGGCAATAATTGGGTATTAAACCTTGACATCTTATTTGCTAAGTGTATGTCAAATCAAGTATCAACAGTTAAAATTAAAAAATTCTAGTACATATTTGCTTTAATGAATTAATACTTGGGATTTAGAGGGATCATGTGAAGAAAATGGAGAGAAAAAATATACCTAAACACTGTAGATATAATAAAAAGAAGAAATGTGCGAAGACATAGATCCACGAGTTCACAAAAACATTCAAGACTTTAAATGATATAAGATACTAAAAATATATTAAATGTTGTAAACGGGATCGTTACTGCTTATAATAAACATTAATTACACGGAACCAAATGGATTGAACGAAAAGCGTTACAGATTATCAATATTAATATCATTTAGTTCCAATCCATTATCCGATTACATAATGCAAGCAGGAACCGATTAAATAAACGGAAACATAAAATCGGGCGAGATACAGGAAAGGTAAAGAAATAAATAAATTGCGGCAAACAAAATAAGAGAGAGATTAGATTAGAAATCACCGAAGCATCCATGAAATGGACTATCCTTAGAGAGGATATCGCCCCCACAATACCGATGCGTAGGGTACCGGCGATCCGCTCCCAGGATACGATGGCACCCGATCTTCATCTACGCACACCGACGAGATCGTCCTCGAATGTACCTCAGAGAACTGCATCCGAGAGAAAGAGAGAGTGGTTCGTCCACGAGAGGAAGAACCAAAACGCGAACAGAGAAGGCGTGAGATTTTCTTGCGAGTGTGTAAACCAACGTGGGGGGAAGGGGTATATGAAGACGGTCGCGTGCCCTAGTGTGATACTTTTCGATTTCCGAAAATGCCCCTCAACGAGCGCGTCATTTTGGATCCCGAAATTGCAGCCATAATTGTGTCCATAATGGCAAGTTGAATTCCCATTTAATTGACTTGCCAAATTAATCGTGTAATTAATTTAATCGACTTACCAAATAAAACCCGCAGCAAAAGTATCGAGATCCGAATTGACTCTCTCAAGCCGGAGCCGGAGCCGGAGTGGAGACGGAGCAGAGCGCGCGCGCATGTGTGTGGTCTTTCATTCCTCCTTTCTACTATTGCTACAAGAACTTGGGGTGTGAACTCAAATATAAGCCCACAAAAAGTTTAGAGCTCCAAGGTATGGTACTAAACTTCCAACCAAACTTTTCCATGTTTCAAATTTGGGCATTCCTAACTTTCCCTACAAGCAATTTCATTTCCCAATTGAAATCAAATTAACTTCAATTGTAATTACATAGATTTTCCAATTACAATCTAATTACAATTCTTAATACAACAATCCCCCACGAATTCATCATTTTGAAAAAGAGATTCAAAGAGAGTTAAAACATAACTTTCGGCTACCACACTTTGTTTTCAGTAAAGGTACCTTCCGTTTTGAACATCTACCTGAGTTTACTACTTTCACTTTAACATGAACAAAGTGAACTACGTCTTGAACTTCAGACCTTAGTGTTAAAGTATAAGGTAGAAACAACAAAGAGTTGCTCTTCGTACAATCTTCAAGCTTGGTGCTCTTAAAGGTCATGCACCTTTATCATGTTTCATAAGTGTATTCAGGAAAGACCCTCTTATTTATGAAAGACCCCCTTCCTTTAACTGCGGCCCATAGTAACACTCATATAGGTGCCGTTCCCAAGAATGTACTGTTAACGTCCTGTCCAAAGGCTTGAACCCATTCAGAGTCTACACTTTTCCTAAACTTGCAGCTTAAATGCCACTCAGGCTTCCAGGGATAAGACACTCATGCATGCGCATTAAGATTAGAGTGCCAACCAGTTCTCCAAACAGCTTGTTATTACCACATTGAATCTACTTTATGGGATCTCCACTCTGATAGGTTGGATTACTACTGTAGAGGAACTCCTAATCAGTCTCAGTCTCATCCCAAGCCTAGACTTTAAGACTAGAGATCTATCAAGTCCCTTAGTCAACGGATCTGTCGTGTTGTCTTTGGATCCAACAAAATCCACAGCCAATACCCCTCGAGACACCAAATCTCTTAACATCTTAAGTCTGATTTGTATGTGTCTCCTTATTTTCTGATTGAACTTTGAACTCTTGATCTTGGCAGTTGTGGTCATATTATCATAATGTACCGAGATCGCAGGAACAGGATGACTTGCCATGGGAATTTCAGAAAGAAGTTCTCTTAGCCATTCAGCCTCAATTCCAGGGGTGTCCAAAGCACACAGCTCGATCTTAAAGGTAGATCGAGCTAGAATTGTATGCTTCACAGACCTCCAGGAGACTGCACTGCCTCTAAGGGTAAATACATACCCAGTAACACCATTACTCCCAGACTCCTCTATTTTCCCTATCCACCTTGCATCACTATATCTTTCTAGTACAGATGGATGTCTACCATAATGCAAACTAAGAGAAATAGTTCCCTTCAAGTACTTTAATTTCGATCCAGAGCCTCCCAGTGAGTACGGTCAGGACAGCTAGTGTATCTACTCAGCTTTGCAACTGAGAATGAAATATCAGGTCTCGTGTAATTTACAAGACACATTAAACTTCCTATCACTTGTGAATACCTTAGTTGAGCTACATGTACTCCACTTTTATTCTTAAATATCATTTTGGATGAATCAAAAGGAGTGCTTACAACTTTGCAATCTTGATATCCAAATTTCTCAAGTACCTTCTCAACATAGTGAGATTGAGAAACTACAATCCCATCAACTGACATTGTCAGTTTGAGACCCAAGATTACATCAGCAACACCCATGTCCTTCATCTCAAACTTGCTACTTAAGAATGCTTTAGTCTCATTAATAATCATCATATGTGATCCGAACAACAATATGTCATCAACATACATGCACAAGACAATACACTCATCACCTTTAACCTTGGAATAGACACACTTACCGGATTCATGAACCTTAAAGCCACATGATAAAATAGTTTTATTGAATTTTTCATGCCACTGCTTTGGTATTTGTTTCAATCCGTAAAGGGATTTAACGAGCTTGCAAACCTTTCCCTTATTCCCAGAAGTCACAAGTCCATCAGGTTAATACATATAAATCTCCTCCTCAAGATCGACATGCAAGAAGGAAGTCAAGCATTTGGCAACTAATCTGGCTTTATACTTTTCAATTGATCCGCCAGGTCTAAGCTTTCTCTTAAACACCCACTTGCACCCAATGGTAGAGCACCCTTTGGGTAAATCAACCAACTCCCAAGTTCCATTAGCCATAATGGAATCCATCTCAGATTTGATGACTTCCTTCCATTGTTTTGCTTCAGATGAAGCCTTGGCTTCCCTGTAACTTGGTGGATCACATTCGACCTGGTAGACAACAAAGGCGTTACCCAGATCCTTGGCTATTCGAGGTCTTTTACTCCTCCTTGGCTCAATCTCTTCTGAAAGGTCACTGGGTTCGGATTGAGTCTCAACCCCCACATTCGTTATCATTTCCACTTGATCTGGAATAGATTATGATGTAAATGCGCCCTCAATGGTCAGATTCCGAGGAATCCTAGTCTTCAGCAGGAAGACATCATCAAATAAGGTAGCATCACAGAGTTCAATAATGGTGTTAACTTCTATGCCCGGTATCTTGGACCGAACTACCAAGAACCTATACGCATAGCTATTTCCCGAATAACCTAAGAAGACCGCATCAACAGTTTTAGGATCAAGCTTCTTTCTCTTGTGTTTTAGGACTAAAATCTTATCGAGACAGCCCCACACTTTGAGATATCTTAAGCTCAGTTTTCTATTTCTCCAAAGTTCAAAAGAACACTTTCCATATGCCTTGGAGGAACCCTACTCAGAATATGGCAAGCCGTATTCAAGGCTTCTCCCCACATACAGGTTGGAAGACCACAACTCTATAGGAGAGCATTGATCATGTCAGTTAAGGTTCTATTTTTTTCATTCTGCTATCTCATTTGATCGCGGTGAATATGTGGTCGTAACTTCATGAACTATTCCAAATGATTTTCATTGTTCATCAAATAAGTTAGAGGTATATTCACCTCCTCTATCTCACCTAAGGCGTTTAAGCACTTTTCCTCTTTGTGTTTCAGCCTCATTCTTAAATATAAGAAATTTCTCTAAGGCTTCATCCTTGATTTTCATTAGATATACATAGCAGTATCTACTGCCATCATCTATAAAGGTGATAAAATATTTCTTATTGTCTCGGGTCAACACACCATTAAACTCACAGATATCTGTGTGTATTAGATCCAAGATCTCACTATCTCTAGAGACATACTGAAAAGACTTCCTAGGTGTCTTAGCTTGCACATAGATTTCACAATTTTGAGTTTTGTCAATAGCGTGTTTAGGGGATTAATTCTAAATTCATAATTCTTTAAATTGAATTTAAGTTTACATGTCCCAATATACCATGCCACAGATCACAGGATTCTAGATTATTCACAACATAAGACACGTAATTAGAACATTCAGAATTTAAAACATTCATTTCATTAATGTTTACTGAATCACATCTAATTCTAATATAACAAATCAAAATTTGTCAAATAGCCTTTTCCATAAAAAATGCCATGTCCCAGAATTACAACTTTAATACATTTAAAGTTCAATCCAAAACTATTTCTAACTAAAATAGAGCCAGATAAAACATTCTTCTTAATGTCAGGAACATGCAGCACCCTGTGTAACATCTAGACACGTTCAGAGAAGAACCTCAAGTTGACTTATCCCGACCCTAACACCCTGGCTGCAGAATTATTCCACATCTTTACAGTCCCACCACTGCAGGTCTAATAAGAAGAAAATAAAGGTCTGTCAGAACAAATATTTACATTGGCTCCTGTATCCACGAGCCACTCATTTGGATCATGGATATGGTATAGTTCATGTTTTACAGAGACATGCCCCTCGTTAGCCCCGAGTCCCATGGTGATCATATTCACTTGTGGACTCCCGTTTGCAGCCTTAGGTTGAGCCTTTAAGGATAGCCAATCCTTCTTCCAATGGCCAACCTGATTACAGCGCCAGCATGATTTATTCGTTGTCTTTTTCTGGATCTTGCCCTTTGATTTCATTTTATTATTATTAGCACCATTTCCCTTCTTATCTTTGCCCTTTGAGGTCATGAGATTGACCTTAGCCTAAATATCGACAGGAAGCACATGCTTTTATTTCCCGTGTTCCTCCTCTATGGTAATTGCCACCATCGAGTCATCCATAGAAATCCTCCCCTTCATGTGTTTTAAGGACATACCGAAGTTTTCCCAAGACTTGAGGAATTTTTCTATGATGCACATGACTTGAAATTTCTATGGAAGTTTCATTTCGGCATCTTCTAAACCATGGAGCGGGAGTAAAAACTCGTGTGCCTGTTCAGAAACTGATTTCCCTTCGGTCATGGAAAACTTCAAACATGGCCACGGAGTATTTCTCAATACCGAGGTCTTCGGTGTTATACTTCCGATCAAAATCTTCCCATAGCCCCTTCGTAGTCTGCATGGACGAACAGTACACGTCAAACAACATGTTGGATAGAGCCAACAGGATGCAACCATGACATAAACGATCGTGGTCTTTCCACGCAGATTGCGCCTTCTGGCTATCGAGTGTGGGGTTTTCCGTTTTCACCGTAGGACAATCGGTTTCAAACATAGAGATTAATCCTATGGTGGTTAATCAGATCTTCATACGTTGTTGTCAACGCTGAAATTCTGATCACCGAATTTTCAGGCATACCTGTCATATCTACCCTCGATTTAAACATCGTTTCTGACATGATTTTAAAAACGATTCTGGATATCCTCTCTAAGATTGTTGTAAACAGGATCATTACCGCATATAATAAACAGTAATTACACAGATCCAAATGGATTGAACGAAAAGCATTACATATTATCAATATTAATATCATGCAATTCCAATCCATTATCCGATTAAATAATGCAAGCAGAAACCGATTAAATAAACGGAAACATAAAACCGGGCGAGATCCATGAAAGGTAAAGCAATAAACAAATTGCGGTAAATAAAATAAGAGAGAGATTAGATTAGAAATCACCGAAGCATCCATGAAATGGGCTGTCCTTAGAGAGGATATTGCCCCCACAATACCGGTGCGTAGGGTACTAGCGATATGCTCCCAGGATACGACGGCACACGATCTTCGTTTGCGCACACCGATGAGATCGTCCTCGAATGTACCTCAGAGAACTGCAGCCGAGAGAAAGAGAGGGTGGTTCGTCCGCGAGAGGAAGAACCGGAACGCGAACATAGAAGGCATGAGATTTTCTTGCAAGTGTGTAAACCGACGTGGGGGAAGGGGTATATAAAGACGGTCGCGTGCCCTAGCGCGATACCTTTCGATTTCCGAAAATGCCCCTCAACGGGCATGTCATTTCGGATCCCAAAATCACAGTCAGAATCACGTCCATAATGGCGAGTTGAATTCTCATTTTAGTCGACTTACCAAATTAATCGTGTAATTAATTTAATCGACTTATCAAATAAAACCCACAGCAAAAGTATCGAGATCCGAGATGACTCTCCCAAGCCAGAGACGGAGCGGAGCGCGCACGCACGTGTGGTCCTCCATTCCTCCTTTCTACTATTGCTATAAGAGCTTGAGTTGCGAACTCAAATATAAGCCCACCAAAAGTTTAGAGCTCCAAGGTATGGTACTAAACTTCCACCCAAACTTTTCCATGTTTCAAATTTGAGAATTCCCAACTTTTCCTCCAAGCTATTTGGTTTTCCAAATGAAACCAAATTAACTTCAATTGTAATTACATAGATTTTCATTTAAAATCTAATTACAATTCTTAATACAACATTAAATACACAAAAAACTCATACATACACACTACGTGTTTGTTCGGGAGCGCGCGCACGTAGATATATACATATTTATATTTATAGATACAGAGAGTTGCATGTGTGCAGGCATATATATACATGTAAAAACAAAAACATACATTCGTTTACATATACATGGACGCATGATAATATCATTCTGTTTTTTAATGAAAGATATGTTTTAATACCAAGTGTAGCACACCATAAATAACAACTCAAAATAGTTTAAATTACTCTTTATTTTGACTTTATTGTGGTTAAAGGTCGAACTCACGATACCAATTACGCAATTAAGAATGTGAGTGGAGTATTTGATGCATAGATTTTCTCTCTTTGTAATTTTTTATGTGTATATGTGAACTTCTAATTGTTTTTTTAGATAGGTTTATAGTTTTTATAGGAATTTTATGCCTATATTATTTTTATATAGGTATTTAATTCTATGAAATATTATATTGTTATAAGCATTTTATTTAATTTTATTTAATATTTGTTATGAACTTTAATTTTTTATGATATTTTTAATGTATTTATATCTTTATCTTTTTAGTTATTGTTTTGTCTAATAGGTATAATGTTTACAAAAATTCAAAGTAAAAATTTTATGAAACATCTACCCTCAACAGATTTTTGATCGCTCTTGAAATATTATGATTAGTGAATAAATATAATCGTTGTATATTGTTGAGAAATTGTGATACAAGCTGCAAAGTATATTTTAGCCTTGAACTACATCAAAAAAAGAAAGATAAATGTCTCAAGATCATAGCATATGATTTGTTAAGAGATACTGATATTATTATTCTTTAAGCCTACAAAAGGGCACTACTCTCTACCATTGAAACACACACTAAGAGCACATCTTATCTACTATTACGCTCTCTATTCTTGTAAGAAAAATTTAGGTGCTCAAGAAGAGTTGTAGCCAAGCAAGTGCTTTTATTCGTCACATTCTTCATGACTCTCAACTCTCAATCTCGAAAGCCTTCATCTCTAAAGTCACTCTAACTTTGCATGTTTATGCATGTTTGTAATGCTTTTATTAGAATACTTGTGTTTTCCCTTTATTCTTAGTTAAAAGGCATTTTTGTGCAAAAAGGACTTTTTTCATTAAAGTAAGATGAATCTTTGGTGAGCTTGTGTACCTTAAGGCATTCCGTGTGAAAGTCTTTCTTCTTGCATAGAAGATAAATATTTTGATATTGCATACCTCATAAGGTATTTTCTGTGAAAACATTTCTTCTTGTGTATAAGATAAATATCAATAAGTTGTGTTTTTTATAAATAATTGGGGCTACACCAAAAGAAGCTAATATAGTGAGTGTTTGTAAGCCCTCGACAGACCAAACTGAGGCACAAAACGTAGCCCAAAAAGGGGATGAACTTATATAATCTTTGCATATTATGGTTCGCTTGCTGTGGTTTTACACTTTGAGATAAGTTGTTTGTAAAATGATCACTATTCCGCATAAACGTTATTCACCCCTCTCTCTAGTGTTTCTTTGTTTGGTATCATAGCAATCCAGGTCAGGTGATCCTGGAGTAACTACTATTTACCTACAACAATGAGCTCAACTAATGTTAACAACCTTATTGAATGATAGTTGTAAGATGACGGTTTTTTTAATCAAACTTTCGATCAAGCTTAAAATTTAACTAGGTCTAACATACACAATACAAAATTCGTTGAAAATGTCTCATTGTCAGTTTCTAATGCATCTAAAATTTTCGAACTCCAAATCTAGACGATGGAGATATGAATGCTCTAGTGAAGGGGCGCCTATTCCTAAAATTTGAACGTAGGTTAGGCATAGAGAGTAATGGATTCCCTAGTCCTTCTTCTTCTTCCTCCCACCATCCCTTACATTCATATCAACCATCCTGGCTATCACCAAAATGCATTATTGACATCATTCTTGTGAGGAGATCTTGGGGAATATAAATATCACCCCAGTTTTTAGTTCGAAGACAAGGTCTTCTCTCTGTATAATCTTATTGTAATGTGTTCTTGATGACATTGACCTTACTTCATCTAAAATTTGATCTATATGGGTTGTTGAATTCAAAGGTTAAGGAACAGGAAGATTAACACCAGGATTTACGTGGAAAATCCTACGATGAGGGAAAAACCACGGGGGCGCACATGAACTCTAATCACATTCTCAAAGGGATTAGGATTCTCTCTTCACTAGGTTAAAAAAATCAATAGGGGAGATGAGTACATTATATAAGACGATGGGTAAACGGTTCCTCATCCAAAGATCCGTTTACCCATTTAGGCAGTACAACTCAACACCCCCCTCAAGTTAGGCATACATATCGACCATGCCCAACTTGCCTACATTTTTATCAAAAATCACCGTAGGCAGTCCCTTTGTGAAGAGATCAGCAATCTGGTCACCAGATTTCAAGTAGGGAAGACACAACTGACCATTGTCAATCTTCTCACGGATGAAGTGTTTGTCAATCTCCACATGCTTCGTTCTGTCATGCTAACATGATTATTTGCCAAGTTTATTGCAGCTTTATTATCACAGAACATCTTCAGTGGCATGATAGGTTCAACGCCCAACTCCGCTAACAGAAGTTTCAACCATATGACCTCAGTAACCCCATTTGCAAGTGCCCGGTATTCAGCTTCAGCACTAGATCTAGAAACAACATTATATTTCTTGCTTCGCCATATGACAAGGTTACCGCATAGATAAACAACGTACCCTGATGTTGATCGCCTTTCATCAACAGATCCAGCCCAATCCGCATCGGTATAACCTTCAATTCTCACATTACCATGTTTTCGGAACAGAAGACCTTTACCTGGGGAATTCTTAGCGTAGCATAAAATTCTGATGACAGCATTCACATGGACAGTGGTGGGTGCATGCATGAACTGGCTAACCACATTTACAGCATAGGTAATGTCAGGTCTTGTGAGAGTGAGGTAAATTAATTTTTCAACGAGTTTTTGATACCGTCCTTTTTAGCTTCAGAGAGAAATTCACCATCTGTTTTGCTGAGTTTATGATTAGCATCTATGGGTAGAGACCGGCTTGCACTCGATCAGACCAGAGTCATGAAGTAAATTGAGCGCATAGTTTCGTTGGTTTAAACATAAACCTCCAGGAGACTTTGCCATCTCAATACCCAGGAAATACCTCAACTTGCCTAGGTCCTTTAGTTCAAATTATGTGGCAAGAACTCTTTTTATGCTGAGTATTTCTGCATCGTCATTACTAGTCAGAATCATATCATCAACATATACCAAAAGAATGGATATTCTGTCACCCCCCCCTTTTAATGAAGAGGGTATGATCTCCATTAGCTTGATGATAGCCATTAGTGACCATTACAATCCTGAGCCACTCAAACCACGCTCTAGGTGACTGCTTGAGGCCATACAATGATTTCTTCAATTTGCAACACTTGGTCAGCTCGCCATATCCAGGAGGCATCTTCATGTAAATTTCTTCTTTGAGATTCTCGTTTAATAACG
The DNA here is from genome assembly GCA_037367405.1 of Ottelia alismoides. Taxonomy (NCBI): domain Eukaryota; kingdom Viridiplantae; phylum Streptophyta; class Magnoliopsida; order Alismatales; family Hydrocharitaceae; genus Ottelia; species Ottelia alismoides. The sequence continues at coordinate 480,420 of JAZKJV010011896.1, read as the reverse complement.
TATTCTTGACATCTAGCTGATACATCTTCCAGGAGAATTGAACTGCCAGGGCCCAGGCAGATAATAACACAGACCGTATTCATTTTGGCCATAGGAGCAAACGTTTCGAGATAATCTATCCCGTACTTTTGGCTATACCCTCGTGCAACTAACCGTGCTTTGAATTTATCCACTTTTCCAGCATAATTATACTTAATAGTAAAGATCTACTTGGAACCAACCAGACGAGCACCCTTTGAAATGTCCACCACATCCCAAGTTTTGTTCTTTTGCAGAGCTGCCATTTCTTCGTCCATTGCACGCGCCCACCTTGGGTCACCATTCGCTTCAGCCACATTCCTTGGAAGATCATGAGAGTCAAGAAGAGTAAGAAAGATTTTATAATTCGAACTCACCTTAGAGTAGGATACAAAATCCTCGATAGGATAACAGGTAGATGGCTTGATGGACCTGGTTGACTTACGCATAGCAATAGGACGATCATCATTTAGATTTCCATCAACTTCATCTAAGTCATTGATCATAACATTAGTTCCAAGAACTTGAATATCAGGAGAAGAGGAACTACTTACAGAGTTGCCAAAACTTGGATCATCCGGGGGGTGATTGGGATATTGGTTTGGTATCAAATTATCCACACAATTCCTACTCTCATCTAATATCTCCTCTCTATCGGTTGTTTCCTCCAGTATCTTGTCACTATCACAGTTGTTTGCATCAGTATGTTGATCTTTATGATCATCATAAGAGTTCAGAAGCTCATCCAAAAAACAAGTATTGTCACTGTGATCTGTTGACTCCCCCTGAAAAGGAGACTTCATATAGTATGATTGACATTCATGAAATGTGACATCTTTACTCACATATAATTTTCGTGATAATGGATCATAACATTTGTACCCTTTCTGTGTACAAGAATAGCCAAGAAAAATGCATTTGATTGCCCGTGGATCCAACTTTCTTCTGTCAGGTTCGAAATTGTGAACAAAACAAACGCAACCAAACACACAGGGAGCAAGAGTGAAGGGAAATTTATCAGGATGTAGAACTGAGAAAGGAACCTTATTTTTAATAGCAATAGAAGGTCGTCTGTTAAGAAGGTAAGTAGCTGTAAGCACGACATCCCCCCCAAAATGCTTAGGGATGTTATGTTGAAACAAAAGGGCACGGGTAACTTCCAAAAGAGATCTGTTTTTCCGCTCAGCTACTCCGTTTTGCCGAGGAGTATAGCTGCTAGAAGTGCCATGAACAATTCCTTTTTCTCTTAGAAAGATCTGAAGAGACATTTCTAAATAGTCCTTAGCATTATCTGTCCGTAAGTTTTTCACTCTGGCATCATACTGATTTTCAACCATGAGGATAAAGTCTCGGACAATTGTAGGAACTTCACTTCAATTTTTCATCAAGTACACATAGGTATAACGAGAGAAATCATCAGTGAAAGTAACAAAATATTTGTGACCTCCTAAACTCGTCACACTTGAGGGTCCCCAGACATCTGAGTGAATCAAATGAAAAGGAGCAACACTTCTACTATTTGAAATAGGATAAATAGTTCTAGTGTGTTTTGATAATTGACACACTTCGTGAGAGAAAATTGATGGTCCACTTTACTGCATAAACTAGGAAATAAAACAGAAAGAGTAGAATAACCAGGATGGCCCAAACGATCATGCCATTTCTTCAGTTCACCCATATCTTCATGTCTATTAGCAGTAACAGATGCAACCCATGCTGACACGATCCGAGCAGAAAGACGATAAAGCCCATCAACCACCAAACCAATCCCAATCTGCTTCCCTGTCCGGTCCCCAAGTCCTGCAGAACACAAGTATTCGCATCAAAGATGAGATGACAGTGAAGGTCCTTAGCAATGCGATAAATGGATAATAAACCGATTGGAAAGTCGGGAACATGAAGTGCATTCTTTAGGATGAATTTATCAATGATAGATATACTTCCTTTGCCAGCCACAGTGACAGAGGATCCATCGACTAAGTTAACTTGGTCCCGTCCCGAAGCAAGATTATATTCGTGAAACATCTTAGAATTTCCTGTCATATGGTCAGATGCCACACTATCAATAATCCATTCATCATGGAAAATAATTTTATCTTTATAGGTTGCAGTAGCCATAGCAGCATTGATGGTATCAGTATCACTCTTGCTGTTATCGGAGATCGATATCTTCTGGACATATGCTTGCAAGTCCTTGATCTGATCAGTTGTCAGCCTCTTTCCTTCAACAGCCATTGCAAGCGGTCTTTTTCCTTTGTTCCTTTTTCTTTCATGATGAAGTTCCCAGCAATAATCAATCCCATGGTCTATTTTCTTGCAGTGACCGCATTTCTTATCCTTACAGTACCCACTCTTGCCCCCTTTTGATAACAACGCAGATCTTTCAAAATGGGATCCTTTATCATCTTTCATAACCATACGCCGTTGTTCCTCAGACTCAATTGCATGAAAGATCTCCTCAATATCTGACCCAATCCCACCTGTCAGAAGTTGACTTCTGGTTGCCTGAAACTCAGCATTCAATCCTCCCAAGAAGATGAAAATTCTCTGCTTCCAAATCTCGTCCCAGTATTTTTTCTGATCAACAGGGCTAGTCCAGGTATCATCACAATAGTAATCAATCTCCTCCCACTTGGTCTTTAACGAAGCGTAATATCCAGCAACAGTCAGCTCTCCTTGCCTCATAGTATAAACATCCCTGCTCAATTGATACATACGGATGTCTTGCTTCTTTTGACCATACATGCTCTCAAGGGTGAGCCATTGGTCTCTAGATGACTTCTTCCAAAGAATATGAGGTTGAATATCAGAGGATACATCATTGATAATCTAATTTCAGCATTGATTATCTTCAATGTACCATTGGTCATATAACTTATCAGTGACCGTAAGGATTTTCTTCCGACCGTCAATATATCCTCCCCTACCACGTGAATCTAGGGCAACCTCCATTGCCGCAGACCACATTAGATAGTTGTTTTTTTGTCAACTTCATCATGGTGATACTAGTCGGAACATTATCCATCTTAATAGTTATCGTATCTGCAGTATCTTCTGAAGCCATGACAAACTCAGAACAAACTTCTTGAGATAGCAATGATCAACTTCAGTGAAACAAAGAAAGGGACAGAGATGCAGAAGAACACACAACCCTTCCAAACCACGGGAGGAGCAAGACAAAGAGACAGAGGATACCACAAAGGCAGCTTGCAAATGATTAAACCAAGAGCTTGTGCCACAGCAAGGCTTGGATCCTGCCCTCCACCTAAGGGTTGGAATCACGTATAGGTGCGCACAGATTCATCCAAGGGCACCGTCAACAAGGGGCTTCACAAGTCAGGGGTTCCACACCCACATGCAGAGTCGAGCAGGAGGTTCCACACCCACAGGCATCCCAGATGCACGCGGGAGGCGCGCTAGGGCAGGGGCACGCGAGGGGCTGGTGCACCCTGGAGGTGCGCAAGGACAGGGGCTCGCTAGGGCAGGGGAGCGCGAGTACCTGTGCACGCAGGAGGCGATTCACAGGAGTTTCCACGCAAGTGGCGGCGCATGCAAGAACAGGTGGTGCAGTAGGGCTTGCACGAGAATAGATCCAAGAGACGACAAAGAAACAAGCCTCAATTAGGCTCTGATACCATGTTGAATTCAAAGGTTAAGGAACATGAATATTAACACCACGATTTACGTGGAAAACCCTACGATGAGGGAAAAACACAGGGGCACACATGAACCTTAATCACCTTCTCAAAGTGATTAGGAATCTCTCTTCACCAGGTTAAAAGAAACCAATAGTGGGGATGAGTACATTATATAAGACGATGGGTAAACGGTCCCTCATCCAAAGATCAGTTTACCCATTTAGGCAGTACAACTCAACATGGGTTAAAGGTGGTGCTATTTCTGGGATCGATGAGGAGAAAACATAAATCACAGAAAAATTACGTGCAAATGCGTCTATGTGCTAAACTAACATAGCTTTTCCATATTCTCTTATTTTAGTATATGAGTTGATACTATGCTTATTCTTAAGGGAGTTGAAATCACTTCTTGCTAATTTTAGGGAATCCCCTACATCGATATCATTCTTATCTCCATGGTTAACACATTTATACGATGAATGCATAATTTTATGTCACTGATAAGGATATTGAGAACTTTGAAAATTGGTAAGGATATTGAGAACTTTGGAAAAGAGAGGTCATATGAGAATAAAAAAAGAAATGAGATTATACAGAGTGTCTTAACACGCGTGAATACATTCTGTGAGTTATCATCATGTACCTTACAGAACCACATGCATAATTTAGAAACTCGAGGTTGTGGAATAAACTGGTGACTAGAGATAAAAATGAGTGTCATTATGGATGTGTAGGTATAAGCATGGAAAATATCTTAGAAATATCTAGCTTCGCCAAAAAACATTGTTATCATATACTTTTGTGGAACTTTATGTATTGTGGGAACAAAAGTCATCTTATTACAACTTGATATATCATAAATCCCTTATTTGTAGTCATGAGATTTAGATACCGCAATCATCTAAGTACGCTGAGTTGTATGGTATCAAATGCGGAGCCAAAAAAAAAGGGGAACAAATTTTTAAGCAATATACACGCTCCACTTAATGCATGTATCGATACACCAGAAGCGTAGGATCTTCATGCAATCTGTGTGCACCGATACATTACTCGTTGTACCGATACACTATGAATTTAGTAACTCATACAGTATCTGAAGTGCCATGGTACACTACTTTTGCACTAGTACAATGGAACCTTAAAACCCCACATTATATATAAGGTCTACCAGTAGAAGAGGATATATATCGATACACATAAACATCTTTAAACCAAATTTGTATCGGATTGGTGATCTCTATGGGACTTAGGAAGGAAACTGTTATTTAAACTAAAGCATTAAAAGAGTGTTTTTGATACGAAGTTATCTAAAGCATTATACCTTTAATCACATAGTTGTATTAAGATGAGATTAGATGATGAAAGTAAAGCATTCGATAAATCAAAGATTATTGTATCATGGAAATATGGTGGAAATATAGCATGGTAGTTTAATGTGGTAGAAGATCATGTGAAGGGTACATCATGAGAATGGTCCCTGGCATGGGGGTTTAATTAGAAGTAATATATGTCATCAAATCCCTAATAAAGTTGTATAAGGATACATCTGGTTAATCATCCATGGTTAATGTAATGATCCCAAGATATACATATTTAGTATATTAGTTCAACTAGATAACATCAATTACAAACCCTTTGAATTGTGGATATTTGGATTGACGTGGAAGAGATCCCCTCTAGTATAGTAAATCATGTACGAGATCATATCAAGTATATTATGAATAATTGAATATTATCCTGAATTTGGGGTGGAATGTCGTGATCTTTCAATTAATTCATGTGTGAGTGAGGGCAAGGAGTATATGCTCATGGGCATACACAACATCGTATGCATACTAAGTTTTAGATATCCAAGTCCTAGTGTGAACATAATCATTCACTGATAAACAGTTACCATCTCTAGAGAAATGAATCCAGCGTCGCTCGATGGATGTGTTACATAACTCTAAATGACCTGAAATTTTAATATAACATTCATTTTATTGCATAAATCAAGATCGATGGTATACGTTATATTATAATTAAAAAGTTATTCATTTTTTGTCAATGGGAACACGTTTTGTGTGGTCATTGGCACATTTTCCTCTCTCTCTTCATATAGAGAGAATCCAGATCTCTGAGATCCAAATGACAGAAGTTTGTCATACTGGGTATCTGGGTTTTACTATTTACCTAATTTCGTACGAGTTACATGAGCATTATTTTAACAATCTAAGTATTGTTTTTGCTAATTCAGTAAGTATCATAAACAATACAACGGAAAAGCCTTGGAGAGATAGTATGACTGTATAGAGAAAAGGTGATGTATTGTTCTACATACTGGCTGGTCTTGCTCCGTGAAAATCTCCTATAAACCAGATATAATGTCTTGAACTATAGTTGAGGGATCTTGCAACTGAAAGTTTGCATCATTTTCCACAGATACTTTGAAATAAGAAATCTATGTTTGTCTCCTAATCACTCTTTGATACTCTTTTTCTCTCAACTGTTTTAATAAGGGCTCCTCTCCCTTCATGTCCCTCTTCTATGCTAAGTTCATCAATGGAACCCCACATTTCAACATTGGATTCCTTCCTCGTTATGGAAAAGATTTTGTCAATTCTAGTTTTGCGTATAAAAAGCATGAGATCTACTTCAAGATTCATCGTCTAATTCCGTGACAACACCATTTGTGAACCTCGATTTGAGCTCTCAAAGCTCTTATCTTGATGATGCAAATGATCCAACTATGCAAATACATTCACTTATTAGGCTCGACATCAACCCTTAGATCTTCATCAGATGATCACCCTTACATAACCCTTCGCATGTTCAGCATTTAATCCTGACCCTTCATATTTCATCGAACACCATTCTTCATTCACTTAAATGATTATCCGTGGATTCAAATTGTGTACACCAATCTTAATCTAAGCCTCTTGCACCTCTCGGCCTTGCACAATTAATACTTATATCGTGAGAGATTGGGTGCTAGTTGCTTATGTTGTTTTGATACCTCACCTTTCAGTTAGTTGTAATTATGCACTTTTGCACCAAGTTATTCTGTTGCATTAACGTTATGCACTCTCTCTACTCTCTTAATAATAAAATAACTTGAAAATCACAAAAAGGAAGTAATCAATCACATTCATGCAATGCTTAAGGCAATTGAAAAATCATAGAAAGAAGATACTAGAGGCTATACTGTAAATTTCGCAGCCGCTGGTCGCAACTTCAAAATCATTTTCTCATCACTTTTAAATATCTTGATTATTTTTCTGGAAATACCGAATATACTTAACCTATCCTTCTTAGACATCACTAGTTCTTTCTCATCTGAAAAATATAGAAAGAATCCAAGAGTCCCAATCCCATTTGACACTGTCCTTAGAATTGCAACAACTTGACTCATTCTAAGTGTTATTATCATAACATCCTGAATATAATTCTAAATTTGTGATTCAAGTTGCCGAAAGCAAATTGAAGGGCCTACAATTCATCGAAAATGACTGACCGACAATTCTATCTTTAAAATGGTCGAATGTTTGTTGCAAGACTTGACAATGACGAAGACTCCTAATGCCGATGCATCTCAAGCGATTGAAAAGTACTCGAGATCTATAAATAAAACCCACGGAAGATCATTGAGAGCAACACCACCTCCATGATGTATGGGGATGGTCTAAGCATCAGAAGAAGACGATCTTCTCCTTCAATTCCGCGGTCCTAGTTCAACTCAACATTCTACTTCGAGTTTTGAAAAACTTCTATCCGATATTTTTATTTTATTTCACTATATTTCTTCTTATAAAAGTCTAGTTCATATTTCATTTATTATTCTTAGTTGATAAAAATTTCCTCAAGTAATTAAAGTATTATTGTATTGCATGCTTTTATATGTATTTTGCCTTTATTTTTACTTGTAAATTATGCATTTGCATTTCTTTGCAATATGCATTTTCCATAAAATCAATTTATAGTTTATTGGTTATATTCTTGCTTGGTAATATATAACGTTCAATCTTAACACATCGCCTCCCTCTGGCCTAAACTCCCAATATAGTTTTCAGAAACTGTGTTAAATTCCGCACAATTTTCGACTACTAGGACCATCATTTTTAAACTTCATATTTAACATGCGACCAAACTACTGATTGTGCCTTGAGTTCTCCATTAGAATTTTAGATGATTCCTCCAATCCAATCATTGAACATCCATCTACACAATTATCTTCCCCCACTTTGGTTTTTTTCCTCCAATTGGAGGTTTTGGACAAGTTGAGGTTGTATTCCACATAATCAATAAAATGCATGTCATGGAGAATAAATGGAGCAAATGCAGAAGATTCAATCTTTGCATATTCAATCTCATTTTCTCATGGTTGGAGGATTGGTGCCTGATGAATCCATGGTTCATCTCCTTTATTCTTTTATTTTATCTAAAATCCTTGGTAAAATATATGTAGACATCAACTAATTATTATTAATTAACACACTAACTCCATTTATCAATATTGTATATTTAACACTTATTTCATCCAAAATAAAAGAATAAAGAGAAAAAAGAAAAATAAAAGAAAGAAGAATGGAAATATGTACATATCGATCCTAACCCCGAGACCACGTCAATATTGACCTGGTCGACAATATAAATAAGTTGGGGTAGATAAGGATTTTAATCCATAAAAAAATCAAAACATAAATATCACAAATGTACATTTACATATTATTCACTTTGTACATATAATCATCTATTTTATTTATCATTAGGTAACCTAAAAAAATATTTTCTTCTTCAATGTTGTTTATAATAATGTATATTAATTTATAAAAATATAACAAAAAATTACTTAATGTATATATAACATGGTACAATGAATCGAAAAGCCATACAATGAACATTCAAAGCTAAATATCTACTCTGTATGAACTTAAAATTCATTAGACTTATTTTCATTGTATTTAGAATTAAATTATCTATAAAATGAAAGTTATTTCGTTAAAATCAAAGTTAATATGAAAAAAATCAGCTTTTTGGGGGCACCGTGATATTTGTACAACAGTATATTCTATTCTCTTATTTTTATTCTTTATATTTTTCTCATTATTTATATTTGTATTATTTTTTATCATTTTATACAATACTTATAAAAAATAAAAATAAAATTTATTAAATCTTAACATAATCAGAAGAAATATATACTTTCTATATATGTATAATGTACCTATATTGTACATATTACTATTTATTTAAATAATTAAATAATATTATTAAAATAAAATAAACATATGTTTATAATCCTTATAAAATATGTTAAATTAATAAAATATAAAATAAATAACTTACATGTAAAATTAGCTAATTAAAAAAACAATAAATTAATATATAGGTTATTTATACCTATAAATTACCTTATTTATATTATTTAAGTAATTAAATTAATTTATTTATTTAATTAAAATTCATAAGTAAGTTATTTATAAAGAATTTATAACTCTTATTTATATTATAGATTTATTTAAATATATTTACTATTTAATATTTAGTTTGCATTGTATTTAAATTACTTATATATGTGACTTTTGTCTTATTCATTTTTTTGTCATGCAGTGGGAGGTGCTACAGGCACCTTCCTATTATATCTTAGAGGATAGGTTGAATATTCAGCCTTCTCCCCTTCCCCCTTTTCTTCTTCATCCTCCTTTCTTCATTTTCTCTTATTCTTCTTCTTCTCCCTTCATTCCTTCCTTCTCCTTCTTCATCCAGTGCCTATTCTTCCTCCTCTTATCCTTTCTTCTCCGCACAACCGCCTAACAACCTTGGTCGTTAGGCCGTTCTTCTCCGATCGGATCCATTCCTCCCTCATATGTATAAGCACCTGGACCTCCCTTACCTCAACTATCTGTAGTTTCCACCGAAATCCAGGGAGCTTCTCTCCTTCTCCCGAGCTATGACAGAGCTCGAATGTGTTCTCGAGTCGAAGCGAGGCTTGAGATGTTGGTTTGACTCAGATTGGGGGATTCTCAGAGTAGCTCCGCCTCCGATCGAGCTCCGACGAGATCATTTAGCCTCTCCTCCATTGGGATCGAGGCTATGATCACTGATGAATCCATGATTTATCTACTTTATAGGAAGATCTTAACAAAATCCTCATAATAATTCACTAATAGAAATCCCTAAAATACATTAATTAACAGTCATTACCAATGCATGCAATATGCGCTAAAATATGTAAATAAATAACCATTATTTTTGCCTAACTTGAGTTTTATCATTTCGTGTGTAAAATATCACATTTTTTATCTTAATTTTTCTTCTATTACTTTCTTTGAGTTGTTAGCTAACATGGTATAAAGAATCAAAAGCAAAAAAAAAACTCAAAACACAGAGAAACAAAAGAGTTTGAATATGTAAATACGACATTTTGTTTGACTTTGTTTCACACTTTTCTAACCTACTAAAAATCCATAAATATCATATTAATTATATATATTATATATATTAATATCTAATTGAAAACCTAATTGAAATTATAAAAAATACAAAACATAAAATTATAGGGGTTAGTTGTCAAATCAATACCTAAACACAGATATAATTTGTAGAAATGACTTATTTTGATGTTGATTCTTCATGAAAGTTGTAGTCTCATTGGGACCAACAACTTTCATGTTCACCACTTTTTTATTTGAAATTTCCTTTATTTCGTTTCATATTTTCTTTTATTGGTTAACTTATAATCAACAATCCACGCCCACGTGGCTATCGCCTACTCGTCCACCTCATTTCCAAAGTCAACCCATTCATTGATCCAGTCTTGGGCTTTTGTCCCCTTGTGCCTGCCTCATGGGCCGTTGTATCAAATTCGATCAAATAGTCAAGGTCACACCTAATTAAAGCATATCCCGCACGTCTCCCTCATGTGCCTCCTCTCTACCATCCTGCGTCGTTGGATTGATCTCGATCCAAGGACGCATGTACATCACCCTCTTCCTCCATCCTCCACCGAAGCCTCTGCCTCCTCCATCGATTGCTTCTCCCACTCGCTCCCTCTGACCATCCTCATCCTCTCCAATCACCTCCAACACACTAGCGGCTCACCGTTAACCCAAAACCATAAAACCTCCAACTCACTCGATCGTTACCCATCTCCTCCTCCTCGAATCCCCTCATCACCACAACGGCATGTAACTCCCCACCATCATCTCCTGCATGTGAAGCATTCACCTTTTACCATTAACTCCCTCAGATCCCATCTCCAATAACATCACCACCCTTAGCCATTATTCTCCTCCTATAAAACCAACACCCCACGCCTTTGATAGGGGCACTGCCATTTCATATTCAAACTCCAGCTCCAGGTCTGAAGGTAGTGACAGCTCCCAAGAGCCCTATTGAGCGACGACGAGGATTCACTGGCGTGATCCAAGGAGCTCCAAGCTCCTTGTTGCATCAGCTTCAACAGCCGCTGCAGAGCTCCTGCCCTCTGCCGGAGCACTTGAGCAACATGGTCCTCGACTCCTTTCAGGCAACTCCCTGACACCTCATATCCATCGCTCTCCAAGCACCTCACATCTCAAGATACCCCCACACCCCTTTTCTTATTGTTATTCGTTCATCATCAATTGATTCAACAACAACACTCATCTTCATCACCTTGGATCAACTCCTGATCGATCACCTCATCTTCGACTCCCCTCCACTTCGTTTCTATCCTCCAGATTCTCCTTCACTGCTGGCCCGCTAAGGCTGGAGCATCGCACTCCGATCCTCCTCCTTCACAGAAGCCCCACTCCCCTTCTCTTCTCTTGTTCTGTTAACCCCCTGCAGGTCTTGATCCTTGAGAGCTCCACCAGGAGCCCTCAATCTCAATCTGCATCGCCACCGAGGTTCTCCAACCAACAGAACCTGAAGACCCCGCTCCATCCTCTTTGCTCCCAGATTCCTCGACCATCACCATCCACTGCTCAAGTAACGAAGAAGAGAGATGAACCCCCGCTTGCTACAGGTACTGCCGGATCTTTCGATCCGACATCCTTGATCATGTCCTCCCCATCCATTTGATTAGGCCATCAGAAGCTCAACAACCATCCGATTGAGATCGCCCAAGCCACCCAACCTTGGGTGGACCTGAAGCAGCACACGTACGTCATGTGGAGGCTAGACTCCCGAGCCGCAAACCGACCCTCCAAGACACATGTGCCCCACACGCGAGCTTGGGTACTTTGCACATGTACCCCACACACGAGCTTGGGTACTTTGTAGCTATGCTCCTTGGTCCTTCCAGGAATTGCAAGAAAGTCCAGTCACACATTGTGCACGTGTGACCTGAGACAATGTACATCGATGCCATTTCTCCTCTTGATATCTAATACCTCCTCTTAGGGTAAATTGCAGAAGAGCCCCTTCCGAGCTTCAAAAATTGTAGATAAGCCTCATATGGACCCAATTGATAAAAAAATTTATAGTTTAGTTGTAGTTTAGCCCATGATTTCTTTATTGAATATCTTGCTCATTTTACGCCCAAAAATTACAAACTTGGTGTAGTTTCAAAGCTTATTTCATCCTCTATCTTATGGGATACTGTGGATTTGACTTAGAGATTATTGAATTTGAATTTTTATACTTGATTAAAACTATCATTGTGCACTTTATTTCTCTGATGTTTAGTTAAAGATTTTTTTGAGAAATAATATTTCTTGTAGGAAAGATTTGAGAGGATCTTAAGCATTGTATCTTGGAACAATATTGATCATAGAGCTTAGATAATCTGAGAACATTATTATTACATGGATTTGATCGAACAAGATTAAATCGATTGAATATCTTTAGAATTATTTCACTATAGGGGATGATTGAGGAGAAACATGAGCACCCTATTTTTAAAATATCTTATTAATCTTGGTGCATAAATTCAAGATCTAGCTTTGCAGGATTGTAATCGAGAAACAATTGCTGAATAGATTTGATGTGCTTCAGGATTGATCAAATGTTATTTTCTAAGATTTGACCTTATTCATTTTGATTATTGATCTTTTGACCTACAACATGGAATTGAAGCAAACATATATTTATGAATATATTTCTTGGATATGTGAATTTTTTTGATGACGTTGTTGATCATTTTGTTGGTTAGAAATCATCATCATAAATCCATCTTTTTCTCTCTATTTTTGTTTGATTTTCTGCATTCCTTTTTATTTCCATCCATGAATCTTTTCTGACACATAAGTTAGTATTGCAATAAGTTAATTATTTAGATTAATTTGAAATCATGAAACTAAAGAAGCTCATTCCTAGAGTTCAATCTTAGTACACTTATCAAGTAGAATATTCCACATATTCAAACTTGTAATTTTTGTTGATGTGATTTCTACCTCCTATATTACAATCTCTCTATTAGTAAAGAGGTGAAAATACGGCTTGTAGAATGGCACCATTGTCGTGGGACGACGTATTTTAAGGTTCTAAATTAATTTGTATAATTAAGTTTGGTAATTAAAGATGGGTACAATCACCACCATGCTCGACCTCAGAAAGCTTCTTGATCGAGCTGACGCGCTGGGTATAAGGTTTCTATCGAGGTAAGAAATGAAAATGAAGGCGCCCACGTTACCGGAGTGCCGCCAGAAAAGGGAACCTATCCATCTACTTACATTGTAAGACTACTCAACGCAGATTTTCAGGTTCCTTCAGCAAAAAAAACAGCCCAGATTGTGAAATGGGTAACATTTTACAATATCGGGAGAAGGGAAACCACAAAGCTAAGTGGCATTTACTTTATCTTCATCATTCTAAATTTAGTTTGGTTCATCATCTGACTATTTGGGTGCTCTTATGACAATAAAGAGAAATAAAGTAATATTTTAAATTAAACACTTGTATATCGAATGATTAAATAGCATAAAAAGGTAAATTTTTTTATCATGCACATGAAAATGGCTTCGAAACACAATATATTACGTGTATAACCATGTAATGTATTAAGATAATGGTCTATATACACGTGAATATATGTATATATAATATACACATATAGATTCAGTAATACAAATGTCCATATCTATATCTATCAGAAAAATACCTTACATATCCATATCTATATCCATATCCTCGTTAAATGAAAATGATATTAAAATATTCAAGATTTGATTCTTGACTCCTGGATTTGATTTGGTTAACAATACTAGTGTAAACTTTACACTCAAGTTCATATTATTTTTACGTATTAATTTATTAAAAGATATATAAGGTACAATTATAATTCAAAGGATTTTTTATACATGTGTGCCCTTTCGAGATTATGTAGTTACAGTTACGCCTCTAATTTTTTAATATAATAATTATATATCTATATTCTTATAAAATTTACAATTCTATCATTCTAATTACAAAATCTGTAATCAGAGGAATGCGAATTTAGTAAGAATACAAGGACACAAGTATTATTAGAAAATAAGTAGGGGTATGATTGTGGTTAGAAAATCTCGGAAGGATGCATATGTCAAACACCCAAAATTGTGCCTAAATCTGGAAGCTGATTCACCGCTTTCGTCGCTAATCGCTGGACTAGCATATGGAAGAGGTCGCTCCCGGCCGATTAGGGTTCCGGTGAACGGAGAACGGATCAGCCCGGTCAGCGTCAGGAGATTCCCGTTGAGCAATACATGTGGTAGCTCTTCCATCCGGTTGGGTGGTGATGGACAAGATGGGCCCCGTTCTGAAGCACTCCGGCTTGCAAAAGCAGGTGCTCGATCTCTACAGGAAGTTCTTGCGCGCGGCTCGCGCGAAGACCCCCGAGGACCGCCTCCGGATCGAGTCCGTTGTCTCCGCCGAGTTCCATCGCAACGCCACCGCCGTCGATCGCAAGAATTTCATGCACATCGAGTACCTCTTGCGGCGCGGGAAGCGACAGCTCGACCAGCTCACCCATCCTGACACTGTTGGATTATCCACCCTTGAGGTTGTACGTTTTCAATTGCTTGCATTTGCATCCTTTCTTCACATCAAGATTGTTTTTTTCAAACAAAAAATCTTCCTTTGGAGTTTTGAATGTCGTCAACTCTTACCATTAAATTTCTTTTGAATTTTTTGAAAAAGTCTGAGTCCAATTAGAGGTGTTAAGCTTTGTCATTTTGACTTTGAGCTGTCTTAACACCAGAGTCTCAAACCATGAAGGCACAAAAAAAACATATTGGTTTATAACTTTGAGGTTCGATTTGTGATGGACGGGTATAGCTTTTTTTTTGTTATAACCAATTTATTCTCTTCAGCTTTTTGGAGCAAGTTTAAGGATAAGAGAGGTGACACCTGAAGTTCCAGTGTTCATTTCGATAGACTATCCTCCGGACTATCCGGATTTTTTGTGCAAGTAGTTTTAGTGGAAAACGAACTACTAATTTCTTTTTCCCTTTGCTCCTACTTGAATTTTCTTAAAGTGCCGATTTCTATGTCTAAACTTAGTTGTGATAGTTGAGAAAGTAAATTTTGCCTGTGTTTTTTTCCTCTTTTTGTAGGTGAGGAATCCAACTGCAAGTTCTCTGTAGGTAGATATTGATGAGCAAATTTTCTCTTGTGGAATCATGTCTCTTTGTAAGTTGCTGTCTTGATCAGTGAAACTCTTTTTTTTTGTTTAAATCAGGCCATGCTATAATAGTTGATTGTAATAAGTAGATTGTCTTAATACCGGCTGCCTGGCAGGATAATGATATCCTTTGAATAATCCAAAGGTTAAAACCCATATCCGATGAGAAAAGGTCACTCTGGAAAAAAAGATCGTTTGTTAGGAAAGTTCATAGCACCTATGTTACATTATCTATGTATAAAGAGATCAAAATGATTTTGATATGCAATAACTAATAAGCATCAACTCTAATTTGCAACTCAAACTCTGAATATATCCCTAATATGGCAGAACATTCATTCCCTACCGTCGATGCTTATGCATTCCATGTCACCTTGAAAATTGAAATTGTTGAGAATCTGAATGATAATAAATTAAGCTTTTTCCAAATCGAGTCTTTTTTATTATATTCATATTCCTATTATGTAATTTCCTTTTTGGGTTATCCCTATTTATGTAAGTAATCCTTTTTTGCATTCGGTTTCCCTCCATACATAAAGGGTACCCAACCTTTGTTGTCAAATGAGAAAAATCAGTTCGTATTTTCTGTATAATATCGGAGCTACAGTCTAGGTCAATGCCATATGCCCTCGTTGCAGATCATAGGCCCACCAAAACCCAACCCAACCCAACACTGATGTTTCTTCATATGCCTCCACTAGCGGCTAGGCCTATTATTGGCATCGTCTTTACACTATATGGTAGTGTGCTCGACTTCGTCTAATGTTGTGCCACAACCTGCAACTGTTTGGGGTTACACCGTGCCTAAGGCCACACACCATCCCACCTTTGCGTCGCACTGTTTTGTTGAGGGAAGCATTTTGTCCCACCTTTTGCCTCACATTGCTCAACCAAGGTCCACACGTCGCCTTGAGATATGCATTGGACCTCCACACAATTGCATAACTTCTAACAAACCTATGCTCGAGATGCATGGTGCACCCAATGGTTCTTTATTATCTTATGACCCAACAGTAATACATTACACATGTCGGATGGTTTTCCCTAGTCTTGTGTATGCTTTGTTAGGCTTAGTTGTCATGTAAGAAACCTCAAAAAATCTAGGAGTTTGTGGGTTTCCCATCTTCATGTGAAGGTTTTGTTGTTCATGGTTTACGTGTTCAAGCTCGTTCCATGATTATGTAAGGCAACCTTTTTTTCATACTAGTTGCACGTTCAAGATGTCATATGCAAATTTTGGCATCACGGATGACTCCCACGACCATGAGAGTGTTTGTTAAGGGGAGCTTAAGGGCTCTTTTTTTGGTTGATCTACTTTGGGTAATAAATTTATGAATATCATGGAGGGACACGGCAAAGAACATATCTTAAAGGATTCGGAACCAGCATAAAAGTCAGATAATGCCAACTAGAAGGAAGATAATGCCATGGTAAAGACATGGATTATATGAACCTTGGTTCCGAACCATAGTGATAATGCACAATCTCATGTCAAAAGCTATGAGAGGTTCTATTCGCATGTCACACTCATAGGAGAACTTCGAGAAGAATTCTACAGGATTCTCCAACTCAATTACAATGTTGCACTCATAAGTCAATTCCTTGTATAACATTTCACTACATTGAAATTATCTTTGAGTTAATTAACAACTATTCTCAAGTTTGTAATTGCTCAGCACAATAGACAATGTATGAACCGAGTATGTTTGGACATTTCCTCGTTGATCTTGATCCTATCTTCCGGTCATATAAAGCATGGACGCAGACACCTTGGAGATTATGATGCAAGCATAAAAAGGCTTGGTCAAATTATTGTTTCGTTGATTTTTTTTGGTTATTTTGAAATCACCGATATTTATTTAGATTGAATAATTTGAGATCAACTTTTTTTTTGAAGTCAAAAAAAGGGGGAGACACTCGATGATGTTCACCCCAAAGATTTATTCAATAACAAAAAGTATAGAAGAGAAGACCGGTTACAGCAACAGGGAACCCAGATTAACTACAATTCCCACTCCTCCACCAACCTCACTGCATGAATAATTTGAGATCAACTTAAGATCTCAATATTTTAGGATTGATATTTTAGGGGTAGTTATAATACAAGTCTTTTTTGGATAGATACTCACTATATTATAAAAATCTTTACCTTCAACTCTTATTATGGAATCAATAATTTGAAATTAAAAAGGTCTACATCTTCATGTATTTACATATGCACATATCTTCATATATTTACGAACAAAAGAATGAAGACACATGGATCTCTCCTCTATTTTAATCAAAGAGACTTACAATAAATTGCTTATATTCATCAGACTTTTTGTCAAGTGCAGAGTGGCGTGAACGGGCAAGGTTAAGGAAAGTGGTATGTGTATGCATTCAGACAAGTCACCGAATAATGATTTAAGCGGTACGAGGGGACATGAGGTTTCCTAATTTTTAATTTATAAATAATTATTTAAAAAATACTGCTGCAGTTGATGCATACATGATATATAAAATTATATTTCTCATAATAACACTTTATACAAGCTGATTCTTTACTTCAATGTATATCCATGTACTATTGATACATATTCAACAACCATTTTTTTGAGGAAATATTTAGCAACTATTAAGTACACAAATACAGATCCAGTAATTAATGAAGTATACAAAAATTATTTCTTTACTTTAATGCATATACTCAAGAAGTATATATCCAACAACTATTAAGTGTAATATTAGATATGAGATTCTATACATATCCAACAACAATAATTTCGATCTCTGCTTACAATTTAAGCTTTAATGCATATCTAGTAACTATAGTTTCAGGCTTTCAGCATTTGTTTATGATTTACGCTTCAATGCATATAAGCTTCAACTGTATATATTCATTCAACTGCATATATTTAAGAAGTTACAAGATTATGACTAGAGCACTACTTTATACAACAACAACAAAGCCTTTTCCCACTTAAGTAGGGTCGGCTACATGGATTTATTGCCTCCATTCAGATCTATCTTGTGTCATTCTCAGGCTTAGATCCAAAAAACTAAGATCCCTTCGTATAGTCTCATTCCAACACTTCTCGAGTCTTCCACGCCCTCTTTTAGCCGGCTCAACATTCCAAAACTCCCATCTCCTAACCGATGTATCATCTGACCTCCTTTGCAAATGGTCAAACCACCTTAAGCGATTTTCTTGCATCTTATCCTTGATCGGATCTACAAACACTTCCATTCTGAGGGCATCATTCTGAATCCGATCTTTACGTGTGTGTGTCCACACATCCACCTTAGCATTTTCATTTATGATACTGCCATTCTCTGCACATGTCTATGGTTCACAGGCCAACATTCAGATCCATAGAGCATATCATGTCTCACATCTGCTTTGTAAAACTTTCCTTTGATTTTCAAATGAATTTTCTTATCACAGAAAACAATAGAGGCTCCTCTCCACTTTACCCAACATGCATTTAGGGTCCATTTGATTACTGGGTAACCCGGTTTACCCTCTTCCATCCCTGGGTTAGAATTCCATCACAAATCAATGCGACATTACATCACATTCATTATTCTAACCCTCTCCAACCCTCACAACCATCCAAACAACTATAATTCACAGGAGGTTACTCCAACCCATTCCATCCCAGTAACCAAACAGACCCTTATTCTTTTGTAACATCTCCATCAATTTCTCTATCACGTTGCAAATTAAATCCCAAGTATCTAAAACAATCTCTTTTCTGAATGTTATCACCACCAATCTTAACATCGATTCTTTCACCATTGCTTCCATCAAAAGTACACTCCATATCATGGAAGACCATATCGATATCGTGTTGATGCGAAATTTTGACGAGTTATCGGTGATATATTGCTGAAATATCGCCCATATCGACGCACTTTTGTGAAGGAAATACCTGAAAAGGAGGACATATCGCCATATCGATACCGATATCGGTCTCATCTCGATATCGATATATCGGTGATATATCACGCTATTTCCTTCCATGCTTCATATATTCAGTCTTAGCCCTACTTATACGAAATCCTTTAGTCTCCTAAGCATGCCTCCAAGCCTCAAGCTTCTCACTTACTCCATCTCTAGTCTCATCAATCAACACAATATCATCAACGAATAACATATACCAAGATATCTCATCCTTAATGTGACTTGTCAACTCGTCCATAATCAAAGTAAAAAGGAATGGACTCAAAGTTGAACCTTGATGCAGACCAGTGTTGATGTCAAAATAGTCATTTTCTTAGTCTGTATCCTTACACAAGACGAAACCATATCATACATATCTTCTATGAGGTTAATGTATAGGATAGATACTTGTCTCTTCTCCAAAACTCTCTACAATATCTCTTGTGGGACAAAATCATAAGCATTCTCTAAATCAATAAAATCATATGGAGGTTCTTTCTTTTAGCTCTGTAAATCTCTATTGTTCTCCTCGGCAAGTGGATGGCTTTAATAGTTGAGCGACCTGGCATGAATTCGAATTGATTTTCTTTTACTTTGGAAACTTACCTCAACCTTCGTTCGATCACATGTTCCCAAATTTTCATAGTATGACTCATCAGCTTGATATCTTTGTAATTTTAACAATTTTAAATATCTCATTTGTTCTTATAAAGAGGCACCACGATGCTTCTCCTCCATTCTTCATGTACTTTCTTGCTTCACCAAATAACATTGAATAAATTTGTAAGCCAAGTCAAATCACGCTCACCTAAAACTCTCCAAACATCTATAGGAATGTTATCATATCCTACACCTTTCCCATGTCTCATAACGTTCAAAGCCTCCTCTACTTCATCCCTTTGTATTCGTCTGTAACTTGCATGATTCAGTAACTTTTATTACTAGCTATATTTCCCAAAGTGATCTCTCTATTTCCTTCCCCAATGAAAAGCTTATGGAAGTATTGCTTCCACCTAGTCTTTATATCCTTTTGTGTAACAAGCACTTAACCTTTCTCATCCTTAATGCATCTCACTTGAGAAGGATCTTTGATCTTTCTTTCTCTTGCTTTAGCCAGCCTTAATATATCCTTCTGACCCTCAGAATTGAGATTTTGTACAAAACTTCATAAGCTTTTGACTTAGCTTCACTTACCACCCTCTTTGCTTCCTTCTTAGCTATTTTTTAGTGTAAACATATATTAGTTTCTTTTGTACTTCTCTGTTATTTTCTTTTCACCCATAGGCTATTCTCCTATATAAGAGAGCCTAGGGTTGATGGAATAAACTCTCTTCTTCTATTTTCCCAACATGGTATCAGAGCGACGGTCCTAGACCGGAGTTCTTGAAACCCTAACCCTATCCCCACCCCCACCGCGTGCCTCTCTCTCGCCGCCGGCGCCCACCCACGCCACTGGCCGTGCGCCTCGGGCTCCGCGCACCTCGCCTGCGGTGAGCCGCACACCGCGCGCGCCTCATCGCGCGTCTGCCCCTGCCTGCGCCCCTGCTTGCGCCCTTGCGTGCGCCCCTGCGTGCTCCGTGCGTGCGCCCCTGCCTGTGCACCTCCAGCGCATGCCCTAGCGCCCTCCCTCCAGCGCGCATCCTTCGTGCGTGAATCCTTCGTGTGGCAGGCAGTTCCAGCGCATGCCCTAGCGCCCTCCAGCGCGCACGCACAACATCTTGCGCACGTAGTTCCTCCCTCGCTTGCTCACACGAGTTCTTGCGTGTCTTCGGTGCTCCCTCACACGCTATCTGCTGTGCGTGTGTAACTCCTGAATCAGCCCTACACGTTTCTAGCGCGCACACCATCAACTAAATGGGTTTGATTGCTTGAAGTCTACACATGCAACTAAACCCGTCTATGTCCGTGTAGACGATCTTATCTTCAGTCTATCGCTCCAGTCTTCTGTTTCCAGTATGTCAGAAAGCAAGGCTCACATCTATAGGCGCCTTTCGTGGTCCAGCGCCTATCGTAAAGATGGATGGTACGAACTATGAACTGTGGGCGATGCAGTTCATGAGTATGATGAAGTCAACTGGTAAGAAGCACATTCTTACTGAAGAAGAGCCTGCTGAGAAGACTGGAGCTAATGCCTCATGGGAGGCAGATGATGCATACACCAAAGTCTGGTTATCTGGAACTTTGGCGATCGAGATTGCCAATGATATTCTTCATCAGCCCACGGCTAAAGACATGTGAGATATTCTGGCGGCCACATACTCTCAAGCGAAGAATGAGACAACGATTCTGCAACTTTAGCATGACATATTCACCATTAAGCAGAATGGTCGCCCTCTACACTCACTCTACACATCTCTGCGTGGGATGTTCGAGAAGCTGTACAGCTTCATGCCCCTGACAGCCACACCAGAGCAACAAACGACCTACCGAAATGCTATGGTAGGAGTTTTCCTTGCTGCCCTTGATCTTGAGTATGAGGCAGCACGGTCTCAGATCTTGGCGGACTCTACTATTCCTCTTATGGAGGAAGCCTTTCACAGGTTGAGCCGGATCACTGTTCCCTCTACGACTACGAATCAGACTGCTTCCGCCATGGCTGCCAACATAGGTCGTGGAGGTCACCATCATACTCGTGGCCGTGGTCCTCGTGGCAGAGGAGGCCGCATTCGGCCAACATGTACCTACTGCCATCGTACCGGACGTACTGAAGACACATGCTACTCCAAGCATGGATTTCCTGCATCTGCACGAGTCGCTGAGCAGATAGAGCCTCCATCTGCTGCCTCTTTGGATCAGCGCTTTGATGACCTTGTTGTTCATCTAAGGGGCATTATTCCTCCATCCGGCCCAACACATACTATTGAGAGCCAGTCTGACGCTGCTGCATCCGCCTCTGCTTCTACCAGTGCATCAGGTAGCACACTTGCATTTTCTAGTAGTGGATCATATACTTTAGCATGGATTATGGACTCTGGAGCCACACATCATCTATGTGGCGATCAAAGTCTACTTACAGGATACAGACAGATCCCTCTAGGTCGAACAATGGTCATTGCTAATGGGATACATTCCCCAATTACTGGTCAGGGGGAGATTAGACTGACATCATCTATGCAGTTGAAGAATGTGTTACGTGCACCTGATTTTTCAATGAATTTGTTATCTATCAGCCAAATTACCAAGGATTTACAATGTCGGGCGATTTTTGATCCATCTTCTCTTGTTTTTCAGGACATCCTTACGGGCAACGTGATTGGTCGTGGCTATGAGCAAGGAGGCCTCTATCGCCTCAGTCAGCCTCCTTTTGCTGGAACCTCATCCTTACCTACTGGACCTGTATCCCCTCTGCTATGGCATATGCGCTTTGGACATCTACCGCTTCAGAAGCTGCATCGTGTGTTACCCCAGGGTCTGCCTCACACATCTATCCAATGTGAGGCTTGTCAATTGGGAAAGCATCATCGGTCTACCTTTCCCAGTCGTCAGTGTCGGAGTAGTACCTCTAAGTTTGAGTTATTTCACATTGATATCTGGGGTCCGAGTCGTGTTCCTGATCATCAGGGACACATGTTTTATATAGTTATTGTGGATGACTTTTCTCGTGTGTCATGGGTGTTTTTGTTAAAGAATAAATCTGAAGCAGGGAATATTATTATAAATTTTCTTAATGAGATTCGTAATGTTTTCTTCACATCTGTTAAAATTGTGAGAAGTGATAATGCCCTGGAATTATGTACTCATGTCCTAGACAGTTATTTCTCATCCCAAGGGATTATCCACCAGACATCCTGTGCCTATACCTCCCAACAGAATGGGATCGCTGAAACTTGAAAGGAAACATCGCCACTTACTAGATGTCACCAGGTCACTTCTTATACAGAGCCATGCTCCTTATTCTTACTGGGGTGACGCGGTTCTTACAGCATGTTACCTAATAAATCGTATGCCGTCATCTGTCCTAGGTGTAAAGATTCCTTTCTCCCTTATCTTTCCTGGTAAAGATCTGATGATGTTTCTGAGCAGGATGTGTTACAGAGGACAGATGAGGACACAACTGATTTAGATGTTCCTATTGCTATACGCAAATCGAAGCGGAGCTGCGCCTCATATCCTTTAGCAGCTTCTGTGTCATTTGAACGATTATCTGGAGATTTCAGGAACTTTGTGAACGCTTTGTCAGCTGTAGATATTCCACGGAATTACCAAGACGCTCTGAAGGATAATAGATGGCGTCTAGCAATGGAGGAAGAAATGGCATCACTTCAATCTAGAGGAACTTGGAGTCTAGTTCCTATACCTGCAGATGTGTCCCCAGTGAGCTGCAAGTGGGTATTTACAGTCAAGCAGAATGCAGATGGCAGTATTGACAGATACAAGGCTTGCCTTGTTGCTCGTGGATTTACACAGACATACGGGGTGGACTATCTTGATACATTCTCGCTAGTAGCCCGTCATTCTACTCTACGGATCTTGCTATCAGATGCGGTTACTCGTGAGTGGCCGCTATATCAGTTGGATGTGAAGAATGCGTTCTTATATGGTGACTTACAGGAGGAAGTCTACATGCAACAACCACCCGGTTTTGCTGTTGAGGGGGAGTGTTCCAAGGTGTGCAGACTTCATAAGGCTATCTATGGCCTTAAGCAGAGCCCCAGAGCATGGTTTCAGAAGCTCTCAGACCTCTTTGAAAAACATGGATACAAACGCTCTAATGCTGATCATTCCTTGTTTGTACAAAAGACTTCAAGAGGTATTATTGCAATCATGGTTTATGTAGATGACATCTTGATTACAGGAGATGATGCACAAGGAATAAAGAAGGCGAAAGAAATGCTGGGTAGCGAATTTGTTACTAAGGACCTTGGAGTCCTTAGATATTTTCTGGGCTGGAGTTTGCCAGAAATCCGTATGGGTTGGTAATGTCGCAGAGAAAATATGTTACGGACCTGTTGAGTGAAACAGGAATGCTCGGTTGCCCGCCTGCTACGACACCAATGGACCCCAGTATGAAGCTATATGATGATGATACAGAGGAGGTGGACAGGAGAAGATACAGAGAACTGGTGGGCAAACTGTTGTATGTCACTATTATTAGGCCCGATATATCTTTTGCTGTGAGTCGTGTGAGCCAGTTCATGGAGCAACCACGTCAGGTTTACATAGATGCTATACATATGATACTCAGGTACCTCAAATCATCTCCAGGTGCGGGTTTACTATTCAAGAAAGGCAAGGTGATCTCTATCTCAGCATGTGCAGATGCAGATTATGCAGGTTGTCCCAAGGACAGGAAGTCCACCTCTGGGTTTGCGGTTTACGTTGGAGATTCTCTAATCTCATGGAGGAGCAAGAAACAAACTGTGGTAGCCAGGTCTAGTGCTGAATCTGAATATAGGGCTATGGCTCAGGTTAGCACAGAAATGATGTGGGTAAAGGCTGTGCTTACAGATTTATGTATAGAAGTCCCTCTTCCTATGACCTTAGAATGTGACAATCAGGCGGCCTTGTTCATTGCAAACAATCCAGCATTCCATGAGCGAACTAAGCACATTGAAGTTGACTGTCACTTCATACGTGACATGATTCAGAAGGGATTCATTGCTACATCCCATGTTAGTTTAGAGAATCAAACTGCAGATATATTATCCAAGGCATTACTACGAGGCCCATTTCAGAAGTGTGCGTCCAAGCTGAGCATGATTGATATCTATGCTCCATCTTGAGGGGGAGTGTAAACATATATTAGTTTCTTTTGTACTTCTCTGTTATTTTCTTTTCTGCCGTATGCTTTATGTAATTTACCCATAGACTACTCTCCTATATAAAGCAAGCTTTAAAGCAAGCTCTTTTAATTTTGAGCTTCTCTTGCACCCCTCTACTCCACCACCAAGCCTCCTTTTGGCTTGGAGCTCCTCCCTTCGACTCACTTAGCATCTCTTTGGCTACCCTTCGGATACAAGATGTTACCGCCTCCCGCATCTCATTAGCACTTCCGTTACAATCGCAAGATAAGTCTTTTAAAACATTCTCCCTGAAGTTTGATTGCTTCAATTGAAGATTCCACCATCTAGTTCTAGTGATCTTGGAAATCCTCTTTTTTCTTTACTAGCCCTTTTATATGCACATCCATGACTAACAAGCGATGTTGGGTGGTCATGCTCTCTCCTGGAATTTCTTTGCAGTCTTTGCAACACAATCGATCTCTTCTTCTCAACAAAAAGTAGTCTATCTGTGTTTCAGTGGAGCCACTCTTATAAGTAATTAAATGCTCCTCATTCTTCTTGAAGAGAGTTGCAATGAAAAGATCATAAGCTGTTACAAAATCCAGAAAGAGTTTTCCCTCTTTATTTCTATCCCCAAAGCCATGTCCTTCATGAATACTAGCATAGCCTGAAGCATTCTTTCTCACATATCCATTAATATCTCAACCTAGGCAAACCGTCTCTCTTTGTGGGATTTTTTGCATAATCTTATCCAGATCCTACCAAAAAAACTTGTGTGTAAACCAATTTGTGGTGCATAAACTGAGATGGTGTTCAGAATTTCTTCTTCGAGCACCACTTTTAGCAATATAATCCGATCCCCAGATCTTTGCGCTTCAACCACACAATCCTTCAAATCCTTATGAACAACCACTCTAACACCGTTTTGCTCTTATCTTTACATGAATACCAAATTTAAAGCCTGTCATCTTTATCTCCCGTGCTTTCTCTACAACCCATTTTGTCTCTTGTGAACATAATATCTGAATCTTCTTTCCATCGCATCGACTATCTCCATCGATTTGCCAGTCAAAGTGCCAATATTTCAACTACCTATCTATAACTTCCTTTGCATCCTCTTTTGGATTAACTTCTTTACCCGCATGCGTCCATCATGTGAGAACATTTACAAATTTTGGACTGCATCCGTACGGCGATGCAGCTGAACTTACTTACTTGCATGCGTTCCTCATGCGAGAACCCTTGCAAATTTTGAACTACTTCCGGGCAACGATGTAGTGACCCTTGCCAACTTCTCATTGCATTCGGACGATGCAACGCATCACAAGTAGGGAACGCCTCAACACAATCTAGATGTTTACTTAAATCCGTGTTTAAAAGATTCGAACGAATTTGAGACAAATTCTTAAATAGTGTTCTTACAAGTACACTATTTAGGAATTTATCTGAACGATTTCGAGACAAATTTCTAAAGAACACTATTTAGGAATTTTTCTCTACTGCGCAGCTGCGCTGGTTGTCGGCTACCTAACATGCAACCCTCCTCAATTTACTTGGACGTGGGACCGACCATGGCTGAGTTTAGAGCATTACTTTATACACATAAAAAATACGAATGATATAAGTTATGTGATTACCGAGCACAAGAAGCGTTGACGGTCGCCCAATACTGATTGGGAATCCAAGGGAAGCGCCAATGAGATGTTGATCCACATAGGAGATGGAACATCTCATGCAAGCAACATTAAAAAATCTGACACATAATTAGGGCATATGTGGGCATATGCATATGAGTGCATAATAGATCGATCCAGGAAATCGATGCGGTCTTCAGGCTGCATGGGCATATGCATCTAGGGATGTCAATCTATGAATACCCATCGGGTATATAATGCGAACCCGCTCCAATAAGGATCTGAAACCCGCCCAATTCACTTTTGAATGGGGTTGGATTTTGAATTTACTACTCATGCGGGTATGGGTATGGGTTTGGGATTGCCTTGTGGGTACCCCAACCCGTACACGCCCCAAAACCGAATAAAAAGTAAATAAATATAGATAAGTCTGATGCATTTTAGTCAAATTAATTAAATCCACTTCATATCTAATAGGTATTGATCTACAACAACAATAACAACAAAGCCTTTTCCCACAATTAAGTAGGGTCGGCATCTAATAGGTATTTACATAAATAAAATCTAACTCATTTTTTCGTCTCCATCCATTTATTCATATTCAACTACCTTTTCATATCTTTAATAAATATTTAAAAATTATCAATCCAAAAGAGTGAGACACCTAATATGTTACAAGCCTTTAATATTCCCCACTCTTTGTGTACCACCATATTATATGATTTCCCTCTATTTAATCTATGTGTGAAAATTTTATTTACATTTATAATAAAATGACGAAACCTTCTCCCACTATAAGTTGGGTCAGCTACATGGATTCTTGCTCAAATCCATGTTGAAACATTCGACTATCTTTTACTCTGGTCGTCGACTACCTAACGCAACCCTCGAAAGGGGGGATTTTTTTTGAAGTCCAAAAAACATGGGGATACGCTCAGTGGTGTTCGCCCCAACTTTATTAAAAAAACAAAGATAAAAGGAAGTTTACAAGGTATCACCCGAGATACCAAACATGAAGCTACACCAACACCCAATCATCAACTAAACGCGTACAGTGTAAAAGGACGTTTTCCTTGTAAAAACGATAACCCGCAAAGATAGCTTCATTTCTCCCTAGCCAAATTGCCCATAATCTCGCCAAGGGCCTCAAAAGCTCCCTCCGCTCCCTACTTTTGTTCGCCACCGTCGAGTCACAAAAGGACGCCAAATCCGTGGTGCACAGCCAAGCTTCAGCCGCCTCCTCCCATACCCCACCACCGTCGGACACGCGAAGAAGAGATGCTCCAAAGATTCCACAGCACTGTTGCATAAAACGCATCTATCAGAGATACTGCCAAGCAACCTCGCGCAACGATCCCTCGTCATCAACCTCTGCCTACGAAACAACCAAAGGAAGAAACCCACCCGTTCAGCTAGCCTCAACCCCCAAAGAAGCCGCAGTCACGCACTACCACCTCCAACCGCGACAGAGGGGGAGTACAAATCGCCCCATACGCCTTCCGAGCCGAGAAGGGCCCCCTCCTCCAGGCCCAATGATCCCTCCCGTCCGACGGATGACCGGCCCCCTTGATGGCGTTCAAAAGATCGAGATAATCTTGGAGCCTTTGATTCGAGAAGTTATCACGGAAGAGAGGGAACCATCCACCCTCCGACCAGCAGGAGGCGACACAAGCATTTCTATCAGCCGCCAAAGCGAACAAGCGAGGGAACCGGGCACAAAGAGGTTCCTCCCCTGTCCAAACATCCGCCCAGAATCTGAAAGTTCGACCATCACCAATCACCGGAGCAAAGAGGGAAGAAAATTTAGAGAACACTTCTTGCAACCCTTTCCAGAAAGGCGTCTGAGGCCCCACTCGAGCAACCGTTAACGGAATCGCCCCGTTAATAACATGAATCTTCCGCAAGACCTCACTATACAAATCTTCGCCAGGACCCCATATCCTGCTGGCCCACTTAAGCAGGAGGGCCTCATTAACACGGTCCAACCTCCGGATGCCCAGACCCCCGTCGCACTTCCGCCTTGTCACCTCATCCCAATCCACCAAGTGCACCCCCCCGATGACTCCCCATTTTTGCCTCACAAAAACCTTCGCATAAGCTTCTCGAGACGACAACGGATCCCCACCGGCAACCGACGATTAGATAACAAATAAATCGGATAGACGAAAGCACCGCCTTGAGGAGGACGAGGCGTCCCCCTTTCGAGAGCAAGGCAGATCTCCAACCGGCCAGCCTCTTCTCAACCTTCTCCACCACCTTCTCCACAACCTTGGACCAATCTCTCAATCTACCTTGCCCGAGACCAGCATCATCTCCAGATAATCAATAGGCAGGGTGCAAGGCTGCGAACCCAAAATCAAACCGCACGCGTCTACCTCCTCCGCAGTAAGACCAAACGGTACCACCTTCGACATGGCGACATTTTTGAAAAGACCCGACATCTCACTGAACAAGTCAAGCGTCACAGACATGGCCGAGACCTCTGCAGGGCCCCCCTCAATGAAGAAGACGGTGTCATCGGCATATTGGAGTAAAGGGACCACCATCCCATCACAAGAGAACCCCGCCGAGAGTCCACAATTGACTACACGGCAAGCCATCCGAGCAAGGACATCCGCGGTCACGACAAAAAGAAGAGGTGCAAGGGGGCAGCCCTGCCGGACCCCCCTTCTTGGCTGGAAAGAGCCCCCCAACCAATAGACAGCCCAAAATCCAACCGCACGCGTCTACCTCCTCCGCAGTAAGACCAAACGGTACCACCTTCGACTTGGCGACATTTTTGAAAAGATCTGACATCTCACTGAACAAGTCAAGCGTCGCAGACATGGCCGAGACCTCCGCAGGGCCCCCCTCAATGAAGAAGACGGTGTCATCGGCATATTGGAGTAAAGGGACCACCATCCCGTCACAAGAGGACCCCGCCGAGAGTCCACAATCGACTACACGACAAGCCATCCGAGCAAGGACATCCGCGGCCACGACAAAAAGAAGAGGTGCAAGGGGGCAGCCCTGCCGGACTCCCCTTCTTAGCTCGAAAGGGAGGATTTGGACCCTGATCTTTTGCGTGGTAGACACGCTGCACTACCACCCAACCATTTAAGTGGGTACACGTGCATTTATGAATAGCTTAAAATTTTACTGCTTGAATATGTGGGTACCCATTGGATACTCAGGTATCCGCTGGGTATATGGGTACCCGCTAGAAATTACCCGTTTAATAAATGAAGGGGCATGGGTAGTGATTTTATAAATGGGTACGGATTTGGGAATATTGATAACCGCTCCAAACTCGACCCGTTGTGATGCAGAATGAAATCGGAGACGGCGGGAAATAAAATATTTTTTATGGTGGAATTTCGGTGGAGAAAGAGAGGGGTTGAGAGAGAAGAAACTCGTCGGGATACGAGGGATTGGAGAGGAGAACCGCGGAGATCGCGTGGAGGGAGAAGGGAGATAACAGGGAGATACGAGATAAAATCTCAACTTATCATTTCATAATGGACTGACTAAAACTGATGGACTACCCTCTCTTTATATAGGAGAGAGGGTTTACAAAAATAGTAAATAATCAAATTACAACTAATTTAACCCTAATTGACCTCTAACTAACTTAATTGGACTCTAATTATTTAATTGACCAACAATGTTAATTAAACTCTACGAAATCAACGTTGAGATCACATGCGATCTCAATTATTAAATTAGACCCAAAAAACGTAAATAAAATTGATAATTATCTAATTAAATAAATGTGGACCCATAATTTGGGGTCACGCTGCATCAACTCTCCACCGCTTTCAAAAATTCGGCTCCTGACGAATTGCGTGAACTGCAGGCTCGGCGGCTTTAATCATCTTCTGGAAAAACATGTGGGGCGTGAATGGCGGAATCCACGTGCAGGCGGGAGAGGCGCGGCTGTCGTGGTTGAAAAACATGTGCGGGGCGTATGGCGGCGGTGTCGCGACCGTTGACTCTTTCCCATGATGCTCAAAAAATTGATGCGGCATGGAGAATATGGCCCTTGAATCAACCATAATGAAGCAATGGCACAAAGAGAGGAGAAGGGGAGATGTGTCCACAAAGTAGAGCCATGGGGTCCTTATATAGGAAAAACCCAAGATGATAGTCCTATTTGGATAAGGACTAGCCCCTGATTTTCCCATTGCAGTCTTGTTTTTCAAAGAATTCGGTCGCTGGGGGCGTTGGCGCAATTTTCGCACCTCTGTTTTTTCCTTTCTTTTAATAGTGCTCTGGACCTCTATGTAAATAGCGTAACTTGGGTTTTTTTCTTCTGCAATTTTCTCATTCAACTCCAATTCGCATCTTCCACGGGATTGTAATCCCGTAAACCGCGCCCCTTTGGTTAGGGCCTGCGCGATATGCTCGCGGCGTGAGGGTTTCGGGAGCGCGCGACCAGGGGCGGTGGTCCCACGATGGTGTCGCCTGGGCGGTTGCGTCGGGCACGCACGAGATGGTGCGCCAGAGGGCGGCTCTGGGGGCCAGCGGCGAGTGGTGAACAGACCGCGGGGGGTGGGCGAGGCCAGCGCGAGTTGCTGCGCGCTTGCTGGCGGCGGCGCGAAGTGCGGTTCTTTGCGGACGTGTTGGTGGCACCGGCACCGCACGGAGCGGCGACGACGAGCTGGGTAGGGGCAGTGTCGGTGGCGGGGGCGTACGACGTCGAGGGACCAGAGGCGGCAACGCCTCCTGGCATAGAATCGCTGGCCGCAGCGCCTGCGCGCGCCCTTGACCTGTACGGTGGTAAAAACCACCTCGGCAGCAGCACCACAGGCGGTGAACGGGACGCTTAGGGGCCGTGAAGACTGTGCGTGAGCCGTGGATGCGAGGATCAGAGGCGGCGGCGGTGCACCCTCTTGAACAACCACTTCGGTCGTGAACACATCCAGGGTTTCCCGTTCTTCTTCTGCAGTATACTCGTCGAATATAGGCCCCGAGTCTTCGTTTTCTTTACATTTTGATTCCTGGACAGCAAATTCGATCGCAAGAAAATCGAGGTTTTCGTATGCCTCGTTCGCGGGATCTTTGTCGAAGATGGGTCCTTGATCCCCCTTTTCTTCTTGCATAGCGGTTGTATCACATAAATCTTCGATATGAGTGAAAATACCTTCATTTGTTGCTTCGAAATCGGTTTGAACAGCAAGTCCAGCGTTCTGATTTTTGTCGTTGGCGTCGGAATCGTCGTCGATTTGTGCGCCCAACCATTCGTGCACCTTAATGCATGCGATAAGACGTTGATGGAACTTTTTTGAGCGACGCGAACCACGAGATGGGCGGCGGAGGCCGAACTTTGCACACCAATAGTCGATCGGATCGTCGAATCGTAGGTACGATTCGAAATCCATGCTCTGATACCAAATGATGCAGAATGAAATCGGAGACGGCGGGAAATAAAATATTTTTTTATGGTGGAATTTCGGTGGAGAAAGAGAGGGGTTGAGAGAGAAGAAACTCGTCGGGATACGAGGGATTGGAGAGGAGAACCGTGGAGATCGCGTGGAGGGAGAAGGGAGATAACAGGGAGATACGAGATAAAATCTCAACTTATCATTTCATAATGGACTGACTAAAACTGATGGACTGCCCTCTCTTTATATAGGAGAGAGGGTTTACAAAAATAGTAAATAATCAAATTACAACTAATTTAACCCTAATTGACCTCTAACTAACTTAATTGGACTCTAATTATTTAATTGACCAACAATGTTAATTAAACTCTACGAAATCAACGTTGAGATCACATGCGATCTCAATTATTAAATTAGACCCAAAAAACGTAAATAAAATTGATAATTATCTAATTAAATAAATGTGGACCCATAATTTGGGGTCACGCTGCATCACGTTGGCATCCCTATATGCAGCCATATATACAGCCATGCATCCGATTTCCTGAATACTGAGAGGTAGCGCAAGTACACTTAGCTTTTCATCTAGCAACTGGCATGCCAGTGTCGACAATCTCTTCAACAAGGGTTAATCTTCTTGTATTTCATATGTAACTTGTGCAGCTACATCGCAACTAGTGCCATCAGTAGAAGTCGACTTTTCAGTGTTAACCCGGGGTGTGTCGGATGGCGAGGAATGCTATAAAGTAAGGGGCTTGGGTCTTGTGGAATAGACCATGCAAAACCCGAATCATCAGGATCCTTGGCAGTAAAAGAGAAATCTCGGGTGGAGGCAAATAAACCTTGATGTCGTATGAACAATGGGGACCTGATGGGAGAGAAAAAACCAACAGACACAAACAAATTGACGTCGGCATTAACATAATACTTCATGTGATGAGGATTATAACATGTGTGTGCGCCCCTTCTAGGTCCTCAAGTATCCAACAAAGACATACTTGATGGCAATGGGATAGTTTGCCCCTTTTGGGACAGGTGTCAAATGCTGAACAAAAGCCACATACACCCGTACCCTTCTGCAGGGTCTGTGATTTCTCCAGATAAACTGAAGCTTTTTTGGAAGTCGCATGTATGAGTTCGAGTCAAAGTGTTCATTTGGCTGCTTTGACCGTGCCGATTGCTGACAAATTACAGAGAGCAAGGCTGCTTCATAATGACATATCCTGTCCAAGATGTTTAATTAGTCAAGAAGGGGATGATCATCTTTTTTGCGTCCTAGTAAGTTTGGAGAATGTCACACTTCACTTAGATAGATGCTTCTACTTTGCTAAACTTCTGGAAATCAATGTTCGCAAAAGGTTGCATTGTTGCTGAAGGATGCATGCGGCTTTTCTCAGTCCTAAAGGCAATTTGGATTTCGAGGAATTGTGTCATTTTCGATGAGCGCCTATGTCAGGCGAACTGTGCGGATGTTTCCGTCCCTCTTGTTTGTTAATCTGATCCTGAGTCTGCAATGGCTGTCACTGTCCTAAATCTCTGGTAAAGTTATCTAGTTTTGTGAAAGTTGGCACTCAAGATTATGAATGCTAGTGCATCTTACTCCATATGCCGCATCATCAATTTGCACTGATGAATATGATAGGGTAAATTACAATTTGGGTCTCCATCTATGGGCCCGATCCCAGAATGGATCCCGATCTTTAAATTGTAACGATTTGGGTCCCAGAGCCATTTAGGAAATGGAAATTTTGGGGTTCATGACGAATATGCCTTTGTCGGGAAGGGAATGGGGTTGGGTTCCAACTTTTTAACAAGGGCATATTCGTCATCAGCCCCAAAAAGTTTATTACATTAACAGCCCTGGTACCCGAATCGTTACAATTAAAAGATGAGGACCCATTCTGGGATCGGACCTATAGATGGGGACCTAAATTATAATTTACCCAATATGATATCATATGAGCTTGCGAAATCTCTGTTCCTCTCCTGGCAATTTTTATATCTAGCTAGCTGTTGCCTAAAGAGAATGGCTGGAAATGCAAAAAATCGGGAATGAGGAAGTGCTATGTCTAGTAGATGCCTTAGCCTTTCTTCGTTGATGTGCAAACATCATTTTAATGGCGTGTGCACAATAAAGTATTCAAGTATCTGAACAATTCTCTTCTTTGGCTATCTTTATTATGATCAATACTTTGACAGTTTCTGTTTCGGACATGTTTTGTATGGGAGCATATTGAAGGCCTGAGGTTATGGCAAAATATTTGCGAGCAATTGCATGTTCTTTTTGATGGAAAGGGGCTTAACAATGCTTCAATATTATAGACTATTTTGGTTTGAGAGAAGTCTGGTGAAAAGCCATTGCAATTAACGAGGAAGAATACACATCTCACCAATGTGTGTACAAATAAACAAGTATCTCGAACCATTCTTGGATTTATTTGATTTCTTGTTAGTGTTTTGGAGCTTGGAAAGGTTCTGTATACCTTTTTCTAAACTCATATTTGTACCCGTTTTTAATTGTTAATAAAGGTACTGTGTGTGTGCCTCACCTCAGGACCATCATGTCCTCCATTTTTTTCAAAAGGCACGGGAATAGAATAGAGAACAAGCCCATATCTGGAAAAAGTACCGTGAACAGGAATGCATCATGTTTATCAAATAACAAGTAGTGAGAACATCTTCCCAATATGAGAGAGGAGCATGACTATAAATCAAGAAGGTTCTCTTGATATCGAGGATATATTAGTGTTTTCTCTTGGCTACCTCGTTATGTTGTGAGGTATGTGAACAAGAGGTCCGATACACAATACAATGAGATTGGAAAACCTCGGTAGTAGATGAAGTATAAAACTCAAGGGCATTGTTAGATCTCAAACTTCACATGAGAAGAAAATAAATTCTTTATTTCAACTAGTAAATATTACATGGCCTCACTTCAGTATTTTTCATAAGAAGATCCATGAGACTAAAAAAATCATCAATAACACCGTAATAATGTCTACTTTCCTATAGACTGGTGGGAGCTTGACTTGAATCCCAAACATGGAAATAAAGTAGCTTAAATAATGAATTGTTGGAGAATACTTTGACGGGCGGGTTATTAGCTGTTTCTAGTGTATACGGCCCCTGCTCCCACTCCCTGACGGATGAGCTTTGGGCTGACATCCGCGAGGCGCGTCTGTCTTTTCCGGGAGTGTCCTGGATTTTAAGTGGTGATTTCAATGTTTCTCTTCTCTCTTTGGATCGCCTACGTTCTCATGGGGGACAAGATCCGGGCTCTCCTTTGTTTGCAGATTTGATTCATGAGCTGGAGCTTGAGGTTATTGATGCTTCTGATACAAAATACACCTGGAGGAATTCGGATTCTCGTTCACGTATTGATCGTTTCCTTGCCTCACAAGAGCTCATGAGTGAGTTTCCACTTTCCTTCTGTACCTCCAGGTCGCGTCCTATATTGGACCACACTCCCCTCATTTGGGATTCTGGAGCTGACTGCGTGCAACGAGGCTTCTTCAGATTTGAATGAGTTTGGCTACATGAGGAGAACTTCAGAGATCTTGTTTGCAATGTTTGGCCCACTATCATTGTCTCGGGGTCGGCTGCATCTCACCTTGCCCAGAAACTATGTATTCTTCGTAAATATCTTTGCGCCTTCAAGAAAGAGTCTAGAGATGCGAGGTTGGCGAGTCGCTTGACGGTCGAGGCTGAAGTCCATAGATTTGACAGTGTGGAGGATGTTAGAGAACTACTCCCTGATGAGCTTGTATTGCGTGCAGATGCTCAGAAGATCATTGTAGAAGAGGATACGAAAAGGGTTATAGAATGGATGCAGCGGTCTAGGCAGTGTTGGCTTAGGGAGGGCGATGCAAACACGACATACTTTCACCGGTTGGCTAGCGGAAGACGTCGCCTTAATATGCTAAAATCGATAATGGTGAATGGTGTTAGAGTGGAAGGCAACAAGAATATGGGAAGAGCTATTGCGACTCATTTCCGTGCTTCATCGAGGAGGCAGAAGGGCAGGTAATGGAGGTGGACCGGCCTGGGGGCGACAAGAGTCTCGGAGGCGCATGCTTCTCACCTGATACAGGACTTCACTATGGAAGAGATTAAAACTGCGGTGTGGAACCTAAATGCGGATGGTGCTCCGGGCCCAGATGGTTTCCCGGTCTTTTTCTACCGTGAATTTTGGTCGTTATTGTGGGCAGAGGTCTTTGAGGTGGTTTCTGAGTTTGCTCGGGAAAATGCTGGAATGGAGAGGTTGAACAAAGCACTCATTTTCTTGCTCCCTAAGGAGACTCCTGAGAGAGTGGAAGATTTTCGACCGATAGCCCTGTCAAATGCAATTTATCTAATCATTGCAAAGGTTCTAGCCATCAGACTGAATAGGATTATGGATCATATCATCTCTCCACTGCAATCAGCCTTCATTGCGAACAGACAAATCACAGACAACCTGGCCATGGCAACTGAAATCATCTCGGATTGGAAACGCATGCATGTTAAGGCTGTTCTATGGAAGGTGAACTTCTCCAAAGCTTATGATACTCTGGATTGGAGATTACTCTGGACAACCCTGTACAAGCGGGGCTTTCCAGACCTATGGATCTCGTGGATGAAGCGATGTGTCACTACTGCCTCGTTCTCTGTGCTTATCAACGACCATCCTGAGGGGGGCTTCTTCCAACCACAACGTGGGGTTCGTCAAGGTTGCCCACATGCACCTATGTTGTTTGTCATCGCAGCGGATGTTCTTCCATGTATGGTCGATCAGGTTGTCAGAAACGGTCTCACTGCGGGATATTCCTACGGAGGTATTTCAATCCCGATGTTACAATATGCTGATGATACCATTTTTTTTATTGAAGGCGGCAAAGAGGAAGCTGGGGGAATGGCTGCAACATTGGAAATTTTTAGTGAAATGTCGGAGCTGACCCTCAATCTCGGTAAGTCTACGGCAATTCCTTTTGGACACTCCCTTGATGTTGGCAGCGATTGTGGGGTGGAATTGAGCACTGCTTGTGGTACTCTCTCGATCCGTTACCTTGGTGTCCCTCTCTCGTGTGGAAAATGGAAGATCTCTGATTGGCTACCAGTAATTGAGAAATTTGAGAAAAAATTGGCGGGATAGAAAGCTGCGATTTTATTCGAAGGGGGGAGGTTGGTACTCATTAAGGCGGTTCTCTCTGCTATTCCGGTATTCTTTATGTCGTCTCGAATGCTGCCTATGGGAATTAGAAATAGTCTGGAAAAGATCATGCGTAGATTCCTATAGGCCAAGTCAGAGCAGGAAGGCTCTGGCTTTCATTTAGTTGACTGGGAGACTGTCACATTGCCAAAGGTGGAGGGTGGACTTGGAATTAAGAACTTAGAATCCATGAACAAGACGCTCTTATTGAAGTGGATTAGTCGTTTATGAGGGAGAGATGAAGATCTTTATTGCAGCCTTATTCAAAAAAATTATCATATCGGTGATCCTCTTATCATGGCGCGTCGTCCTCAGATTCGACCATCGGCTTTTTGGAAAGGAATTTCCTCTTTGATGCCTCAGTTTCAAGACTTATTTCGGCCGGTACTCAGGGACGGTACCACTTTCGCTTTCTGGGAGGACAATTGGACCGGCGAGGGGTCCTTAGCTTCAAGATTCCCACACCTTCATGCTTTGGCCAGGAACCGCGATGCTCGGGTGTCGGACTGCTGGATTGACGTTAATTGGATGCCTTGCTTTTTAGCTGACTTCTCTGACCAATGGCTTGAATACTTCCTTTCTCTCTTGGAGGGGTTGAGACAATCTGATAGATCATCGCTTGGCAGAGACCATTGAGTATGGAAGGACGCATCTTTTTCTGTCAGAAGGGCTTATCGGGCTATCTCCAAGCCTCCTCCACCTAGGACGGATACTTTGATTCGTGATTGCAATCTCATTTGGGAGTTGCGTCTACCGAGCCTAATTGGTTTTTTCATGTGGCTACTTAGGAGGAGAAGAATCATGACAAGGGACCGGTGCTCTAGACTCTTCCCGGTTATTTCCAATCGTTGTCCACTTTGTGAAGCTCGTGTTGAAACAGTGGATCATCTATTTTTTCTTTGTGAGAAGGCCAAACGCATTTGGAGAGAAGAAGGAGCTGGCTGGTTACATCTGCAGGACCTTGATACCTTCTGGGAGTCTATTTTTCTCGGCAGACACCGTGCTAGGGGAACCTTACTCCGTCCAGTAGCAATAATATGGGCTATTTGGTTAGGTAGAAATGGTATGCTTTCACAACGTTTCTATTGTCAGAATGTAGTCTTTCATTCTAGGTCTCTTCTTGAGTCCTGGCTTGTGTAAGATTCTTTGTAATCCATTCTCTTCTTATTAATTTATGTGGGGCGGACACCTAAGCATGTTTCCCCCTTTTTTGACTCAAAAAAATAATAATGAACTGTTATTTCTACAATGTCGACTAGGGAAACTAGCACGGTGATGCTTTCTTATTTGACATGCCTCACCTGGAAGTCATAGTGGGGAGAAATCAAAAGGCTTCGACTTTACAATGCTTGTGAAGAGGGGGATGACTAAAACAAAGACATCAAAGATAAGAAGATCGAGGACTCGTAGGGGGATCAGTACTATCTGCATACTACATTTGCTTCATTATGTAAAGACTGCCTACTCTGGCCACATTCGATCATCCGGCTTAGAAGTATGTCCTTAGACACTGGAGAAACATCATAGACTAGGAAACGACTGTTATCTCCTTAATGTCGGAGTAAGTTAAAATCACCATGACGTAAAATAAGAGAGTGGCATCCATTTTCAAGTACAACCAACTGTCCAAGAGTTCCCATAATGTAAGAAGAAAACTTTATCTGATTTTTTATGTAAGTTGTTGGAGGAGCCTGACAGTGATCTGATCTGCAATATCAGTAGTAGGACATGTCGTAAGAACCAATTTTGATGCTTGACCAATCAAGTCCCGCAGTAAAGTTATATCAGTAAAAGTCAGAGGAAGACATAGCATGGAAGATGCAGAAGAAGGGGGAACAACTCTCTCTCTCTCTCTCTCTCAGCCGTGAAGTCGTAGTCTCGATCTTTAGTTCAATTATCTTTAAGACGTAAGTGACTTCAAAAAAAATCTTTAAGACTGAAGATTCAGGGAGTTCAATTTGGCAGGTAAAAGTATTGATCCATGCTTATGTCAACATGAATCCTCAGTATAACTGATTCTCTGATAGCAAGTGCATATGGCTTGTTTCCTTTGTAATCAGCACAACTAGCAAACAGACCGCGCTTCGCGGCGGGAGGTAAAGCAAAATGCTTGAAATATAGGAAGATGTCTAAAAATAAATATATGTATTTTATGAAAATACAATTGACAATGATTCAGTATTATATGTTCAAAAAAAGTCAAGAAGTTAGAAAGGCATTTTTCGCTTTCGAATTCCAAACCCTTCGCACTTTCGCCTGCCACGTCGTCGTCTCTTCCCTCTCCTCTCCGTCTGTTGTAAATATTATCTTAATATTTCACAACTGGGCATTGAAATCTTTTCACCCTCTCTCTCTCTCCACTCTCTTTCTCCCTCCCCAATGTCTGCGACCAAACCCTGCTACCCCTCCTTCTTCATGGGAGAAAACACAATAAAAAAAGCAAATTAAAGCTTTCAACAAATCTTATCTTCTTTGACATCAATAACCAAAAAAAAATTGAAACCTTCATCTCCGTAATCCCTAACTTCCAATCATCAAATCCAAACCTAAACGCCATCTTCAACCAATCTTATCAACGGGAAGCAAAACCAACCATAGTTGAACCATCACCCCATTACCAAAGCCCTAAAAATCTATGATCAACACTACTCCTGTAACAGAAATCAACTATAGTCGTACCACTACCCCAATCGAGAGAAAAGATCTTAAATCGTCAGAGTGTTGGAAGAAGGAAAAAATCCCCAAAGCGTCGCAGAAAGCTAATGAAGATTAAATCATCGTGAACAATTGGTAAGATAGGGCCTGAAACCTAAACCAACCATATTCGAACCACTACCCAAATCTAGAGAAAAGCGCTCACACCGTCAGATCTTATTACCAGCAGCGACTTTGGTGTCTGATCTACCAAAGAATGAGCTAGGAGGAGGAAACTATTTTTACTAAATTTTTATAGTAAAAAAAATTTACAAATCCCCCAATCTTTATACCAATATAGTACTTAAATATTACAATTTTAATTGGGAATAATCTTTTCTAAAAGAAAGTTCTATTAAAGACTCTGACACATAAAAATATTAAATATAAGAAGTGAAGAAAATAACATTATTAACATTGACAATTGTTTTTACTATCTTTTTACATTACAGAAAAATTATGCATTTTTGTAAAAAGTAACTTCTTACATTAAAAAAGATGTTGGTAGTACTTTCTTGTTTTTGACAAAATCTCATCTATATCATAACAGGAGTCACCTGCAAAATTTAATATAAAATAGATTTAATCAACAAATATCCAGCATATTTAAAATAGAAAATAAATTTTAAAAAAGTAAATAGATGCTAACGTGGTCATTAATTAATCAAAATTTTGAACTACTTGAACTATCAGAATGCGACGTTGTAATCTGTTGTTCACTCCAAAATAACAGAAGAACCAAATTTAATATACTTGGATATTATAGTTTTCTTATAGCTATAATTATTTTTTACAGAGAAAAGAACATTATCGTTGAATATTTTTCTCAAATAAATTTCTTTAGTATTAATACATAATCGAATGTTGAGATATGTTTATAGATAATAACATCTTACAGTTAAGGAAAATGAATTAAAATCTACACGTGGATACAAAAAACAAACACTGGCGAGATCAGAAAACCGACTATATTCCAATGCTTCTAGTTCTACATCCGCAGACAACACACGCTCTAGACATACATCGGAGAAATGTATCCCCAACAAATATAAATACAAACTGAAAAACAAAATCAAGTAAAATGCCAACCTTATAAACCTACACAAATTTAGAATTTCCAGACAAAACACTATTTAAAATAAAAATTATACAAATTACAGATACAAAGGAAAAATAAAAGCATAATAAAACAACACTGTACTTATGACCTTCTTTGTTAAAGTATAGGAGTTGTCCTTATTCTTCCCATCCTATATATAACAAAATAAGCATGTATACATTAGGCAAATGTAGCCACAACAAATAAAAATATCCACTGTAGAATAAAATTAAGCAAAATACCAACATTAAGAAACACACAAAATTTTAGAATTTCCAAACACATACCATTATTAGGTTAAAACAAAAATATTACCATTTACAGATACAAACGAAGAATGAAAACAACAAAACAACACTTATGGCCTTCTCCGTCAAAGCATGGAAGGAGTTGCCCTCCTCAAAATAAGATGGAAAAAAAAGTCAAACACCTAATAAACATACATTTCTGTAGAAGGATAAAGCCAGCACAACGCAAAATATAAGAAAAATGACATGGTTAAGTAGCAGAAGAATATAAACGTATGTCAACCACCATCTCCAGTAAATGACCAACCATTCTACTTGAAATGGAGATACACATGTAATAATATTTTATGAGGAGGTGATTATAATCACATCCTCATAAATGATTAGATAAAATATAAATTTTTTTAAATCAAACTTTTATCACTGCAGAGGCTAACTCATGAACATAGTATACAACCATAAACCAAATGCAATAACTTATGATAAAAGACAAAAAAACGTAGAGAAATAAAAATATACTTAATTTACACTAAGTATATAATGGAAATAAAATAAAAATTAGAATGTTGCAAAAACACTAATTAAAGGATGACAAACAATTGATTTATTAAAATGCGTGATAATTATCTTAATTAATGATCGGGAAAAAGTATACTATAAGCATGATACGAATAAAATTAAAATAAAAATCGAGAAAATTTGATTTATATTGAGAAATTTAAGAACTAATCATAGTTGAGAGTAACATCACATATATTTTTAATTCCAAACATTAATATGTCTAAAATACGATTTATTCTAACATAATAAATTATTATATTTTCAGCAATTAAAGCAGTGCAAAAAGTATTTATAATCTTATGTTTTTATCTTAAATACTTGCTTTCATAATATTTTATGTAGACACTATACCCTTATATAAGAACCATAATTGAAAATCCAAATATAGATAGCATCTTTTTTAAATTTTACTTTGAGAAAAACATTTATAATATATATGATATAATAAACTTTCCAAATATCAAAGAATATTTACATATACACATCCCAAAAATATAGTCACATAGATTTCGTGTACATATTGTAGTTGCACACATACCTCTAAAAGTTGAAGTATATAATAATCAATGATATATAATTAATATGAAATTACACAAATGCTTATGTACTCTGCACAATTAATTGTGCATCTTTACAGACATTTACCTACTCTGCATAGTTAATTATGTATCTTTAAACACAAATCTATTTGCATACATACCACTCTAGTTTAATGATGTCAACGTTACTAATTTAGATACTCAACTTTTCTTTAAAGGGGCATTCAGTTCGGGAGTAAAGAGGAATAAGATGGATAATAAGGAGAATAATGGTCTATTTTATGTTCGGTTGGAAAGATAGGAATAAGGAAAATAAGGTGCAAGTTTATTGGAACTGAACCAGATCGGCCAGTTCAATCGGTTGAACCAATGAACTGAGTCAGGACCAGTTCAGTTAATCGGTTCTCACGGTTCGGGTCAAATTGGTATAATTTTGTTTCGACCACCGGTCCGATCGACTATTTGCAACCTCGTTTAACTCGGTTCAATCGAAATAGAACCGCTCAATCACAAATCTAATTTGAATTTATATTAAAATAATAATGATAATGATGAGTGTTGAACTCATGACCTCTTTTAATCCAATAATGAGTATTAACCCACTACTCCAACTTAACTTTTTGAAATGATTGGATAATAAATATAATTAGCTTATCATTATTCTATATTATTTAGTTCAAATACTATTTATATCTATATTAATACCATTTATCGTTGCATATTACAGAAAATATTTTATGTCTAAAGTAATATAATTTAATTGTTTATATATTTTATATTTATTTTAATTGTGTTCGAGTGTATATTCTGTACATGTTCTAATCCATGTCGGCATAACTACCCGATTTAACTATTTTTTCCTTACCAGTTCGATCTAATCCGATTTTCAAAAATAATAACATCATCATCGGGTTGAACCGATTTGATTCTATGGTCTAGCATGATCCAACCCTTTTGTTGGAATTTCTGGTTCAGTTCGGTTTCAAAAACGTTAAAGGTGGAATAAGAGTTAGGGATGCAAACGGCTACGGATATATCCGTATTCGATCCATCACCGTATCCATTTTATATAGATTTTAATATCTGTATCCATATTTGTTTAAAATGGATAGTGATATGAATATCATTTTGATATCTGCAAACATCTGTATCCGTATCCGTATCCGTATATCCATTTTCGTATAAAAGTATAGTCACAGATTTATTTTTAACCCTATATAGCATAATTATATACCTTCATTTACCATATTTGTATAATTGTTATGATACAAATATATTTAGCAAATTTATATCACGCGTTTTCCATCAAATTCATATATATTTGAGTTGATTCTATAGAGTATTTCTAACATTACCGTATGCGAACAATATCCGTTACCGTTTTTAAGGATATGATAAAATAATTTTAATATCTGTGAATATCCGTATCTGCATCCGTATTCGTATTTAAAAACGGATAAGGATACGGTAATACCTATATCCGTATATGTATCCGTCTGTTTGCATCCCTAATAAGAGTAGGTAATGTGGAATAAAGATATTAATAATGGTGGAATAGGTTGAAATAATGGGATGTGGATGGGAATAGTTGTACTCTCATGGCCCGTTCGGTTCGGGAATAAGCAGGAATAAGGATTGGGAATAAAGAGAATAAGGGTCTATTCTTTGTTCGGCTGGAGAATAGGAATAAGGAGAGTAAGGTGAAATAAAGGTAGGTAAGGTGGGATAAAGATAGGAATAAGAGTGAAATAAGATGGAATGAGGAGGAATAACCGTACCATGAGAAACCGTGTCAGATGGAGAATAGGCCCCTTATTCCAGGGCCTATTCTCCAAACGAACAGACCCTTATGAACCACATCGAACA
Source organism: Ottelia alismoides (assembly GCA_037367405.1). NCBI lineage: Eukaryota > Viridiplantae > Streptophyta > Magnoliopsida > Alismatales > Hydrocharitaceae > Ottelia > Ottelia alismoides. Next base: position 436,361 of record JAZKJV010011896.1, on the reverse strand, counting down.
TCAAATTGAGATCTTATTCCGATGCTTATTCTCTAAACAAACCGAACTATGCACAGAAAATCCAAAAGCAACAAAGAATGACATAATTTTTATATCAATGAAACCATTCAAATTCTTAAGTCAACTTAAAAAATTAAACAAATCATATATTAAAACTGATGTATATATGAAAAAGATCCTAATGGTAAAATTATGATATTTTGATAGGTTAATTTTTGTCAATATTGTAACTTAAATGACAATGTAAATTTCCATTAAATGTGAATAAGGTTGCTTATAGATATAATCTACCTATTATATAGATTTAGAAAAATATCAATTATTAGTATCTAATGTTATTCCAATGATTAATATTGTAATAACCTTTGACTATATATAATAATAACTCGCACACCTTTAATACTTTGATTATATAGATCATATCTATAAGGTTACTTTTGTAATTTTAGAAAGATGTCGTCATTAATAAAAAATAAAAACAAATAAACTTTAGCACCCAAAATATTCTTTACTTAAAGATTTTTTGGATTGATCTCTAATTTTTTGAAATCATCCATGCAATTCAACAAAAAAGAAATATTTACATAGTGCGACCTGACGGACATTTTGTGCAAAAAAAGATAAAATTGTACATGAAAATATAAAGAGTTTGAATGTATTTGGTTACGTTCGATATTTAAAGGATATATTTAAAAAAGTCTTATCTATAATCTTATTGCAATGAGATTCATATTGCTACATCACAACATACTATAAGAATAACATTATAATATGTATCATATTTATCAACCTCGTCAAAGAAAACATGATATATTTTTAAACAAAATGTTACCCTTTCTTGAAGGGCATATATGCAAAATACCTGAGGAATACACATCGTGGCATAAAATAACAAAAAAGAGAAGAGATGAGGGGGGGAGAGATAGTGAGAGGGACGCGACTTGGCGAGACATTTGCCAAATAATGGAGGTGAGAGAGGATGGTGTGGAAGGGGTACAAAAGAGAAACTGCATGGAAGGAAAAGGGATACGACACATTGGGGAGAGAGCGGGAGAGAATTGGAGACATGCGGAGACACGATTTCCGTATGCACGATGCACAGAAGCACTTTGCTTCACAACACAGATAAGCACAAAGCGGGAGAACCCAATATAATTCAGAGTACGTGGCAGGCAATGGCGCGAGTGAGAAATTGGGAATGGGAGAAAGCCGAGAAGCGGGGGGAAGCGGGGAAACGACCACGTGTCCAAAGCTGGGTTGGGGACCCAGCTTTAGTATAGAGTAAGTATAGATATAGATTTTTCCTACCTCCATATCATTAGAAGCGTATAACCTCCCGTTGCCACATAGAACAGGGTAAATAAGGTCCGAGTCATGAATAAATGGGAATAACAATACGGCTTCAACGCCTGTAGACCTCCTCCATTAGGGGGACACACTAATGTGTGATTTATTAAATGTTGAATAATAAACTGGATCTAGGCCTGCAAGAAAAAAAATCCTATCATTAAATTTTTCCGATAGGTCTTCTGTTCTTTACATTTGCATGGAGGAAGATAGTTATGCAATTTCTTTGATAAGCCTTGCAGATGACCATGACGAGACTAAAGGTGGTTGTCATCTTTCTTGTTAAGATAGATATCATGATAAAGCTGGATAATTTTCTCTTATTTTTAGCTTTAAAATAAGTCTAGTACGATGAACCCCCACAACATTTTACGATGGGTGATGCATAATGACTGGAGTTAGTGTGTCAGTCAACTATACCTTCATATAAGCATTGTCTTGCTTCCACGGAGCACTTCTCTTGTTTTGTCAGCCAGTTTGGGTGTCATTAGAGTATATTTTATAGTATGACTCTCCCCAGTAATTGCATCACCCTTAAGTCATAATTTTTCACGATTCTTTATGAGCCTAACGGATAGAGGATATCATCTTTTGTCCCCCATCTTTGAAAAAAGAAGCTAAGCCGTAATGTGACAACATGAAAAATATGTGCAAGAGTTATTTTCTCAAGAATGCTAGCGGATTTGTGTGTAAATCAAGCATCGCAACATCTTCATGTTTAGAGATGCTTTGGAACTCTCTCATGGAGATTTAGTGGTGCTTATAGACCAAAGAAGCTCAAAAGAATGTCTTTTTAGGTTTGAACAAATACACAACAACAACAACAACAAAGACTTCTCCTATATTAAGGACCGGCTACATAGATTCTTTGCCTCCATTCAGATCTATCTTGGGCCATTTTGGGCTTAGATCCAAATAAATAAGATCCTTTCGGAGAGTCTCGTTCCAGCATTTCTTGGGCTTTTCTCGCCCTCTCTTAGCCGTCTCAACATCCTAAATCTCGCATCTCACATAGAACAGTAGAGGCTCCTCTCCACTTTAACCAACATGCATTTATTTTATGAGTAACATCTCCCTCTATTTCCCTATCATGTTACAAGATAGATCTCAAGAATATAAAAGAATCTTTCTTCTTAATTTTATCATCACTAATCTTCACCTCGATTACTTCATCTCTGCTTCCATCAAATGTGCATTCCATATATTCTGTCTTAGCCCTACTTATACGAATCCTTTAGTCTATAAGGCTTGTCATTAAATCTCAAGCTTCCCATTTACTATCTCTAGTCTCATCAATCAACACAATATCATCAACGGACAACATACATCAATGTATCTCATCCTGAAGGTGACTAGTCAACTTGTCCACAATCATAGTAAAAAGGAATAGACTCAACGGTGAACCTTGATGTTGATCGATACTACTGTCAAAATACTTAGTCTATAAGGCATGTCATTAATCTCAAGCTTCTCATTTACTCTATATCTAGTCCCATCAATCAACACAATATCATCAACGAACATTTTACACCAAGGTATCTCATCCTGAATGTGACTGTTCAAGTCGTCCATAATCAAAGTAAAAAGGAATAGACTCAAAGCTGAAGCTTGATGCTGACCGATACTGCTGTCAAAATATTCAATCTATAAGGCATGTCATCAAATCTCAAGCTTCTCATTTATTCTATCTCTAGTCCCATCAATCAACACAATATCATCAACGAACATTATACACCATGGTATCTCATCCTGAATGTGACTAGTCAAGTCATCCATAATCAAAGTAAAAAGGAATGGACTCAAAGCTAAACCTTGATGCTGATCGATGTTGATGTCAAAATAGTCAGTCTTCGCAGATTGGTTCTTTACACAAGATGAAGCCCTAATACATATCCTTTATAAGGTTAATGTATATGACAAGTACTTGTTTCTTCTCCCAAACTCTTCACAATATCTCTTGTAGGACTGAATCATAAGCCTTCTCCAAATCAATAAAAATCATACAGAGGTTCTTCTTTTTAGCTCTATAATTCTTCATTGTTCTCATCTACAAGTAGATTCAATAATTGAACGACCTGACATGGATTCGAATTACTTTTCTGTTACCTTGGAAACTTGCCTCAACCTTCTTTCGATCACACGTTTCCAAATTTTCATAGTATGACTCATCAGTTTGATACATCTGTAATTAGAACAATTTTGAATGCCTCCTTTATTCGTATATATAGGCACCATGATGCTCCTCCTCCATTCTTCATGCATTTTCTTGCTTTACAAATAACATTGAATAAATTTGTTATCCTAGCCAAACCATGTTCATCTAGAACTCTCCATACTCCTATAGGAATGTCATTAGGTTCTACACCTTTCCCAGGTTTCATAACCTTCAAAGCCTCATCTACTTCCTCCCTTTGTATTCGTTTATAGCTTACACGATTTATGTAGTTTTCACCACTAGGCTAGATCTTCCAAAGTGATATCTTTATTCCCTTCTCTAATGAAAAGTTTATGGAAATATTGCTTCAAATTAGTCTCTATATCCTTCTGAGTAACAGGCACATGTCCTTCCTCATCCTTAATCCATCTCATTTGTGAAAGATCTTTGGTCTTTCTTTCTCTTGATATATCCTTCTGGCTCTCCTTAGAGTCAAGATTTTTGTATAAATCTTCAAAAGCTTTTGACTTAGCTTCACTTACGACCTTCTTTGCTTCCTTCTTCGCAACTTTGTAGTTTGTGACAGTTTCTTCTATTTTATCCTTGTATATAGCTTTAAAACAAGCTCTTTTAATTTTAAGCATCTCTTGCACCTCTTCACTCCACTACCAAACCCTCCTTTGGCCGAAAATTCCTTTATTAGACTCGTCTAACATCTCTTTGGCTACCTTTCGGATACAAAATACTATCGCCTTCCGCATCTCGTTTACACTTCCATTACAATCCCAAGACAAGTCTTTTAAAATCTTCTCCTGTTTCAATTGAATATTCCACCATCTAAATCTAATGAATATATTCCAAGAAAATTGGAAGAAAAGTGATCTTGGATCGGCAATCATGCCATACTTATCGAAAGAAGATTTCGAGACATAGTTATGAATAATACTCTGCCTCAAATTGAGCCATCGAAGCTTTGCTTGTGACTGTTCAACTAATCGACTGAAGAAGCCAATCAATCGATTGATCATGCTGATGGAGTGTGGCTTTTCCCCATGGTTTGGTGCAAGGCTTCTTCGCGATGTTAGCTGAGGAACTAGTGGTCGAGGAAGTCGCAAAAACCGTCTAGGGAGAGGCTTTTGGGTTGAGGGCTAAGTCAGGATATTGTATACCCTGATAACGGATCGTTGTTTTGTATAATGCGTAATAATATGGTTATAGGATAGAGTAATTTTATAATATAAGTGTCTCCATTTATATAGTGGACACTATACTATAAATAGAATGGTCACAAATAAAATAATAGTATTATAAATCGTCTGACTTAGTCAGTCCTACTACGATATTTGGTGGAGTGATCGAGTAGAAATATTCTAATGGACTATGTAGCTGACATGAAAAATATTTTTTAATTTTCTTGAAGGTAAAGTAAAATTAGATGCGTACCATTTTTTATAATTCCACTAGTACGTTTGTCTTGTTAATTAATGTTAGAAAATCGGAAGCGGAAGCGGAAACGATAATCAGAGCATAGAAATAAAGATAAACATGAAAGAACACAAAAGATTTTTACGTGGAACCCTACTCCGTGAGGAGCGGGATGAAACCACGGGAGAAGCCCTCAACTTGGGGCATGTTTGTCTATTGACTTTCTCAATGGATACATGAGGTCTGGGGCTCCTTATATAGCATCTCTAGAGCCTCCAAGTCCCACCACTGGACGATGTGGGACTAAACTCAGTGGTGGGGTAAATGGATCTTGGAGGGATCCATTTACCCACCTATTACATAAGTGACGCATGCTCCAAATACTCTAACAATTAATAATCATAAATGTGTAGATATATAAGATTATATATTAGACTTAATTTTCATACAACAACAAAGCTTTCTCCCACATTAAGTAAAGTCAATTACATGGATTCTTTGCCTCGATTGAGCTTTATTTTGGGTCTTTTTCGAACTTATATTTGAATAATTAAGCTCCCTTTGGATAGTCTCCTTCCAACAAGTCTTTGGGCCTTTGTCACCCCTTTTTAGCCATCCTAAAATCCCAAATTTCGCATCTTCTGCTTGGTGCATCAACAGACCTCCTTTGCAAATGGCCAAACAACTTTAAGCAATTCTCTCGCATCTTATCCTTGATTGGAGTTACATCAACTTTCTGATCACATCATTCTAAATGCGATCTTTTCATGTATGACCACACATCTACCATAGCATTTTTATTTTTGTTATTGTCATTTTCTGCAGATGTTTATGATTCACAGGCTAACATACTCAGATCCATAGAGCATAGTAGGTCTCATGGCTACTTTGTAACACTTTCCTTTGATTTTCAAAGGATTTTTCTTATCACATAGACTAGTAGAGACTCCGTTCCACTTTAACCAACCTATATTCATTCTATAAGTAGCATCTCTATTGATTTCCCCATCATGTTGTAAAATAGATTCTACGTATTTAAAAATCTTTCTTTTGAATGTTATCTTCTTTGATCTTTACCTCGATCTCTTCACTACTGCTTCCATTAAATGTGCACTCCATATATTCAGTCTCAACCCTGCATATACGAAATCCTTTAGTCTCTAAGGCATACCTCCAAACCTCAAGCTTCTCATTTATTCCATCTCTAGTCTCATGAACTGGCACCATATCATTGGCAAACAACATATATGAAGGTATCTCATGTTGAATGTGACTAGCCAATTCGTCCATAATCAAAGTAAAAATTAAAAGGACTCAAAGTTGAACCTTGATGTATGTTGATGCTGATGTCAATATCCGATCTTCCTAGAATGGGTATACTCTATGCAGTTATCTCTTCTCCAAAATTCTCCACAAGATCTCTAGTGAAATCAGATCATAAGCCTTTTTCTAAATTAATAAAAAACATATGGAGGTTCTTCCTTTTAGCTTTATAAATCTCTATTGTTCTCTTCAGTAAGTGGATTGTTTCAATAGTTGAGTGACCTGGTATGAATCCGAATTAGTTTTCTGTTACTTTGGAAACTTGCATCAACCTTCTTTTGATCTGATTCTCAAATTTTCATAGCAGAACTCATCAATTTGATCCTTTGTAAATAAAAAATTTTAGTATCTTCTTTATTCTTGTAAAGAGGCATGGCTATGCTTTTCCTCCATTCTTCAGGTATTTTCTTGCTTTGCCAAATAACATTAATAAATCTGTGAGCCAAGTCAAGTCACGTTCACCTAGAGTTCTCTATACTTTTATAGGAATGTCATCAGTCGTACACATTTCGCATGTTTCATAACCTTTAAAGCCTTCCTATTTCCTTCATTTGTATTTGTCTATAACTTGCACAATCCATATAACTTTCATTACTACTTAGATTTCCCAAAGTGATCTCTATATTTCCTCGCCCAATGATAAGGTTATGGAAATAATGATTTTATCTAGTCTCTATATCCTTTTGAGTAACAAGCAACTTATACATAGCTTTAAAGTAGACTCTTTTAATGTTAAGCTTCTCTTGCTCCCCTTCACTCCATCACTAAGCCTCTTTTTGGCTGGAATTCCTCCTTTAGACTCACCCAACATCTCTTTAGCTACCGTTCAGATACAACATGCTAATGGCTCTCACATCTCTTTTGCTCTTCTATTACATTCCTAAGATGAGTCTTCTAAGACCTTATTGAAGCTTGCTTGCTTCAATTGAAGATTCCACCATCTAGTTACATTGATCATAGAAACCTTTCTTTTTTTCCAACCCTTTATCTGCACATCCATGACTAATAAATGATGCTTAGATGTCAATCTCTCACCTAGGATTACTTTGTAATCTTTGCAATACAATCAATCCCTTCTTCCTCATCACTAAGTAATATATTTGTGTTTTAGTTGGGCCACTCGTATAAGTGATCAAATGCTCCTCCCTCTTCCTGAAGAGAAGATTGCTATGATATGGTCATACTCCGTTACAAAATCTAAATGAATTTTCCCTCTTCATTTCTAACCCGAAGCCATGGCCCCCATGAACACTAGCATACCATGAAGCATCATTTCCTACATGTCCGTTGTAATCTCCACCTATGCAAATTACCTCTTTGTAGGATTTCTTGCATAATCTTATCCAACTCCTCCCAAAATCTTGTTTAATCCATTCTTCTAAACCAATTTGTGATGTATAAATTAAGATGATATTTAGGATGTTTTCTTCAAGCATCACTTTTAGCAAAACAATCCGATCTCCAAATCTTTGCACCTCAACGACACTATCCTTCAAATCCTTATGAGTAACCACTCCAACACAATTTATGCCATTCTCTTTACCTGAATACTATGATGTAAAGCATGACTTCTCGATCTCTCTTGCTTTCTCTGAAACTCATTTTGTCTCTCGGAGAATCTTCCTTCTGTGCATCATATATACTATCTCCCTCTATTTGCGGTCAAAGCGTCAATATTCCAATTACATATCCACGACTTAATTTGGATTGCATATGGACGGTATTGTAGCGAAACTAGCTTGTTTATTCACATGTGTTCCCCATGCGAGAACACTTGCAGATTTTACACTACATCCGATTGGTGATGTAGAGACCCTTGCTTACTTTTCATTGCTTAAATGCATGTTGAAAAATCCGATAGGTGATATACGTTAGAATTAGATTTCTCCTGATTGGTGATTTATTAATAAATAATAATTTATTTGCTTGTGTTGTTGCATAAACTACGTAGAATAAGTCTGTCAGTACTATTGATAATGAGGCATAGAAATGTCATGGTAAATCATGTAGACTAGCCAAGTGTTAAAAGTGAATTCAACTGCAAAAAACAGATGCAAAGAGTCTTCGATCACATGGTGCTGCAGGAAATTAACCACGGAGTTCAAAGTACAAGAAGCATAGATCAATTTGTATGGATAATCACTTTCATGATTCCACTTCCTATCAACAATATTGTAGATGTTTTTTTTTTCTGAACTTTAAATCGGCATTCCTTTTCTCGAAAGATCCTAAATTCGTTTGTGATGAATGTGGGGCTTCGTGCAAGATGAATGTGCTCATAACATAATTGATGACCGTGACTGATGCATCTTATGTTTTAGCAGGGGTGTCTCAGACAGTCTGTCCCGTCCAACTTGGTTTACATTTTTCTTTTCTCCTGTTGAAGTGAATATTTCTTTTGTTACAAGATCCGTTAGTTGGCTTGGCATTTATTTTTTCAGAGCCTTTTTCGATCTGGTATGGCATAACTGCTTCTCACTCTCTAAGTGATGGCATAAAATACGTAGTTAGTTACAAAGGCAGGCTCCCAAGTGATGAGTTTCTATCACCTTCTGGTAGATCTAGTTGTCAGCTTCCAGTGATGGAGATTCGCCATGTTATCCTTTCTGCTAAATAATTGGAGACCTTGTCTAGTTTTAGGAATGTACAGCTGCCTATGAATCCATGCTTTCTTCTGGAATAAAGCAATGGATCTCCTTTATTGATGATCGTGGTTTTACTAAAGAGGTTTTGGCACCGTGATTTCTATTTCACCTTGGAAATATCATATAATATAGGATAAAACTCTCTTAATCTCATGATGTACTTCTAGTTCTAGGGGCATGCAATGGTCGTCTTCAAGGGTGGTGAACGCAGTCATGGCAAATCCCATGATTGCACATCTGGCATTTTTTCGACACCGATGAGTCAGAATCTGTGATGTTACTGAAAAAACAGTGATGCCAGTAAGTATACATCCGACAGTTTTCCTGTGACTTTTTGAATGGAAAAGATCTTTGTAATTGTTAGCTGTGAAGCTTACCTGGACTGACTTACCTGAACTCGCTGCATTCATCAAACTGACCAGGGTTGAAATCTTAGGATATGTTTGGTTACTTGGATGTAGTTTGGGCAACCTCCTGTGAATAGTAGCTATTTGGACAGTTTTCCTGTGACTTTTTGAATGGAAAAGATCTTTGTAATTGTTAGCTGTGAAGCTTACCTGGACTGACTTACCTGAACTCGCTGCATTCATCAAACTGACCAGGGTTGAAATCTTAGGATATGTTTGGTTACTTGGATGTAGTTTGGGCAACCTCCTGTGAATAGTAGCTATTTGGATGGTTATGAGAGTTGGAATAAGGAATGTGATGTGATGTCACATTGATTTGTGATGGAATTCCAACCTAGGAATGGAGGGGTGCAAACCAAGATACCCCGAGGTAATCCAGTAACCAAACGGACCCTTAGAATTACCATTTACATTTTAAAAGGGAAAATCATGCAATGGTGTAAGAGTTTGTTTATGGTCTACATATAATCATAAACTGATGCCCAGTCTGCTTGATTTGTGCCTTCTGAGACAGGTTCCAACGGCTCCAACTGTTGGAAGACCTTGCTCAAAATTTTTCTAGATTTTGTGGCTTTGGCCATTCTATTTCCCCGACTGCCCAGCCAACTCGTTTTCATTTAAAACTGTTGGGTTGGCTGGTCTCTGCCTGGATTTCTTCAGCTCAGTTGACATGGTTGGGAGTCACCGTTCTCTATTATGCTTGGGGATGGTGAATGCAATCTTGTTCGTGTTTGACCGGAACTCGCCTTTGATTTTTATTCTTGTCAACCAAGTCAGAGCCAAGCTTTAGTTCCATTATGACAAAGTTCTGTCAGTGCATCATTGAGTTCACTTGCAAATATGTTTTTCATTGCAAGAAGGGGATGCTGGACCTCAGATGGTAATGCGTATGATAGACCAATTAGTTCATATATCTTTGCAGGCATTGGCGATGCCTCATAGTACATAGCCAGTTTTTCAACTGTAGAAACATACGAAGATACTATCATTTTTTTTGAAAAACTCCTGTGCATTTTGCCTACGGATTGAGCATCTTTCTTGGGCTCAGAGTTGAAATTCCCCGCGAAGTTTGTGAACCTATAGATGAAGCATCCGGAATATAATTGATTGGAGGTGTATGTGGATTCGATCTTTTTGTCCTTTATCTTGTTTGGGGACAACGTAAAGGTTTCATTAAGTTCATGTGAAGAATGAGGTTAGAACCTCAAAAACTGAAGTTGATTGCATTCTAGTACTTTCATCTGAAGTTGATTGCATTCTAGTACTTTCATTGCTGAACTGTATATCTTATTTGACCACCATCGACAATGATAAATGCAGGGAATGCTAAAACAGCTGAAACTTCATTCATCAACGCCAACCGATCAAACTATAATTCATATTACAAATTGTAAAAAAAACTGCCACATGATGTAGACCACTGGGTAAAAGTGCCATTTAGATGCTCTCAAGTGCCGAGGAGCTAGCGGTTACAATGGGGTTGAATACATAGATCTCACAGGCATGAGGATGTACTCTTGCACTGAAACATCCCATGGCTGGCTTCCGCCGGTCCTTGTGCTGAAAAATAAACATTTAAATTGCAAGATACGGATCATGTTTGGTAACATGGGGATCATGGTGTAAGAATTAGTAAGTTTGCAGGGGTCGTGGAGTGAATACAAAGAATACTGTGGCTGTCGCGTAATTGACATTTTGTGTAAAAATTCCTTCTACTAAATTCATGTCATTATGTCCACTCTCCTTATATTACATGTGCGCCACTATGTTTAAATAAGATTGTTATTGCATTCTGCAACTCTTAAGATTTTTCTTAAATGTTCTTTTATCTTTCTAAGCAAGCATATCAAAATGGCTGTAAAAGCACAATTAGAGGTCTTACCTTCCAGAGATCCCTCACTGTAAAACTGGAGGAAGATTGAAGACCAAGCGCATCCCATTTCGCTGTGATGGTGGCCGTGTTTGAGCATCGGTTCCACAAGGCAACCGCCAAGCAGTTTTCAGATAGAGGGCCAGCCCATACCTGATACATAACTTGATTGAGTTCACATCCTCGTCTGCATGGCCTTATCGGCCCTTGCATATCCAAAATATATTTTTTAAACAATGCAGCAACTAGAAAGATTTATTAACCATTTAAGGATAAAAAATAGAATGTAAGAATTAATTCACAAAGCCTAAAAAAGACCAAACAGAATGGATGCTACACCATTTTGCATTAGCAAGAACAAGGCTTTCTCCTAAAAAACTTTCCCATCTTTGATGGGAAATCGAAAGCAGCCTGATGCAGTAACATTGACAAAGCCCGATTTTCGTATGGGTGCAGGAAATGATGATTGCAATTCCCTGTTGGACAACCACCATTGACGTCGTGCTTCATCATTTAATGGTACCCTTCCCATACACATGCTCAATACCTTCTGAAGGCAGACATATGAGGCAGTCATGAAACCAAGGATGCTCGACAATCCATAAGAGATGGCAAGGGTCGCTGTTAAAGCTACTCAATGGAAGCGCGAGAGAGAGAATATCGACCAATAGAAGTGTTGGGCGTAGTGAAAATAAACCGCTTACCAAACAATCGAACACGCAAGAGAGACAACCACATCACATGGATATACGAGGCTCACCCTTAACTGTGCCACTCCTCGATGACTACTGACTACCGTGGATCTTCTGCTCTTTGGTGGTGAAACAGTGACTCAGTGGATATAGAAAGAAGCCCAATCCACAGCAACATGGTAGAGATGAATCCTCCTAAACAGGCAAATCCATGAATCCAAATACACGAGTGAACCGAAAACTGTGTTGTTTTTGAACGATGGGTTTCACCCCACAATGATGCGGGGAAGGTCTCAACAAATAGGCTCTGCAATGCGTCAGGACGAACAAACATGTTAGGACTCAAGGTATCTAAACAAGAAACGCTGCCTCCCACTTCTTTCGGGGAAAAAGAATCTGTCTGCTAGGCACCAAAGTAACTGTCTTGTCTAATTTCGCACCAGTAGTCAAGGTTGCAAAAGTCGATAGTCGGTACTTAGTCGATGGGGTCACTAACTAAGGATTAATCAACAGTCGGGTGATTAATCGGCCTTGATTTTTTAAGTATATAAATCATTTTATACATATATTATTATATATTTACATAGATTTATATATATTTTTACTATCATAATGAATAAAAAGAAGTAATTGAATTTAAATAAAACATCAAGCGTATTAGAATAAGTTTGCTTATAAAAAGTAAAAAAATACGGTATCTCTATGCAAAAATTGCTTGACTAGTGGACCTAGTCGGAATTAGTCGGTACTCCGTCGGCCACCCCCTGACTAGACTAGTCAAACCTACTAGTCAGGCTAGTCAGGTTACTTTTACAACATTGCCAGTAATAGGGTTTCTGTATGCAACAGATATCTATGTTTCATATACAATTACACATGCTGACTTCTATGTTTACAAATGTCTACCAGTGCATATCCTCGATGCATAGCATATTGTTTTCACAGTTCATGGTACCTTTATGGAAATGCTTCTTTGCATAAAAAAGTTCCTCTCTTCACGTTTCCAAAATAAAAGTTCCTCGACAGACATGAGGTTAGATGTCATCATCTTTTTGGCAGACCCTAATATAAACAACTCTTGAATTTTTGGAAGCTCCCATGATTCACTTCTAGTTTTATGCATCTTCCTCTGGTGGTGGAGGCACCCATATATAGGGCTACCATGACCTGTACCCCATAAATCCACCCCTGTTGATTCCTTAGCGTCCATACCTTCAAGGCATGCATTACTTTATTCAAAGCTGAATATCAGGTCCATTGTCGTCTTTTCATGACCCTTGATTAAGGTCATACTTTTTCTAGTACCACAAAATTTCATTTATAAGTTTGTTTTTGCTCCAATTTTTATGTGCTGCATGTATTCACAGAAAACAAATCAAAGAAATTGCTTGAACTCTCTAAAAGGATGGGTGGTGTGAAAAAACCTGTTTGCAGCCATTTTCTCCATCAGCTGAAACTTTCCTTCCTTGAACACCAAGAGGATCTATGCAAGCACAAAACATAGCATGAAAACATGAAAATGCCTTAGTTACAAAAGAGTGGCAATAATATATCACCATTGAGAAAAAAACCCATATTTAGTAGGAGGCAAGTTCAGTATAGTTGTAGCCCTGTAAGCATGTGATTTTATACTGTTGTAAAAACTGCACAAATAGATCCGGAATACAAAATCCCCTACTTGCAATGGAAAATCCAGACTATATACTAATAGCATTTCTAAGACAACCAAAACCAAGCATTTTCACATGTTAACTCAGGCTGGATTTGCACCCACAGATCATATATCATCTTCAAATTTTTAGCTGGGGACAAAATGAGAATGACAACCTTGGTTTACGGCGATGACCTCCTCATTGCTTAAAATCTCGAATGTTTCAGCAGTCATATTCCGCACATCGCAACCAATTAACAGAGGAGCCTGCAGCCCAGGACAGACAATTAGTGATGGATCGAGGATTAAATGTGGAACGTGTAGATCCGAGGATTTTAAAGAAAATAAATACCCTTCAGTAATTAAGATTAAGTAGCCATCGATACCATTATTTGCTTCTGCTTAGCATTATTCAGAAGCTAAACAGTAACATTTATTCCATGCCGACAGAGCAGACAAGAACATCAAGTTGTACATGGAACTACTAATTGATGCTTATTTAAGAGAAATACAGTGTTTTAAATTTCTGGAAATTTTGTCGAAATTTCGACTTTAACAGCCTGTGATATCGAAACTCTCCTCTCTATCGATTTCTCAGATTTCAACAAAGATGCGCTGAAATGTTGATGATATTTTGGCACATCGAGCCATATCAGTTGAAAAAAATGATTTTCAGTACAAATTTTCTCGGATATCGATATTTCACCGATATCTATGTATACTAATGATATTATCCATGTGAGCTTGATTTCATTACTATTCAAGTGAAATATCAGTTTTTTTATAATTTATATATTCATAATTATGATATATATTAATTATTAACGATTTAGTTTGTTATATACTCATATATTTATGTCCTTGAGTGACGGCGATTGATTTCACCATATAAAAAATTTGTTTCAAGACGAGGGCGCTGCCCCTGCAATCCTCGCAAGGGGGAGCACACCTGCTCCCCCCCCTCAACCCCCCCCCCCCCCCCCAAAAAAAAAAAACCAGGCTCGCTGACTCCCATGTTGGTAAGGTATGGTGTGATCGGGGGGCACATACAATGGTTATTCAACTGGGTTTAGTAAATCAGATAGTTAGGATTCAAAGCATATCAATATATATAGGGGTCCTTTCAAATAGGACACTGTCCTTCCTGAGTTTAGGAAGGCCGGCCATTTTTTTTATAAATCACGAACACTTTAGTAGAATACGTATACAGTTTGTATTATAGGTGCACGTTATAAATACAAAGCCGCATACAAAACTGAGCCTTATAATACAAACAATAAAACTTCACATTATAATACAAAACTGTATATGTATTCTACTAAAGTCATCCTGTTTTATACAAAAAAGAGGCCGGCCTTCCTTAGGGATGGAAGGACCAAGTCCTATTTGAAAGAAATCCTATATAGGGGTCCTTTCAAATAGGACACTGTCCTTCCTGAGTTTAGGAAGGCCGGCCATTTTTTTTATAAATCACGAACACTTTAGTAGAATACGTATACAGTTTGTATTATAGGTGCACGTTATAAATACAAAGCCGCATACAAAACTGAGCCTTATAATACAAACAATAAAACTTCACATTATAATACAAAACTGTATATGTATTCTACTAAAGTCATCCTGTTTTATACAAAAAAGAGGCCGGCCTTCCTTAGGGATGGAAGGACCAAGTCCTATTTGAAAGAAATCCTATATAGGGGTCCTTTCAAATAGGACACTGTCCTTCCTGAGTTTAGGAAGGCCGACCATTTTTTTTATAAATCACGAACACTTTAGTAGAATACGTATACAGTTTGTATTATAGGTGCACGTTATAAATACAAAGCCGCATACAAAACTGAGCCTTATAATACAAACAATAAAACTTCACATTATAATACAAAACTGTATATGTATTCTACTAAAGTCATCCTGTTTTATACAAAAAAGAGGCCGGCCTTCCTTAGGGATGGAAGGACCAAGTCCTATTTGAAAGAAATCCTATATAGGGGTCCTTTCAAATAGGACACTGTCCTTCCTGAGTTTAGGAAGGCCGGCCATTTTTTTTATAAATCACGAACACTTTAGTAGAATACGTATACAGTTTGTATTATAGGTGCACGTTATAAATACAAAGCCGCATACAAAACTGAGCCTTATAATACAAACAATAAAACTTCACATTATAATACAAAACTGTATATGTATTCTACTAAAGTCATCCTGTTTTATACAAAAAAGAGGCCGGCCTTCCTTAGGGATGGAAGGACCAAGTCCTATTTGAAAGAAATCCTATATAGGGGTCCTTTCAAATAGGACACTGTCCTTCCTGAGTTTAGGAAGGCCGGCCATTTTTTTATAAATCACGAACACTTTAGTAGAATACGTATACAGTTTGTATTATAGGTGCACGTTATAAATACAAAGCCGCATACAAAACTGAGCCTTATAATACAAACAATAAAACTTCACATTATAATACAAAACTGTATATGTATTCTACTAAAGTCATCCTGTTTTATACAAAAAAGAGGCCGGCCTTCCTTAGGGATGGAAGGACCAAGTCCTATTTGAAAGAAATCCTATATAGGGGTCCTTTCAAATAGGACACTGTCCTTCCTGAGTTTAGGAAGGCCGGCCATTTTTTTTATAAATCACGAATACTTTAGTAGAATACGTATACAGTTTGTATTATAGGTGCACGTTATAAATACAAAGCCGCATACAAAACTGAGCCTTATAATACAAACAATAAAACTTCACATTATAATACAAAACTGTATATGTATTCTACTAAAGTCATCCTGTTTTATACAAAAAAGAGGCCGGCCTTCCTTAGGGATGGAAGGACCAAGTCCTATTTGAAAGAAATCCTATATAGGGGTCCTTTCAAATAGGACACTGTCCTTCCTGAGTTTAGGAAGGCCGGCCATTTTTTTTATAAATCACGAACACTTTAGTAGAATACGTATACAGTTTGTATTATAGGTGCACGTTATAAATACAAAGCCACATACAAAACTGAGCCTTATAATACAAACAATAAAACTTCACATTATAATACAAAACTGTATATGTATTCTACTAAAGTCATCCTATTTTATACAAAAAAGAGGCCGGCCTTCCTTAGGGATGGAAGGACCAAGTCCTATTTGAAAGAAATCCTATATAGGGGTCCTTTCAAATAGGACACTGTCCTTCCTGAGTTTAGGAAGGCCGGCCATTTTTTTTATAAATCACGAACACTTTAGTAGAATACGTATACAGTTTGTATTATAGGTGCACGTTATAAATACAAAGCCGCATACAAAACTGAGCCTTATAATACAAACAATAAAACTTCACATTATAATACAAAACTGTATATGTATTCTACTAAAGTCATCCTGTTTTATACAAAAAAGAGGCCGGCCTTCCTTAGGGATGGAAGGACCAAGTCCTATTTGAAAGAAATCCTATATAGGGGTCCTTTCAAATAGGACACTGTCCTTCCTGAGTTTAGGAAGGCCGGCCATTTTTTTTTATAAATCACGAACACTTTAGTAGAATACGTATACAGTTTGTATTATTGGTGCACGTTATAAATACAAAGCCGCATACAAAACTGAGCCTTATAATATATATGTTAGTCCCCATGTGATGAAGGTCATAATAAGCTTTGCATTGTATGTGGATGACAATACAAGTTAAGATTCAAAGCAAATCATGCAAAGAATATTATATGCTTTCATGTTTATAACATATCTAAATTTATGATTTATAAATAAAAATATATATATTGGTATGTTTAATTTTATTTTTTTGTATATTTACCTATATAAACTGAAGCTTACACCTCGATAGTTGTGGTTGTCGATATTGCCTCATTAATCATTATCTACATTTTCCTAAATATACATGTATGTTTATAACATATATGACGACATTGTCTCATTAATCATTATCTACATTTTTAGAATCAAATGTTATGGACAAAAGATATGTTCTAATTATGGTTAACTTAGTTATTTTGTTTATATTTCCAATATCTATCAGCCATTAATCAAAATTAACAACGATATGTTTGATATGTGCGATATAAGGGTCATAGATGATCGATATGTGTGATATAAATGTATATTTGTAAGTTATTTACTATTTTAAAAATTTGGATGAACTCCATTTCCAATATTTATCAATCAGCAATTAGCATTAACAATGATACGATCTATATGAATGATATGTACAATATAATGTGTATAGATAAGTGATATGTGTGATATAAGTGTGTATTTGTAAGTTATTTATTGTTCGAATAACTTGGATGATCTTAATTTGCGAAAAAAAAACGATTTTTGAGCCATTTCTGATATTTCCACCGAAATCGTGGAAATTTCTATTACTGGAGAGGAGGAGAACGAAATCGAGATTTCAAAGCTTGGGAAAAAATAAATCAATATAATAGAAGTGATGTGTACCATTTCACAACTCACTAGCAACAAAATATAAAACATCACCGCAACAAAATAAATCAATATAATAGAAGTGATGTGTACCATTTCCCAAAAATTTTGAAATTTATCAATGTCAAACTAACTGTTCATAAATAATACAAGAGAAAATGCGTGTAGGAGAATGAACTGAAACAATAAAACATCACCGCAACGATATGTCCTTCATAAATCTATATGTAAAGCATACATATATGGAACTTCCAACCACACTATGTGATATGGAACTAGGGGTGCACATGATCCGGATTTCTGTGTCCAATATAATATTAACGGATTTTAACTTTTTTTCAACCCAATCTGATCCATTAAATAGTCAAAAATTTAATCCATCAGATTGTGGATTGGATTGGATTTTTTATATGTACATATTCCCCGTTGGTGTACCTTTTTCATGTAGGTTGGTTATTTCCAACAATTATTTCTAAGTAATACATAATATAGACAATGATTAAAAGAATGCACAAAGAATACACATCAAAATGGGAATTCTTCATTTTTATCCACCTAACTTTCAAAACCATAAAGTAATCAAACGATTAGCATTTAGAGACAAGGAAAGAATTGCATCAATCCATTATAAAAAGCTGAAGATCACATGATCAAATTTAAAAAATATATAAAATTTGAAATACATTATATAAAAAATGATGTGTGACTCCATATTATGGTTTTTTTTAAATGGTTTCCAACAATGATTCATTTGATTTCAAAAGCTATCAAATGATTATAAACATAATGGTATAGAAGCGTAAAATGCCATATGTGTAATTAGTACATGAGATAGGTGCAATCAAAAAATGATAAATGAAATCCTATAAAAAATCACCGTTGTGCTTTTGTTGGAAACATAAATCCAACATTACATTACTTACAAAGGTCTAAAAACCCATCTTCCGCACTCTAGAAAATGACAATGTTGTAGGAGGAAAACTTGTATACCAAGGTAAGGCAGAGGCAGTAGCGCTCACCGACTAGTGTTGTGCTTAGGGCAGTAGTAGACCATGTCATGCAAGAGGGGGTGACATTGTAAGGGATGGGAGGTGGCAACACGATTCATGTGACGGAGGAGTTGCAGTGTCATTGACTCGTGAGAGAAGTGTGATAGCGGCATGACTCTTGCGAGGGAATGCGGGAAGAGGTGGCAAGGTCATGACTTGCGATAGAGGAGCGGTGGCAGTGCAACTCACTTAAAGGAGTGTGGCAACATGATGACTCAAGAGACAAGTGTGGCGACGATGTGGTAAGGGTCGTGAAGGGTTGCGGAACTGTGAAGTTAGTCATTTGAGAATGAAATGAGAGGAAGAAGGGATTGAGAAGTTGCTTGGGAAGTGGTCTAGAAAGTGACCTAAAAGGGTCTAGCACGGTATTTGCCATTTGGCTTGAGAAAAGAGAGGGTGTAGACAAGAGAAGGTATATCTACCATTGATATGAAAAAGGAAGATGAACGGTTGGTCATTGCCTAATGTGCAAATGGTATTGGTTGCAAGTGGATGTGTGTTTGCATATCTATTTATTTATATACCAACGGTTTGGATCGGATTGGGTTCTGATGATGATCCAATCCATACTTTAATGAATTTGAAATATTTCCATTGGATCCAATCCGTTTGAATGACAAAATCAAAACCAATCCAATAACATCATATAAGATCAAATTACGGATTTTGTCGATCCGTGTGCACCCCTAGATGGGACGATACATAAATCACAATACTAGTCTAATTTGTTACATGGACCTATAGAGGAGATGATCAGAAATTCACAAGAGTTGAATTAAAGGTGGGACATGGAAACAGAACTAGCCATTTGCCCATTTAGAGCAATAATGTGATCGAAACCCTGAAGTTGTCTGAAATAATAAGTAATAACTGATACTATTTGATAACTTACGCTTAAGCATTTTGGGTAGATTGCCTTGGCTATTGGATCTGATAAAGGCACGATCCAATAAGTTAGTAGGATCACTATCCTCGAATTGGATTCCGATGTTTGGACTGCTACATAGGGAATCATGGACATATCCTATTCGATGATTACCCATATATTTGGTGCCGCTCCTATTAGTAAGAGGGTTACATATAGCATGAAATTGACACTGGGAATAAGTAATATCCCAGTTGTGATGATATTTTTTAAGGGAAAGTGTGTACATTCAAGCTTGATGTACACCAAAAATTGTGATGAGATTGTTGCAACTTGAGAGCTTGTAAGAGGGTTACATGAAAGTGTGAAGTTGACACTGGAATTACATAATTACCCAGTTGTGATGATATTTTTGCAAGAAAATTTGTACACCCAAGCTTGTACACCCATAATTGTGATGAGATTGTAGCAAATTGAGAGCTTAAGTGGTTGCAATTGTTGTCTTTGGTCAAGCTGTTCTTAAACCTAAGAATTGTGGAGTTAATTTTCTTCAAATTAGATTTAAATTGGGCTCGGGTTGTTAAACGGAATAAGTAAAGCTCATCTTGATACATTGGGATAACAATTTGTTACCCCACACTAAAGAACTATCTAGTCTGAAAATCCCCCTCCTACATATTTTCCACACTTCATGTAGAGAGCAGCTCCTTGATATAAAAGGATCTTTGAAAGGTAGGTCTGCCTTAAATGGGGAACTTGAAGCAATTAGAGAACATAAAGATGACAGTTTTCCTCTAGTAGGTTTCTCATACATGAATGAATCTTTAAGAATAAGGTTGTACTCCATTCATTCTTACTTTATACTTTCTCCTCCTCCCTATTTTGCTTTCAGTTTCTTCACATTTTCTTTCATTTTTCTCTCTCTTTCCTCTTGTTCATTTTTTTCTCGTTACTTTTTCCTTTCTTTGTTTTTGGTAGTCCTTTTAGCAACATGTCTAAATGGACATGTGAGCATGAAACATCCAGATATATCCATTTTATGCAAATGCTCACTTCATACCTAAGAGCTCCAAGATGGAGCACCTTCTTTGTCTCATGTAGGCCCTCCATGTAGATTGTCACTTGAATATAGTCAAGGTTCAGGAAAGCAATATGCGTATGCATTCGGTCAGGTCACTGAATATTGAATAAGCAGTATATGCGGAGATATATGCGGGGTATATGCGGTTTTGTATGATTTTTGATTTTTAATTTAAAAATAAATAGACATCTATAAATAATATTACTATTGAATTTATGTATCAAAGTGGAGTTAAAGAAGATCTAAGAAAAAATGGTACATGTTGGATGGTTGAGTAGATGCTATTGATTGCCTAACACTTAATCACAGAAAAAACTAGACAAAAACTTTACATATTAGATGATTCATAATAATAAAACTTCAATACACATACATGCATATTTCCAATACACAAGCGAAACCTCAATCGACATATACTAAAATATTAGATGATATATTGTATATACTCATGAAAATTATACATGAGCAAAACATAAAACATTGCATATATATAATGGCATACTGCATTGCAATTGTATACAAATGCATTGCATATTCTTTCAACTGAATGGAGGAATGGTTGAGCCATCAAGTTGCTGGAGCAGCATGTGGGGCATATGCGGGTCATATGCAAGATATGCAGGGCATATGCGGGATGCATATACACTTAGGGTACATAATGCACTGATTCATAAAATCGATTCGGTCTACATGTTGCACGGGTATATGCAGCTGAATATGCAGCTTGTGCAGTCGATTTCCTGAACATGGATTATAGTTGCTTATAAGCTTCAGAAAGTCGGTATGTGGTATTCGTTTGGTCAGACGGTCTGAAGTGAATAAGCGAATAGGTGAAAGTATATGCAAATTATGTAATTTGTGCTATTTTAATTTAAAAATAATTAATAATAATAATTAATAATTAAAAATATAATAAAAATAGATGACAAAATATTAAATTACATGATTAATTTCATTAAAAAGGAATGTTGGATATGACAGATGTTTGCTACACAATCTATTAAATTGAATCATATGAATACATTAAACTATACAATAACAACAACAAAGCCTTTTCCCACTTTAAATAGGGTCAGCTACGTGGATTTTTTGCCTCCATTCAGATCTATCTTGGGTCATTCTCGGGCTCAGGTTGAAAAAACTAAGATCCATTCGTATGGTCTCATTCCAACACTTCTTGGGACTTCCATGCCCTCTTTTAGCCGGCTCAACATTCCAAAACTCACATCTCCTCAACGGTGCATCAGCTGACCTCCTTTGTAAATGGCCAAACCACCTTAAGCGATTTTCTCGCATCTTATCTTTAATCGGAGCTACACCTACTTTCATTCTGATGGCATCATTCTGAATCCGATCTTTACGTGTGTGTCCACACACCCACCTTAGCATTTTCATTTTTACTACTGCCATTCTCTGCACATGTCTATGGTTCACAGGACAACATTCAGATCCATAGAGCATAGCAGGTCTTACTGCTGCTTTATAAAACCTTCCTTTGATTTTCAAAGGAATTTTCTTATCAAAGAGAACAGTAGAGGCTCCTCTCCACTTTAGCCAACCTACATTTATTTATTTGTAACATCTCCATCAATTTCTCCATCATATTGCAAAATAAATCTCAAGTATCTAAAAGAATCTCTTTTCTGAATGTTATCATCACCAATTTTAACATCGATTACTTCACGATAGCTTCCATCAAAAGTACACTCCATATATTCAGTCTTAGCCCCACTTATACGAAATCCATTAGTTTCCAAAGCATGTCTCCAGACCTCAAGCTTCTCATTTACTTCATCTCTAGTCTCATTAATCAACACAATATCATTAGCGAATAACATAGACCAAGGTATCTCATCTTGAATGTGGCTTGTCAACTCGTCCATAATCAAAGTAAAAGGAATGGACTCAAAGTTGAACCTTGATGCAGACCAGGGTTGATGTCAAAATAGTCAGTCTTCCCAGACTGTATCCTTACACAAGATGTACATATCTTTTATGAGGTTAATATATAGGATAGGAACTTGTCTCTTCTCCAAAACTCTCTACAATATCTCTCGTGGGACAGAATCATAAGCCTTCTCTAAATCAATAAAAACCATATGGAGGTTCTTCCTTTTAGCTCTGTAAATCTCCATTGTTCTCCTCAGCAAGTGGATGGCTTCAATAGTTGATCGACCTGGCATGAATCCGAATTGGTTTTCTTTTACTTTGGAAACTTGCCTTAACCTTCTTTCGATCACGCGTTCCTAAATTTCATAGTGTGACTTATCAGCTTGATACCTCTGTAATTTGAACAATTTTGAATGTCTCCTTTGTTCTTATACAGAGGCACCACGAAGCTTCTCCTCCATTCTTCAGGTACTTTCTTGCTTCGCCAAATAACATTGAATAAATTTGTAAGCCAAGTCAAACCATGCCCACCGAAAACTTTCCAAACTTTTACATGAATGCCATCAAGTCCTACACATTTCCCATGTCTCATAACCTTCAAAGTCCCCTCTACTTCCTTTGTATTCGTCTGTAGCTTTGCACGATTCAAGTAACTTTCACTGCTAGCTAGATTTCCCAAAGTGATCTCTCTATTTCCTTCCCAATGAAAAGCTTATGGAAGTATTGCTTCCATCTAGTCTCTATATCCTTCTGAGTAACAAGCATATGTGACCTTCCCCATCCTTAATGCATCTCACTTGAGAAAGATCTTTGATCTTTCTTTCTCTTTCTTTAGCCAACCAGAATATATCATTCTGACCCTCCTTAGAATCGAGATTTGTGTACAAAACTTCATAAACTTTTGACTTACCTTCGCTTACCGCCTTCTTTGCTTCCATCTTAGCTATTTTGTAGTTTGTGCAGTCTCATCTGTTTTATCCTTAGACATAGCTTTAAAGCAAGCTCTTTTATCATAAGACATAAATCTGTTCTACCTTCCTCATCCTTAATACATTAAACTATAAAAGAAAGAAATTTTCCATTGAAAAATCGGTGATGGTTATTCAATTTATGTATAAGACATGCAGATACATTATTGACATTGGTAACATAAATCATCACCAAAATTTCCAAGTCAATGGATAAAGCCTAATACCATATGATTTATATTTATGATTTCATAATCTAAGGTTCTAAAAATATTACTGATGAGAATCCAAAAAATATATGTTTATGATGTATAAAGCTTCATAAAAATATTGTTTCTTAAAATGCGTAATCGGAGATGATGGAAGAGGTCGGATATTAATTCTATTTAATATGCGATCGTATATGCAGATTACACAGACCACATATGCGCTTTAACCACATATGACTGCATATAACATATGCGGTTCGGAAGGGTAACCGTATATGCATATGCGGCTGCATAGACCGTATTTCCGAACATTGGTTGCTTAACCCTTTAATCCACCACAACATAATAGTCGATGCATGTAACCTAGGCAAGGAAGTTTAAAGGGAAACTCAAACCGTATTACACATAGTGGAAGCAAAACACATATGAAACAACTAAACAAGAAAGTATGAAACAACTAAGGCACTGGAGCTACAAGGTCCACCCTTAGCTGATGTTAATATGTCATGAATCCTAACCATCTATCTTGTTGGACTCGACCCAGTTGGAGAATCGTTGTATGCACCCCTCCTGTCATACCATACCCCAACAAGGTCAGGGTCTCGCTACCTAATCAGCGAGCTTAGGAGGGGGGGTCTAGGAGGGAGTAGTTGCCTCCCACACGTCAGATACGGAGGCAGCATCCTCAGTGAAAATTTTATCAACAGTTCTATTTTTGTTCAAGCATATAGAATCGTTTGTTTCGGGGATCCGTCCATCCATCAATACAAGAGTAGAATATGAAGTCCCCTAGAGTTATGGTTCTCATCATTCTCTGCACTTCCTTCTTTCTCCACATAGTGAAAATCGATTGCCGTTGTCCAAGGATATCGACTAGTTATGGGTGCTTGCTTGATTGACCGTGTTTGTGCATGCTTCCGCGATTCGCAACAGCTAGACTATATCCTCGACGGTGGTGGTGGATCTCCCTCTAATATGGTGGTAGATTAAGCGTACAAAGGATGGAGATGAATAAGAAGGTTTATATAGCCACAATGGAAGGGAACCATGGAGGAGGAGACGACTTTTAATATCTTGGGGGTACTTGGACCTTAGTGGATCCATCAAAGGACTGTAGGAAATTGGCTAAATGGGTGTTCCTAGTGAAGCATAAACCAGATGGAATGGTTTCGCAACGCAATCATCTAAACCTGTTGGGTAAATTTCTTTGATACTTTTCCCCTATGGCTCTCCTTTGGACCCTTTGTTTCCTTCTATCAGTTGTTATACACAAGATATTGGTCTTTACTTAAGTTGAATAAATCGGGCACATAAGTAAAAAATGAAGAGTAATTGATCAAATTCGTGGATGTTCCTATGAAGAAACGCTTACAATACTGGAACTCTTGCCTTATTAAGCCTCTGATCCAAGTTTAAAATTGGTTTATTCAGCAGCATCAAATGCTAGTCATAATATGGATTTGAACGAAGTTGATTTATTTATTAGTAAAGCCGAAGTCAATGAGGGTCCCATTGTGAAAAAGTTAAGACCTCAGGTAGTGGAATATGTTTGAGAAGCATACAAACAAGCACATGAAGAGGTTAAGGACATATAATGGCCTTGAGTTACGCTATGGAGAGTTCAATGAACTATGCAAGGAAGAGCGGAGCGTACAACACCAAATGATATGCTATGTATCACAATGAGACATATTCACCAAATGGATGAACTAGGCGATTCTTGAGAGAGCACGACAAATCTGCTTCATGCAAACCTTTAAAAAGAAGTAATTGACAAGAAGGGCAATGGGGGAGTTTTCTTTTATGATAATTGTGATTTGGGACCATGGAGTTCCTTTCCTTTGCATCCACTAGGGAAAGTTAAAGTAATTGAGAACTTCTTTATGCACTAACTAGAGGCATTTCCCTTTAAACATGCATCAGGCACAATATGAAAAATAAAAAAACTGAGAAATTTAACTTTAGTTACGAAAAAAAGGAAACAGAAAAAACCTTCACAAGGGCCCATATACTAAAATGTGCACGATATTCCTCATATGACATTCCTCCATTGCCAACCTCTAACATATCTGGATCTGCAAAAAAAAAAAGGTTTGTCATGCCTATTTAGGCTTAGAAGTCTCGACAAATCCTAAAATATAATTATATTGTGTGTATCATTAAGTCCAAAACCACTCATAAGTTATTTGTGCACTAATATACCATGCACTAATCTTGTTTCTTTGCAGAGAGAATACTAGACATTTGGATCCCTTGCGATCTCATCTCCATTAGATAGGATGGCTGTGAACCATGTTAAAATATTGCTCTCAATTTCAATCATTTTATCATTTCGTATTCCAATCAAGAAAACAATAAAAGAATTATCATGCTTTTGCAGGATTTCTCCATCGACTATTAGCAGGCGTGACCATGGATAGCAAGATGAAATAAGAAGATACATGATAGTTACCATTCCATCCGCCAGGCCCAGCATATGATGCCCATTTATCATTGAGATCGGCAATGGTTGTAACACTAACAAGACAATGAAATAGTTGGAGCAGATAATAAATCAGTATACATCTTCAAATCTATACAGTCATCAGCACTCACGAAAATGACACTAACCTTGCCCAAGTATCATTGATATCATCTGTAGTACGCCAACTATTTCCAACTTTTCCAGCCCATAGAGCAGGATCGTCCACACCCCTGTGGAATAATATGTAGTTTTTAATATATATTCGTTAGACATTTTTGGTCAAATGAACTCAATGATAGTTGAAGTACCATTCACACAAAGAATAGAAAATAGGACGTCCTGTGGAATTTAGCGCATCGCGCATCGGAGGATAACTGAAAAAAGTATGAGAAAAAAATGCTGCATCAAGAATGTATGACCTGTTCAAACCAAATTTGCAATACTCATCTGTTTGTCAATACTATATCATAGAACATTATTAAGAAATAATTTTATACCGCTTCTTTGCGGGAATTCCTAGGTTAAAACAGTTGTCATACTTCAAATAATCAACACCCTGAAAATCTCAACATTAAATATTGAGATAATTTCTTCAAACATAAAGAAAATAAAAGAAACAAACAACTTCAAAAATGAGAGCTCAAAAATTACCCAAGATGCAAAAAGATCTGCGTCATCATGCTCATGGAAGAGAGATCCCGGACGCACTTGACATGTGAAAGCCCTAAATTTGTATTGGAATCACTAGTGCATATTGGAGGAAAACCAAAATCTAAGCCATCGTTGAGCAAACAATATCCAAGGAATATCATACCCAGCATCGGAATAAATACCAAGCTTTAAGCCTCTTTCATGAGCATAGTCCGCAAGTGCCTTTATGCCAGAAGGAAATGTCTTTGGATCAGGGACTAACTCTCCCTGCAGAACTTTGTTAGAACAATGAATTACTGCCTAAAGTCTTCAATAAATTAAAAAGATTCAAGACCTGTGTAACACAATCAATAAGTTCACAATTTTATGCAACTAGTGCCAAAACTAGGCCTTTTCCCACGTTAAGTGGGATTGTGTGGAGTTTTTGCCTAGGCAATAGAGTTAAATATTTTATTCAAGTAATGCACTTTAGAAATTATTGCATAGTAGAGAATCTTATGAGCGGTAATGTCAACTAGAAAACACAAAAAAAAAGAAACAAAGTGATCGGACAAACACCAGCATTAAGTGTGAACTACTGGCAAATAAGCTGAGAAGAACTTTACATGAGAACCAAAGCAACATAGAACATTGTTACTCTATTGACATAACGAAATTATCATCCATAGATAAGTATATCACGCAATCTTAATGGTAACACCAGAAAATTGTTTCAAACAATGATTGATAAGAGTGGAGTATGCAGCATTTGACCCATTGTAAAGAACAAAGGAAGATTGGATGGCACTTTTGCACATCAATCTTACAGAAGATGAAAATGATGGATCAATAGCTTGACGGTTAAGGCTTGACTAGGGGTGGTAGGCTGTATTGCACATACATTGTTCTCTTGGAGGATCACCTTTGAGTCTGTACCTTTTTACTTTGGTCAGAGATGAGCTGAAGAAGCTCATTCATGAAGTAACTTGAGAGAATTTCTCTAGATAACACTGTACTAACTGATGACAGGAGTCAGCTCTGTAAAAAATCTGGAACATCAAATATATCCCCTAAATCATAATGATTTCCTATAAGCACGACTCTCATCCTTCTAGTGCTGTCCCTCGTTTAGATCTCCTCTAAGTGTAGTCTCTTTTAGCAGGTTTCCTCGCTCTCATGGCATGAAGATATGTTGAGTGAAGGGAAGATATTTTCGTAACCAACGCTTTTAAGTTCTAACTTGGGAGGAGTGTTAGAGTTCAGTATTAAGATGGGTAATTATATCTTTTTGACCTAATTGTAAATCTGATAATTCAGTCCCATATTGCTTAGTGTTGCGACTTATATGAAGATTTGATCACATTTGGCCCCTTCTCCCGTGGAGTAAGGCGGTCATCCTAATCATCTTGAACCATATAAATTGTTCTGTTCTTGTTTATGATTTTGCACTTACTTATATTTCAACTCAGACCACAGTCAAAAGCTCAAGATAGCAATTGAGGTAACAGTATCTCTATGGGATATGTAAAATATATATCTTTACAGATCCAATGACTTTTAATGTGGAAACAGAGAAATTCTGAATGGAGTGAAAGAAATCATAAATATGCCTGATGCAAAAATCATTTTCAAACTTCAACAAAGAAAAACCCGTACTCATGCGATAGCAGAAATTGATTCCGTACTTCAACAACTCTTGTGTTTCTTGTACTTGAGGATGCTTCTAGTTAAAAAGTAGGCACACACTTTAAAAATAATTTGATCAATGGAAATTGCAAAGTTTTAATATTGGAAATGACCTTTTGATACAAATTTAGCACTATTGGAATTTGCATAAAGTCCATATTGGGAGTACAACTGTGTTACAAAAACAGGTGATGCCTTCAAAATAAATTGAATTCGCACAAACCTGATTTCGTAGTGGTCCAGACCAACAATCATCTGCATTGTGGGAACTCCATATCAGATGAAAATCTAACGAACTTTTTAGAGGAGCGCAACAACAAATCCATAAAGCGAAAGCTCACCGATATTAAGATATATGTAACCCAAATCAGCCAATCCGGTGGACACAAGTGCATCCGCTGCACATAGATAAAGTAAAGTTCTTAGGTTGTTGACAGAATGCAAGTTAGAATGTAACAAAATGTTAAGTATCCAATAGCTAATTATCAATAATGATTTCCAACACCTATCTGTCTACTAGCAGTGTATACTAAGAGGAAGACAGTTCTAAGATATGTAAATCCATAAGGCTTATGAATGGAATTTTAATGAAGTATCAATCTTATTTGAAGATATTGCATTGGGCACTTATAGACTAAACCATAATTAGCATTTCAGTTCCATCGGGTACCATTACCTTATCCATCGTGGGGCCAGATCTTTGGCATATACATAAGTGAATAAGGAATACTCGGAACTCGATCAAAGGATTCTCACTGTATTGGAAAGACCCACATTCATAAGATAATTGATCTGAAAAGTTATTGATGTAATGACTTTTTAGAAAGGGTAATTATGAGACTTGGATCATGGTGTTTTATAATGGGAGCCCATGTGATCAACCGCCAGACTATTTAGTGGGTTCGAATAGTGAATATTGAATGTGAAAATTCAGATCTGGGTGGAAACTTAATCCAATTAATCCAATCCTAGATTTGCCTTCTAGAACTAGAAGATAACAATCCAATTCTAGCTTTAGCTTCTAAAATTGGAAGATAACTATTTTTTACACAATATGGAATATGATAGGCTAAAACTCAAATAGACCACAATACTGCTTACCTACAATCCGCTTCACTCCTCGGTTTCACTCATATAGGAAGCACATAGTTCGATCTAACTGATCTATCAATAGAAATAACTCAGAGCTCCACTCCGTGACATTGCCCTCTTTCCAATAAATTGCATGTCTCAGCTTAGAAATCACCTTCTAAAAACGAGGAAAGCAACACCCTTTCAATACCATTCCTCATTTGCATCTTCTATCTGAATCTTTGTGAAGAAACACATATATCTTGCCCTTCAATAGATAGAGGCCACAACCCTTCATTAATCACACTAAGTTATCACATATTTAATGAACGGTTCAGAGGAGATATCATACATTATAAAGGCAAATAAGAAGCCAAAATGTAAGCATCATGTAAAAGAATACACCCATTCAGTAGAGATTGCAATCTCGAAGTTCACAGTCAGGTCCTCACCAGTTTCTCTGATTACAGTCTCATTGATATTGCACGCAAAGAAATTCCAGCTATTCCACCTGCATCACAAAAGACCACTTCAATGAACTCATATCTTTAAAACCCATCATACGAACAGATTCGACGAAACCACATCTTAAATAATGACTACCAACAATTATGTCCAGGAATACAAATCACATGCAAGCATGAAACTCGAAAAGGAACATTTTTTTCTGGGAGAAATGCATGCAAGAACGCCCGTGGACGCCAGCAAAACGATTCAAAGAACAGGGTAGCGAGAAAGATTTAGTGGGAAGATGACCCTACCCCATCTGAGGGGTGCGAGCGAGGCCATTGTCGAGCTGAAGCGTGCCGTAGTTGGAGGTATCGTAAGGGTGAGATCCTGCGAGGAGGAGCCCGTCGTCTGCCTCGAGGAGAAGCGTTGCCAATCGCGCGGCGGAAGACACTGAGAGGAACAGGATCACAATGGAGACCGACCTCGCAATTGACATCTCTCCAGGGGTGATGGTTTCTTTGCGTATACCGGCGGTCACTCGATAATCGCGATGTGCCTCGTCGGGAAGGATCCGACGGTCAGGCGCAGGAGATCGCGTGGTGTTGTGCTAGTGGAAACTGGAAACAGAGAGATAATTTGACCGATAAGTGCGGAAAATCGCGGTGGGAATATGGGAATGGTCGCCGTATGGTGTTGTTCAATGTGCTTCCCTTTTAGACATCTATTGAATATCTTACCGTTCGGTAGGAGAATAAGCAGGAATAAGGATGTGGAATAAGGAGAACAAGGGTCTATTCTCCGTTCGGCTGGAGAATAGAAATAAGGAGAATAAGGTGAAATAACGGTAGGTAAGGTGGGATAAAGATAGGAATATTAGTGAAATAAGATGAAATAATGGGGAATAGTCGTACCACGGGGAACCGTGTTGGGGGTTTATTCCCCTTATTCCATTCTCCCTTATCCTCCAAACGAACAAGGCCTTAGAATCCGTTAGATTAGATAACTGAGTTCACGGGTATACCTTGTGAATAGTAGATGTTTAAAGAATTGAAATGGTATGTTAACTTTTTTAATAATTTTAATATATTTTTTATTTTAATAATTCTATTTGAACACTGTTAAAAAATATCATACCAAAGAAATTGTATAGTCATTACAAGGAATCCCGATCCAGGTTGGAACGAGGGATATGTCGGTGTACACCAGCAACCAAACGATCCTTTAGGAATTTCGAAAATAAAATATACTCGAGCCTTATATATTTGATCCATCACCTTAAACTTCCTATTTTAACAAAAAATAAATTTAATCAATCACCCTTTTACAATGTGATTAATCACCCTTACTCTAATATTTTGTAGTATCCAAAATGTTGAAAAATTCTCAAAAAATACCCAATTTATAAAATGAGCTTGCTTCGAATTTTGTTCAAAATAAAGCATTATTCTGATCGGTTATGAACTTTATATGACCATTATACGTTTAATTAAAAAATTGTTTTATTTATTTTCTTTCCTAATGCAATCCAAAGTTTTCACATGATTTAGCTCCACATAATGAAAATAATGAATACGCTTGGAAAAGGTAATCTTTTTTAAGGATTGAGTGTAGGGAATCTTTCCTAATCATTTTCTCTCTTATCTCATTGTAGGCCTAGTCATGGTATTTCAATAAGAAATTTCGTTCTATTTTAATATTGAAGACGTAAATAATCTAGGTGGATATAATAAATGTACATTCGCATGGATCTTGGATAGCGCTATCCATGATATCGCTATCAAAAAATAGTGACTCGAGATATACATATGGATTTATCCATATATCTCTAAGTCATGAATAAATTTT
The DNA here is from genome assembly GCA_037367405.1 of Ottelia alismoides. NCBI lineage: Eukaryota > Viridiplantae > Streptophyta > Magnoliopsida > Alismatales > Hydrocharitaceae > Ottelia > Ottelia alismoides. The sequence continues at coordinate 404,217 of JAZKJV010011896.1, read as the reverse complement.
TACAAATCAGATTCATGGAAATCGAAGATAGCACATATAAGGAAATTGAGTTCAGATAGTCAAATAGGAAAATCCACATATCCATGACTCATGTGATGACTGTGAATTTGATTCACAGAAATCGTGGATCGATATATGTGGATTTACTTCATGTACTAAATTTGATTATCGCCTCAATACCTAACAAGCATCTAAATTGTCCAAGGTCCTATATGACAAGTACCTTTTAGAGGAATGCATTGGATTCAAGAATGCTTATTTTGTCATCAATCTTAATAACCATGTTATAAACATAGACAACAAATACCGTTGTACATGAGGGCATCGACCGTCTGGTGAACAAAGAATAGTCAGATGCCATCCTATGTAATCCAAGAGAGATCGTCTCCAAAGTTATTCAATCAAATCATACATACTACTTTAGATCACAAATGGCCTTACATGGTCAACACATACTTCCCCTCGATGAAGTAACATAATGGTTGTGCCATGTAGACCAACTCATATGGGTCACCATAAAGAAATGTGTTCTTCACATCTTGCTAAGAGAAGGGCCAATTCTTGTTAGCATAATGGATAAAATAGTGTGAATAGATCTCATCCTTGCCACATGAGAGAAGATCTCAAAATAGTTGATGTCATAAGTCCGAGTGAAGACTTTCATGGAAGTCTTGCTTTCAATCTGTCGATGGAACCAGCGGGAGAGTGTTTGGTCATAAAGAGCCATTTGTAGGCAACAACGATCCTACCTAGTGGGTACGATACGAGGTCTCACGTGCCCTTGGAAGTAAGCGCAACCATCTCCTCATCAATGGCATGTTTCTAACCATGGTCATGAAGGGCACTATGGTGATTAGAAGGAACTATGATCGCAATGAGAGCATCTATAAAATTCAGACTATCAATAAAATTAAAGCACGATAATGGTTGTAGAATATATTTTCTTTTTCGATTTCTATAGTGAAATAAGGAGTACTAATGGAGCATCCAGATTTGAGTGGGGGGCACTTGAAGAAGGCTCAACATTTTGCAAATGAGAAATAATATCATGTTTTATAGTGTGCTTCTTTTTGTAGACAATATGAGGTGGACGAAGCTCCAATGGAATATCACTACACACTGTGTGAACTAACTAGTTTATTCAAAGATGGTGATATTAGCAGAAATGTGGTTACGATGACTGATAAGATCATAACACTTATACCCTTTTTGGTTCCGAGAGTACCTAAGGAAGGCACACTTGATTCGCAAGCAGTCAATTTATCGGTAATATGAAAGTTGGGGACAAAAGCAGCGAAGTTAAAAATCCTCAAGGGCAAAGGAAATGTTTTTTATACATGAGGAAAAAAGGAGTTATCCCTTACGAATCGAAGAGGGCACCCATCTCTCCCATACGTGTTAGAGACTTTCATGTGAGTTACAAGGTGCGTGCTATGTCTAGACGATGGTGAAGTTTCCTTTTTGCCATTCCATTTTATTGCAAGGTGTACATGCATGAGATTTGATGAAGGGTATCATGAATAGCAAAGAAAGTGGTAAATCCCTGTTGAAAAAACTCAAGGGAAATTCCAGTCTTAAAAGTCTTAGCACATGTAGAGAAAGAGATTTTTCTGAACCAATAGGAGAACTTGATGATTTTATTTAGTTCTGGTCGTCCCTTTATCAAATAAACCCAAGAGGTTCTTCTATAATAATCAACAAAATAACAAAATATGTAGACCTTCCACAGTACATACGGGATAGGGTACTCAAATGTCATAATGAACTTAAGAGAAGGTAAGGAACTACGAAGCTCGATCTTCTATGGAAAAGAGGTCTGATGTTGTTTTCCAAATTGACATGATTCACACTCAAAAGTCTTCAACAAGGATAGTTCGTGAAACATCTAAGAGAGGGCTTCGTTGAAGGGATGATCAAGGCGCACATACAAAAAGAACAGGAACAAAATCACTTTAATATTTGCAAGTGAGCCCTCGGGCTTCTCATATTACCACTAGGTCTTTGCTAGCTCATCTCACGTGGTCCCCCACGTGAGCTAGGCATTTTGCATATATACCCTTGTGGGTTTTTGTAATTAGGATTTATGATTAAAAAATTGAATTTTAGTTTAGAACTTTTGGGAAATTTGCATACTAGCCATTGCCTTTTATTTTAATTGTAAATATACCCCTACTAGTTCAATTAATCTTTGTTTATGTTTTCTATTTTCTAGAAATATCATCTGTAATCCAAATATTTTGGAAAAATAGGATTGTGTGTCTGATTACATGTTGTTCCACGCTATCTATTTTATGTTGCATTCCATGCGGATTTCCTATTTATTAAAAATACAAATAACTCATTTTATTTCCTGTTAACATTAAAAAATCTACAAAATTATAAAAAAATCATCTTTAAAAATTCTAAAAAAATTAGTAGTTATCTATTATTTTATTTTATATCTCCAAACCAAAAATATCTAAAATAGAAAAAAGAAAATCACTAAAAAAATAAAAAAGCTCCAAAATCCTTATAAAAATTTATAAAACATTCACAAAAATTCCAAAATACTAATTTCTATTTGATATTTTTATTTAGATATATTACTAAGTATTAAAATTAGTTTTGAGAAATTTTGACCTTATGTAGTATTTTTAAATCTTAAAATAATCTGACCTATTTAAAAAGTCTTTGATTTTGTATATTTTGGATTTTAAAGCCCCCTAAAAATTAGCAAAAATCCTTAAAAATCATAAAAACATTAGAATTTTGCTCAAATCAAGGTATCATCTTTTCTGCTCACCACAAAATAACTCGTTTTATTTCATTCTTGATTTTTTGATTATATTTAGCTATATTTATAATTATAATACCCTATATTGTATAATACACCTATGTATAGTTATATATGATTAATATTACTATTAATTATTATAAATACCCTAATATATTTTTAAAACCTTTGAAAAATTTTTATAAATTGTAATTACTAGTATTTCCTGACTTTTGTATATTTATTATATCCTCTATTTTATACATATTGCATATATATATTCACATTATATATTAAAAAGAAAAGGAAACCAAAAATAAAATTTATAAAAAGAAATAAAGTTTCTAAAATTAAAAATTTAAAAAATATAAATAAAATTTAATTAAAAAACAAAAACCCACAAAATATTAATTGATTGATTAATTGAGCATAAATTGTACACATACACCTATATTAATTATTCATTGTTTATTTGTAATTAATATACATGCTACACTGACTTGTCTCCTATGTTCGACACTCATACTACTTGTCCACTATACACATTTATTTCTGGGTTATAATAAATATTAATCCACATCATTTGCTTTTATTGCTTCATTTTTATATTGTGGGTTGATTGTTGAATTACTTGGACTCTTGTAGGCGGTCACTTCGATGACTATGTTCCCTCCTTATGTGGAACATCAGACACTTGTTCTCCGATCTTCCTATTGCCTTCATCTCCTTCCCTATCACTTCTCCTTCATCCCAGGCACCTCAAGCCCCTCAATCTTGCTCAAATCGAGGTATTAGCTCTCCTGCTTGCCACATCACTAGAGAGCTCTGCCCGACTCATCCTTCACCCATCTCTGTCTAATAATACCCCCAGAATCCCTTTTTGCGTGTCGTGCTTATTTGTAGGTTCTAGAGGGCTAAGGACCCCTCCTGGGTCGTTATTGTCTAAGAAAAAGGATCTTGGAGCTATGAAGCTTCATTGACCTCGAGGGACCTCATCTAAGATCCCGGGACCCTTCTGAGACATCCAGTAACCGTTGATCCCCTCCGAGATCATTTTGAGCCTCTTGGGAGCACTCTAGGTAGCCGGACGTCGGAGATTCGATCGTGTGAAGCTCGCCTAGGTAGGGTTTCAACTGTGTTTTTCTAGCTCTTCTCTCCACCGTTTTATCTAAAACATCCCTCCATGCGTAGCACCAACCATCAGATTCGCACACCCTCGATCGTTGATCCAGCCATTGAGACCTAATCTCGGCCACCTGAAGTCGAACCGACATCGCGCAACGTGGAGCGACCACGTGTTAAGTGAAGTGATCTATACCGTCAGCTTGGCTACATGGGGGTATTTTGCACTATAACCCCACCATTTTTGCATTTTCTTTTTAGTATAAAACTTTCATCTGCAGTTCAAATATTTTTTGTAAAAATTATATTAAGAACCCTAAGTTTATGAGATTTGCACCTTAGTCCATCGATGCATCAACTCACATGCCCGTGCTTGCAAGGCAGTGGGCATTTTGCAGGGGAACCCTCTGACATTTTGTATTTCCTTTTCGTCCATAAAATTCAAATTATGATGTATTTATTTTAGGTAAATTGCAAGTTGGACCGACCGTTTTTTGGAAATTGAATTTATTCCCCAGCATATAATTTATTAAATATTCAAGGCCAATTGCATTTTGGGCTCTAGATTTCTTTAAGGAGTTTGGAAGCTAAAGAATACTTTCTGATATTTGCAAATAGATCCCTACCAGGCATTTATTTTATTTTGTTATTTTTCTTTATCAAAAAAAGTTTATCTTAGGAAAATTAATATAGATGCCTTAGAATGTATTTTACCACATATATTTTTATATATGCATTTTTATTATATTTCTTATTTATTAAAAATAAAAATAGAGCATTTATTTTCTATCTTACATTTAAACATACAAAAAATTATAAAATCATCTTTTAAAATACTTAAAAATATTATTATTTATTTTTTAATAAAAATTATAAAAAAATCTACAAAAATCCATAAATATTTGTTTCTATTTCTAAATTTTGTTTGTATATATAATATATATTAAAAATAATTTTGGAAAATTTTGGGATTTTATCTATTTTTTGAAATCCAAAACAATTTAGTATATTAATATAAGTCACTGTTTTGATATTTTTATCAATTAAAAATCAAAAAAGTTGTAAAAATTATGAGAAAAATACCAAATACAGAATAAAATATAAAAGAGAAAAATATTTTATTTTTTCATTTTGAGTACTTATGGCTATATCTATAAATATAGAAAAAGGCCACATCTATTTATATATTAGTATTATTATTGTTGTTGTTATTAACAATACTAAAAAATATAGTTAAAAACCTTAAAGAATAAAATAGACTGTACCTTCGAGTATTTTACAGTTATAAAATTAAAATCTCATTAAAAATATAAAAAACAAAAATCCATAAATATATATAAAAACCCACATAAAAATACAATAAGAAAGACAAAGAGGACAAGCCCTCTCATTTTCGACCTAGTGGATTTATTGTTGATCGTCGTGCCCCGTGGGATTTTCCCCTCTCTCACGTCGAGGAGGATTTTTCCGCATAAAATTTCTTGTCTCTTTATGATTGCTTGATTATCGTGCTATGATTATTGTTCTTGGTTCCCATGTAGGGAACGTTCTGCTTCCGGTCATCCTTTGTAGGACAAGTTAAAGGAATCCTGGTTTTCCCTACAAGTGGTATTGGAGCTCGTGTTGTCGAGATGGGGAAGGATGACGAAGGCACGATGATCAAGTTGACGAGCACATATTGGCAAACCTAGAAGGCCAAGATGGAGGACATCTTATATTACAAAGACCTCAATGGTCTGGTGGAAGGAGAAACAACCAAGCCCGAGGGCATGTCCGTAGGCTATTGGACAAAACTGAATAGGATAGTAGTAGGTATCATTAGGAAGTGATTGGACTTGTATGTATTCCACCATGCCGCAGAAGAGACAGATGCAAAGAAACTGTGGGAGATATTGGCAGAGCTTTATTAGCAGAAGACGGCCACCAACAAGGCATTCTTGATTCAAAAGTTGGTGAATCTGAAGTACAATGATCGGATGAATGTTTCTAGCACTTGAATGAGTTCTAGAGTCTCATCAATCAACTAAGTACTATGAACATGGCGTTAGATGATGAATTGCAGGCGCTTCTTTTACTAGGTTCTCTATCAGATAGTTGGAAACCCCTTGTGATAATCATGAGCAACTCCGCTACGGACGGGGTATTGCAATTGCTGGTGGAGCACAACAATGTCGGAGATGATTAGGGGCATCCCTAGGGCTCCAACGATGCTGCTTGTTGCACACAACAATGTTAAAGGTGGCTCTCAACACAACCCTAAGACTGTTGGCAGTGTTACTGGAGCCTACTGGTGGCACACAACAATGTTGGAGATGATTAGTGATGATGGCAGGGTTACAATGATGATGCTTGTGGCACACAACAATGTTGGAGGTGGCTTGCAACACACCCCTAAGGCTGTTGGCAGCGTTCCTAGAGCCTACTAGTGGCACACAACAATGTTGGAGATGATTGGTGCCCCTAGGCCTCCAAGGATGCTACTTGCGGCTTGGTGGTGGTGTGCAACAACATTGGAGATGGCTCTGTCTACACCCTTAAGGCTCCAGGAGCATTGCTACCGACAACGTGTTGGCACACAACAACATTGGGAGGGCGCGAGAGAGGTTCTCACGTGGGCTAATGGTGCGAAGGAAGCGGGACCGTCATATAGGATCTAGTGGTGCGAAGAAACATGCCATGCAAGGTTGGGGGCTTTGTCGTAAAGGTGGGCTCCTTGGATACGAACTCCGATCAAGGACCGTCACTCTGATACCAAGTGGAGATATAATGAGAATGCAAATGAATTTTATTCATACAATTGGATTCCTTACATACGTGAAACCTTAGGGCCCATAGGTGGTAATTATGTAATAGTCCCTAAAGGGTTACATATAAAAAGAGAGCACGTGAAAATAGACTAGACATATAAATGAACCAAAAAGAGGAAACATTAACAACATCAACATTCTTTGTATTTACCCCTTGCAAATCTTACACTACGACTCCTGAGAATAGTTGACCATGGGGATCGTGGTGTAAGAGATAACAAGTTTGCATGGATTGCGGTTTAAGTATGAATAATACAAGGATTGTCGCATAATTGGCAAAGCTTATAGGGGTCATGGTGTAAAATCCTCCCAAAAATAATAATATCACTTTGTTCTCAAAGTTGTAAATATAACAAGAATTATAATATGTTTGTTAACGATGATCGTGCTTTGTCATACCCATTCCTTCTTGTAGTCAAAAGTTGAGTTTTTTTCTAGTGGAAGGTGGTATTTTTTTAATATAGGATAGTTCAAGGTGCATTTATGCATACAAAACCAACCAATCAATATATATAGGATATCCTTCCAATAGGACGTTGCCCTTCCTGAGTTCAGGAAGGCAACCCTTTTTTGTAAAAAATACGATGACTTTAGTAGAATACGTATATAGTTTGTATTATATATATATATATATATTAAAGTGCATCACTTATAAGATTGTTTTAGTTTTTCCTTAAGAAATCTTTATTCTATTCACGGATGAGTGATATTATTATTTGGACGAATGATATTAGTATTGCAAAGGTTGTAATGTGTGCAACATCTGTCATTGATAGTGATATTAATAATTTTTTATAGTAGAATCGCAAAATGAATCTCACAAAGATGCATGGAATATAATTTATAAGTGTTGGTCTCCCACTAATTATTTTTAAAAAGGTACCCATGCAAAAAGATGAAGAATATGGCACTATTGTCGAAATATCACGTACTTAAAGGGATGTGTGTTTAAGAACCCTAATTAACTCAGATATTGATATTAGTAAAGCTGGGATTAGTTTTTTTTAAATGATCAAAAGTTAATTCATCTAAGAAAGCCGGATATATAATTTAAAGTTAACACATAGCCAACAACTATAAGAAAACCGCTGCACAGGCGCGGGGAGAAATAACCAAACAAAAAGGCTCTAAATCATAGGATTGTATCTAGGGATGCAAATGATACGGATATATCCGTATCCGATTCGTCACTATATCTATTTTATACAGATTTTAACATTCGTATCCGTATCCATTTTAAAATGGATACATATATGGATATCGTTTTGATATCCGGAAACATCCATATTCGTATCCGTATATCCGTTTTCGTATATAAATATAGTCATGGATTTATTTGTAACCCTATATAACATAATTATATACCTTCTTTTACCATATTTGTATATTTTTATGATACAAATACATTTAGTAAATTTATATCATGTGTTTTTCATCCAATTCGTATATATTTAAGTCGGTTCTATAGAATATTTCTAACATTACTCGTATGTGATCAATATCCGTTTTACATCTATATCTGCTTTTTAAGAATATGGTAAGATAGTTTTAATATCCGTCAATATCCGTATCCGCATCCGTATTCGTATTCAAAAATAGATAAGAATACAGTAATACCAATATATGTATCAGTATCCGTCCGTTTGCATCCCTAATTGTAGCACAACCAAAGTCACCGTGAGATAAGTGACCCGAGTACCTTGTGCTTAAAGCACCTGAAAATGCATATATTGTATGTCTGGATACCATCCGAGTTAGTACTAAATAAAAAATAGACATAGCAAATTGATATAACATATAATCAAGGTGACAACACATCATATTTATTATTCCAACCCTCCTAACTATCCACGCGGCTACTATTCGCAGGAGGTTACTCTAACCCAACTCAACCGAATTAAACATGCGTAAAGGATATTTCAAGGAAATCTAGTCGTTTATATATTGATTAGATGGAATTGCATAAAATGTAAAGCACAAGCTAACTCGTCGTTATTATATATCATATATCAACTGATATTACATTCGTCATTAATTTCAAGTATAATATGCAATAAATAATATCGACGTTATATGTTTGACAAGGAGCGATATAGTGACGGTTTTTTTTGAAGAAAAGACATCACTATAGACCCAATTGATTACAGTGAACCTTGAGCCAACGTCAGTTTGACTCGATAAGTGGTTTGATGATCAGTTGGCATCAACAAAGCTCCATTGTTGTGACATAAAATGGGGCCTCTAACATGGACTCTAACTTTAAATTAAATTGTTTGGGTTTACAAGCAATGTCTAATTAAATTACTAATTTCCATCTCATTCAATCACATGAATCAACATATTAAAAGTATTTTGTTGACCGTTGAAAATGGTGGACAAACACAATTCTGAATGAATCTAATCAATATATAAACAAGTATCTTTGCTAAGGAGTTGTAGATCCACATAATTCTGGCTTGTAATCTCTTTTCTTGTTGGTTGCTTTAGTGGGTTTTAAATGAGTCTACTTATTATAATGAAATTGATATACATCAAATAATAATTTTAATATTGTTTATCCTATATTCTGATGTTAAATATATAGCCAGTAATATTATTCATTCAACAACAAAACCAATAATATTATTCATTACAAAATAAATTTTTAATTTGGAATTTGCAAGGAGTGTCATATTCGTTACTAAAGTTCCAAAAATCGATAATTATTCGTTGATTTTTATCATAATTTTGCATTAATCATTGTTAAATTTAACAATTATTTGACAAGAAAGTCAACAAAATATTGTTGTTATATGACTTGTTGCTAGCAATATGGCAACGAATATGATATTCATTGTGAAAATAATTTAGAGAATCAAGCAATCGATATTATTCATTTTTATACTTATACTATTACAAATATGATAACAAAAATTAAATTATTCATTGCCATGCCGATTTTGTAATGACTCCTATTTACCTTGCAATAAAACTTTAATCCTAAACTTTTTTTAAATGTTTCTATGATTCACAAAGACATGTGCATTACAAGTTCACCCTGGCTATTAAAATCCATCAATGAAATCAATACTAATACTAGTCTCAGGAAAATGTGGGTTCGAAGAATTCGATTCAGACTCAATTCCATAATGAGTTCAAGTTCGAATTAGATGATGGATCCACTATTTTTGTCGAGTCGAATTCATGTTGAGCATAACTCAACTCATCATTCGAGTCGATAATAAGATTTAGATATCAATCTTACTTTTATATAGGGTGACAAGTATGGATGTAATGAGGGAGGGGTGATTGATGGATGTATTTTCTCCATTTTCCCCCATTTTCTTCGATGAACTATAGAAATATGAATCCCTACTTCCATACTTCTATATCAGAGTTTCAACCACATTCACTCAGTTGCTCCTTCAATTATCCCTCCTACTATTATCATGTTGTTGCCACGAAATCCCTCTACACCTCCATCGTAAACCCCTCCTCTCCTTCTTCATGGCATTATCACATTGTTTTGTGCATCAACCGTTCCCAACTACACCTCTAATCCCCCTCTTCATTGTTGCATGGCTTGCACCCTCTACAATCTCCGCTGCCAAAGTACCCTCTTCTTCCTCCTCATCCTCCCTTCTTTAACAATCCATCATGGGTCGTCGAAGCTTATAAACATTGAAGTCAAGAATCAAAGTACAAAATATTCATGAAGGAACTCATGAGTTAACTTGAACTCAACAAGTTCAAGGCAGTTATTTCGATTTCAAACCTTATTGAATCTAAGTTCGAATCCAATCTAGACTATCAAGTTGGAATCCGAGCTGGATTAATGAGTTCGATTCCAAGTCAAGGTTGACTTGATTCGTTGGAATCCAACCATTAGTTTTAATGGTTAAGGACTAAAATATAGTAGTGAATTGATATAATTGTATTTTAAAATAATTATTATTTTATTTTTGTGGTATTTTTGACTTTTGTAATTTTTTTTTGGATTTTGTATGAATATTATAAAATAACGACAAGATATTAGAACTACGAATAGTGATAAAATACGAAGAATTAAACAATAAATATGCAATAGACAATTGTACATATACCCATAGTACCTCCCCCCCCCAAATCAAACTTTTATACCTTAACTCCAATTTTCATGAAACCATTTTCATTTTAAAGAAGGTTTTATGTTGAGCACTATGAATTTATATATAGAAGATATGAAGGTTTTAAGATGAACTTTATAGGTCTTCAGTTTATGGTGCCATGTTATCTGTACATGATAAAACTTAGAAGATAATTTTTATACATAATTATAAACAAGTTTCATGAAGACAATAACTTAATTTGGAATGATCTTGATGATAAATAAAATAGCAGAAGATTTGTACATTATGAATATAGTATATGTGTGTACTTCGTGATCTATATTTTTCTGGATTTTTATACATTAAGGACTCTGCCCCTACTTTATTTTTTTGTCGATCATGTCGATGCTAACTTAATCTCGAGGTTAGGAACAATCTCTATCTATGGTATATATATATATATATATATATATATATATATATATATACATCCTTCTTTCTTGTCTACTTCTATTTCTTTTTCTTGCTTCATTCTTTTATGTTGGTATAAATAAGTGTTGGTTCTACATTATTAATGAATGAAGATATATTGTTAAAAATTGACAATTAATGAGTATTTACTTGTATTTTACCGTGGATTTTAGCCAAAATAAAAAAATAAAGGTGATGAATCATGGATTCATCATTTCTCATATACTTTCTTTTTGCTAGTCTCTATCTGTGATATATATACATCCTTCTTTCTTGTCTACCTCTATTTCTTTTTCTTGCTTCATTCTTTTATGTTGATATAAATAAGTGTTAGTTCTACATTATTAATGAATGAAGATATATTGTTAAAAATTGACAATTAATGAGTATTTACTTGTATTTTACCATGGATTTTAGCCAAAATAAAAAAATAAAGGTGATGAATCATGGATTCATCATTTCTCATGTACTTTCTTTTTGCTAGTCTCTTTGCAAACACACTTATAAAACAGAAAAAGAAAAATGAAAGAGTTTAGAACAATTTTGTTTCTTTTTAAACATAACTTAACAAAGCCCAAGTATGTAGCATGGTAGAGACCTTCGGAGTAATAGTTTATCAGAATTTAGCAAGGATTAGTATTTGAGTGTCTACATCCTCTAAGTTCTATAAATTCCCATTCAAGATCACCTTAATAGCCATCTCAAATCTAGTTATTCATCATGCACACTCCTATAACGTTGAAGTCAATTTGTGATGTATGTGAAGGGTATTAATACCTCATGCTTATGGGAGCGACAAAATCGAACACTCTAGTAGTTATACCCCCATGATTAACTCATCCAAATATTCTTTCATGGATGAGAGGGATATTCCCTTCTGAGTTGAGGTACATGCTGGTGCACAACAAGAAGAGGGAGAAGCTAGAAGAATGAGAAAAGAACGGAAGTGCGACTAGTGCAGTCACATCTCTGTGAAGCTTCACCAATCTAACCAAGCCTCTACCATGATATGTTGGCTATATGAAGCTTGGACCATTGTGATAAAAAAATAGCTTTTGGTATATCGGACCATTGTGGTCAAAAATATACATTTGGAAATTGTCTTCTTTTGATATAACATTTGTATTGAACTGCATTCTTTTGTTCCCTAATGGATATAACATCTTTTTTCCGTCCAATTTTTAAGGTCTTAGAAAAATTGTGCCAACAAATCATTCTTCATGTGAAGCTTTTTTCAACTCCACGGCTCTCGTTTTTAAATGTCAACGCCACTAGACAAGAGTGAGAATGCACCACTTAGAATGAACTGCCTCTTGCAACCTTATTCAAGTTGAACTAAGTGCATAATGTAAGAGTCCAAAATTGATTCATTGTTTAACATTTATACATATGACATGAAGTATTCTAATTAGGAAAGCTTAAGTTGAATTATGAACATGGTGTAGGACCTAGAGAGTTAAATTAACTTGAAGAGTCTCAATTCCGGTTCCTAAAAAATCCTTTTAGAATTAAATGGATTAAGGCCTTATCCAAGCTCCATCCTTCAGACTTAGTTCCATTCAGTTCAAGAACCAATCGTTTTTTGAAAAATACGAACGCAAATGCAACAATTTTGTTGTGAAAGAATTTTATTTATTTATTATTTTTAAGCATTTTTGTATGGATTAGTGAATTGAATGATTTATACATATTTACATGAATTATTTACATATTTACACAAGATTTATACCTAATAATATACATACTCTATAAGTTTTATTGATGTTTTACAACGCATTATATACAAGTTTAAAAAATTTAGGCTTTTATGTACAAGTATCTTACCAAATATTTTATATATCAATATTAAAGCTCTTTAGTAACCCATATTTATAGTTTTATATCATTTTTTAAAACCCCAAAAGAGAAAAATAATTACATAGAATTTTAGATCATACAACAACAAAGCCTTTTCTCACATTAAGTAGGGTTAGTTACGTAGATTATTTGCCTCCATTCGGAACTATCTTTCGTCATTCTCGGGCTTAGATCCAAAAAACTCGTATAGTCTCATTACAATACTTCTTGGGCCTTCCTCACCCTCTCTTAGCCGGCTCAACATCTCAAAACTCGCATCTCCTCACTGGTGTATCAACCGACCTCATTTGCAAATGGCCAAACTACCTTAAGAGATTTTCTCGCATCTTATCCTCGATCGAAGCTACACAAACTTTCATTCTGATTGCATCATTCCAAAACTGATCTTTACTTGTGTGTCCACACATCCACCTTAACATTTTCATTTCTGTTGCTGCCATTATCTACACGTGTATATGGTTCACATGCCAACATTCAGATCCATAGAGCACATCAGGTCTCACGGCTGCTTTGTAAAAAATACAATAACGTACAAATTATAGCTTCTAATATATATAACATATTTATACGACAACCCCTATATTTAGTGTAAAATATGTCCTCAAAGTGACCATGTTGCAATATAGGGAGACATAACTTATGCTAAATATAGAGTGATGAAAAGAAGACTATATACACTACAATGAGTCAAACGGTGAATACAAGAATGGAAGTCAATCATCCCCCCATACCTAGGATCAATTAATCTTAAGTAGAGAAAACTGCATGAAAATAGGGATGGTAGAGGTCAAAAGAATATACATACTCAAAGACATGGCATGTCGATGAATCCATGATTTATCTCCTTTATTCTTTTATTTTTGGCTAAAATCCTTGATAAAATACATGTAACCAGTCACAATTCTCACATTTTAACAATGTAACCTCATTTATTAATAATGTATAATTAATACTTGTTTATACCAAAAAAATAAAATAAAAAAGATAAGAAAGAAGGATGTAGATATATAAATATGCATAGACTAATCCTAAACCCCGAGACTGAGTTAATATTTACATGGTCGCTAAAATAAATAAAGTTTAGGTATAAAATTCTACAAAAATTCCAAATCACTAAATTTATACATGTATTATATTCATAATATGCAATCTTCTGCTATGTTGTTTATCATCAAGGTCACTCCAAATGAATTCATTTCTTCATGAAACTTATTTATAATAATTTATACCAAATAAGAACAAAATATCTCTTATATTATGTCATGCACATATATCATGGTACATTAAGAACAAAAATCCATAAAGTTCATCTTCAAACATTTCATGTCTACTCTATATGAATTTAGATTAAAACAAACGTACTTTTATTGTAATTTACATAAAATTCTCTTTAAAATGAATTGGTTTCATTAAAATTGGAGTTAAGATGTTAAAGTTTGATTTTTGGTACTTTGGCATCTGTAAAAATGTATAATTACCTATTTATTATTATTTAATTAAGGGATAATTACACCCATAACCCTGAGTAATTTCTCAATCTCAATCATAACCCTGCATAATCGCGAATTACGTGGAAAACCCTGAGTAATGCTTAACTCTTACACAACATGCCCCTGTGTTATGTTCCGTTTGAAATGTCGGTTATCTTTGACGGTTTCCGTTAAGAAAAAGACAATGTTACCCCTAAAACATATTCTTATTTGCAAATCATGCCACTACGTAGATGAAACAAAATGAAACCCAAAACCTCCCATCGGACCTTCACCTGCCTGCATCTCCCGCAGCAAGCTCCCCCCTGCGGCCGCTCGCTCCAGCACCCCCTTCCCAGCGCGCCTCCATCCTGTAGATCAACCCCTACCTCCGCCCTACAACCCACGCCCCCACGCGCGGCACCGCCACACCCCTCTGCTCCCGCCACCCTTCCCAAGCCCGCAACCCTCCCATCGATCTGTAAGGTGTCGCATCCAAGGGAAGTCATCTCCGGTCGAGGTTCGTTCAAGACCGTCCACCTGGAGCTTGATCTCCAACTCCTCACACCGACCATTTCTCCATCAGATGGCAACCAAGCACCTGAAGTCCACCGCCTACCTTCCAGAATCACGAACAACCTTTTTTTTACCGACTTGCAGATCTTCAGAATCCGTCACATCAGATCGACCCAACTCGATAGCCACCGCTGGACACCATCGAGCTTCGCCGCACCTATTTATCGTCAAGAACACCCGATTCTTTCTCTATGCGCCGATGGACGCCTCCTGGAGCCACACCACCGCCGCTGCTTAAGAACGGAGGAGCAATAGAAGAGCAGCTCCAGTAGCTTCTCCAATCGATTAGCAACCATTCGCTTTCAGCATTTGTGCTTTTTGATATTCTGAAATCAATGCCCCATTCTTAAGTAGATTAAGGTCAGAATCTTTAACCCCAGATTGATTCTTCGAATCGAGTCAAGGCTGATAGTTCCAATATGTTCGAGCAAGCCATCCACGACGTGGAACCCATCTTCTTCGAACACCCATGTCGTGCGCAACCGTCACCACCCGCCACCCTGCCCAAGCCCGCAACCCCTTAGGCCCCGCCCCACTCCCACCGCTGCCCCCTCCCCTGCCCCCGCGCGCGCCGCCCCCCACCACCCGCCATCCTTCACAACCTGCCCGAGCCTGCAGGCGCCTGCAGACCTCAGTCCCGTCGTGACGAGGCGACTGGGAGGCGAGGGCAGAGGGGAGGAGGGTGTGGCTGCGGTCGGACGGCCAACGGAGGGGGTAGCTGCAGGTGGAGGGAGGGAAGAGGAAGAAGGGGAGGGGGTCGGCTAAGCTGGAAGAAGAGGATTTTTTAATTTTTTTCAGCCGTTGGATACAAGAAGGGTTGGATTAACCCAATGATATGGTTGGGTTAAGGAAAAAATTAACGGAGGGTCATGAGTGTGAGACGGAGTGATTACTCAGGGTTTCCCACGTAATTCGCGATTATACAGGGTTATGATTGAGATTGAGGAATTACTCAGGGTTATAGGTGTAATTATCCCTTTAATTAATCTTATTTGTACTTTTAATATTTTTATATATTTTATAGTATTCATACATAATTCAAATAAATTCCATAAAAAGTCAAAAATATATAAAAATAAATAAGTATACTCATTATATAAGCAAATACACATTTATTATACACATAAGTATTTGTTTATACTTGTAGATAGTCATATAAAAATATATGAAAATAATTTAAAACCCTTAAATTATATATCAAATTAATAACATATAAAAATATAAAGTTGTATGTAAAAATATTAATTTAAAAATTTATGTACTAATTATATATGCATAATATAGGTACAAATTATAATATTTAATTAATTTATATATTTATATTGGATTATTTAATTAATTTAAAAAAACATAAGATAATCTATTAATTTATCTGCATTAATTTTTAATTATTTTTAAATCAAAACTAATCTACCATTTCTAATGTAATTTAGAATGTATTTATAATAGGGTCAACAAGTTTTGTCTTTTAGTGGTCATTCCCTTTCACTCCCACTTGCCAGCTTTTGATAGGACACTCCACTTGGCTAACCATAGTCCAACTCCCCCTCTTCTTCTTTCTCCTTTAAAACCTCTTCTTCTTACTCCTCTTGTTCCCTTCTTTCTTATCTCCCAACTGATCCAACTTCCAGCCATTAGGAGAACCACCTCTAATTCTACATCATCGCTGATCGGGTTATGAGTTCTTAGCTCACAACATCACTAAAGGAAGGGTAAATAATAGTTAGAGTCAGTTTGAAATATTTCCACTTGATATATAATAAGCACGTAATATTCAATCAAGCATGACAATCAGCATGCTGCCCACTATTTTTATGTAAAAATCCATCTGGTTAAAAATCATGACATGAGTCACCTTACTCGGGATTTCTCGGTTAGCCGAGCCAACCAACTGCTTCACTATAAAGCTTGAGATATTTACACAGATATCTCAACTGATCAAAAAGTGTATAACTTTACAACCTTGGATCAAACACAAAGGTCAACACTTACAGATCACACACTGTATCAATTGTAGAGGACTGAGTAAACTTCGCTTTCATCTTACTTCAATGAGAAAATGCGTAACCTACCTATCCAAGTACTTCCTTGCAAACTTGAGGGTGTAGTCTCCTAGAGTAACCTATAATTGAATTTGTGAATCCATCGTCAGAGAATTGTCTTCTCGTAAGAGTCAAAGTTTCCGGCCTTAAAGAGATCCACTTCCTCCTAGACACAGCTACTTAAATACAATTGGAGAAAGTGACTTCAACAATAGCATGACTTGATAGTCAGATCGAAGCGCTTAGGAACAATTCCAAGGTTTTGGTGTATGCTCCTAAGTGTATGCGCCTCACTCAGTCTGGAAGGTACCTAGAACAAGGAGGGGGTTACTCTCCCCAAACAATGAAGTGATGTCCATTATGTTTATTTTTATAAGTTAATATGATTAGCAAACACAACTTTTTCAGGTTATCACTTTGTTTGGTCTTTTTATTTGGAATCAAATACATCTAAAAAAAATTCGATTTCCTTTAACCCTAAGTCTAAAAGCTAAGGAAAGGAAGCATATTAGACAACACATGATAAGTCAATGATGTATGCAAGGTCAGAGATGCATACTTGTCTCCATTAGTCTACATGGAAGATGATATGTGCATAGAAATGTATATCTAACCTAATATGAATTAAAAAAATGTGTAACCTAGAAAAAGTGAGAGTTCTATCGGGCACTAATTCTTGGACTAGGTTATACATCCTTAAATCTAATAACCACATATGCATAAACAAGTATGAAAACCTATCAATCACCTAGACAATCATAAAAACCATAGGAATCTGAGAAGAATAATGAGAAAATCGAGAAAACTACCATCGGATCCCATAGCACTGGCTAGCAAAACAAATGTCGAAGATAGATGTAAAGGTCGGCTACAAGTCGGAAGCCCTAAAGGGGCCCCTACCAACTGTAAAGTAGAAAAAAAGGTTAAGTTCACAAGTCACTCTCTCATAAAGAAAATAAAAAATATACCTAGTTGAATGAGCCTCTTCAACTGGCTCGCCAAAGAACACCAATCTCTAAGTGTTGAGGATGTCCAACCTCCTAAGAGGTCGAGCTCGTTACCTAGAGTATGATGGTCAGATATGAATACTAGGGGTAGCCTTTTTAGTGCTAGCAGGACCGAGCTTATTGGGATAGAGGACCATCATTGGGCTGCTAAGTGTTAGGCTGATATCAGTCGTCTCTTCCACCTCATCTAGGACACCAGTCTACTGACTCTCCTAAACTGGCCCAGATTATATTAAATTCTTCGATATTCTTTAGTTGGCAAGACTGACTATCAAGAGTCCTATCTATCAAATACTGGTTAAGTGTTGAGTATATGGGTTGTTGCATTTGAGAGAATAATTGGTTTATTATAGTCATTCTTCTTTTCTATCATGACAACTCCTCTTCCCCTATTTACCTTCATCGCCTGATGTATAGTCTTAATAGGACTCAAAAAAACTTCTGAAAAAGCTTCACCTGATCACTTCTTTATTCCTGCAAAATAGTCAGAGAAATTTCGATCGTTGTATCGACCAGGTGAGTTTTACAGAAAAGATTAAAATTAATTAATATTTTTAATTTTATTTATACTCCTAAACTAATGTGTATAGTGGATTCATATGGGAGTGTCGAACTCAGGGAGGCAAACTGTATTAAACTAGGGAGAATCGATGGGAAAACTTAGGCTAAGGGTCTCCTAATTTTTATTTTATTTTTAGGATTTTTTTTGAATTTTTATTTGATTTTTACGAATTTTATATTGTTTTTATGAATTTTATGTATTTTTGTGATTTTTTATTATTTTTGAAAATGTTTTAAATTTTTATTTGGTTTTATTTTGTTGTTTTTATGTTTTTAGTGTGTTTTACTGTTTTTATGGATTTTTAAAGGGTTATTACAATTTTTATGGTATTTGGTTTATTTTTAATGAGGAAGAATGTATGTTTTATGGAATATAGTGACGTATTTGTGATTTTTAAGGTTGAAAATAACAACAAAATCTTTTTATTATAGTTTCTGTAGAAAGTAAATGAAAATACCTTCAAAATGATATGTTGTGTGTCAATAGGGGATTTTTATTGAGTTAGTTATGAGTTTTTGAAGTTTTATGATTTTTTATATTTTTTTATTGATTTTGTTATTTAATTTTTATTTTGTTTTTGGTTTGTTAGGTAAAAGGTGGTAAAATATACTAAGTATAATTTTTATAAGATTTTAAGTAGATTTTTATATTTTTTTCAATTATTTTTTTTAGAATTTGTTATATGTTTTTGGTATTGAAAATGATTTCTCAAATGCTAAAAGAAATATTTATATATATATATATTTCAAATATTTTCTTAAACTGTTAATAAAGTAAAATACAATATCTAAGCGTATTTTTATTTATTTTTTTATGTTTTATATTTGATTAATATGTAGAGGGGTATGTATAAAGTATATCTACAATGGAAGGGGCACCGATGTAATTATTCTGGAAATCAGGGGTGCGCTTGTAATTTGCAGAAGTATTGAGGGTGCCTGCGCAAAAAGCCCAGTTTCACGTGATAATCACCTACTCCCTCAGCCGTCAAGGACCTGCTTGTAATTTCAGAAACATGTTGTGTTATTCCTGCAAAATTCACGCTTCCCACGTGATTAACACGCACACTTTTCTATTAGGCTATGATGACGACACCTGGCTCGTAGACTCCCGTCCGATGACGATGATCAGACGTCTCTGATTTGGGCACGAATCGACAGTCCAGATACAAACTGGAGCTAGGGTCTCTTATCGAACGTCCTGGATGTATCTCTAGGATCTGGGAAGAAGGACTTCCCCGATGAACTTCGATCGTCAAATCTGGAGGCGTATGTCGTTAATCTTCTCTTCTGAAGGCTCTAGTAGCTTCGACTCGACCTTCCGCATCGGATGGGGATCAAACTCGAGGTCGGATGGATTTGATCGATGATCTGGACGTGAATATTCTCCTGAAGTCGTTACAGCTTCTGTGACTGATTGAATCACAATTCTGCGTGTGATCCAGTTCCTCGAATTTGCTTGAAAATGTCGCAGAGACGTCTGGTCTTCGTGCATGTGTTGAAGGAGGATCCTTGAGAGACGATGATTCTCCGATGTGTTGTGGAACATGCAGGTCCGAGGAATGTTATTCCTGAAACACAAATCTAACTGAATCGAGGCTTCAGAGCCTCGATTCTATGTACTGTAGCAGAGGATGGAATGAATGAAGAGGCTTATGGACGTGAAGGAAGAGCCTTGAGGCTCTGGCCGTTGGACACGACCGGAGATGTCCAGAGGTGCAAAGGAGGCGGAGAAATGGAAGACGACGATGAAGGTGGAAAATCGGATGGAATCGAACAATTTTGAATCAATTTTCGATTGAAAACAGAATGGAATGGTTGAGAAGAGAATCGGAGGATTTGAGAAGAGAATTAGAGGATAGAGGTGGAGATCTAGTTGCAGTGAGCTAACCTGGAGATGTAGAGATGATCGGAGGCGGACGAGTCGCTTGAGGAGGACTTCGCTGGAGGAGATTCACCAGGAAGCTCCTGAGTTATAGCCTCGACGGCAGCGACTCGGAGGATTCGTGCTGCGGAGCGTGGCGTCGCATGCACGATTGATCACGCCGGAGGAGAGGCCGGAGATGGAGACTGTCACCCTCTTTCTCGACGAGATTCTCTCTCTCGCTCTCTCTCTCTAAAAATTGCACTCGAAGGTGGATCTGATCGACAAAAATGGCAGATACCCTCGATCTGGACCCTATGGGTCTATATATAGAGGTTTGAGGAGAGGGAAGCTCGAGGTTGATGTTCGTTGACCGAACGAACTGGAGGTTAGATTAGTTGGAGGAGCTCGCCGGGACCACTGGTTGTTAGGTCAACGAGAACTGGCGGGACGAAGCACTACAAGAAAGAGTAGAACAGGCGACGGTCAACATCCGTCGCTAATGATAACATGACCGTCCCCATTGATCAACGGGGACGGTCCTAAGACCGTCTCCAAAGGTCGCGTCCCATTTGGTATAGGCGACGATATTACGGACCGTCCCCAATACGCATACATAGGGGACGGTCGTGACCGTCCCTAAAAGTCTGCCATAGGGGACGGGCGTGACCGTCCCTTAAAGCATCTTATTGGGGACGGTCATGACCGTCCCTTAATGTCATCAGGGGGGACGGTCACGGCCGTCCCAAAAGAGAGAAAGCGAAGACGGTCATAACCGTCTCTAAGAATGTAGGGGACGGTTGTTATGACCGTCCCCTTTGTTCATCTGCTAACAAAAAAAATTTCCATTGCCCCCTATTTGATCCTCATTTTGCCCTGTATGTCAATATAATGTAGTACCTGTTACGAAAAAACGGTCTTCATAATAAACATTACTATCACCACACAAAAAAATGCAATCGACATTCATAAAGTCCTTGTCCAATAACATATGCATTCAAAACACTAAAGTAGCATACAATAATTGTTCATAATAGTTATACAATATACTAAAGTATCCTACAAACTAACTAAGCTATCCTAGTCGTCCTCATCCTCTTCGTCGTCGGCGTCCTCGTCGTCATCAGCATCATCTTCTTCTTCGCCTTCATCGTCGTCGCCTAGCCTTGCAGCGGTATTATCATCATCTGTTGGGTGGCTAGTCGACGCTCCACCTTGATGTGCCTGCATGAATGCGTTGAAAATCGCCATTTGTTGGCGCAAATCCTGAATCTTCATATTCATGCTAGACACCTGACTCTCTAATTTCCTCTCTCTTTGTGTCTTCTGAGAGGTCGAGCCGGTCCCTACTCCATACCAATTCTGTATGGTGGCACCACGACCACCACAACGGACGCGTCCCTGATGCTCTGGACCGGTCGCCTGGAGGAAGACCGCATCAGGAGTAAGAGGTGGATGACTCGTTCCAATGTGGTCTACAGAGCCAGTGGTTGTGAGCCTGACCATCTCCTCCTACAAATTTATTTAAGTAAGTTCAATTCATTTAATTTGTAAGAAAGATGCAAATATGTTATGAATAACTTACATGAATTGGACCATAGGTAGGATCCACCCAATGAACTTCCCCGCCCACATCGCGGCTCTTAGACTTCTCGAAGACTTCCATTCGGCTGGGCACTCTCTCGTTCTTCACTTCCTAATGTGAAAAGATTAGTAAACTTAGGATATCATTTTAATGCATATTTAATAGTTAAAATTTTAACAGTAATCATAAAGTAGATTACTTACGAAGTCATCCTTTAATTGATTTGTGTTTCTTCTACCCATTCTATGGGTAGACTTGAAACCTTTCTTCCTATTTTCAGCATTTCTCCTTGAGATGCCCAATACGAAGATAATAATTTTAATAAAAGAATTCGAAATGATATATGTATAAAATACACATATATATGGCACATACCGTATGTTCTTCTCCCATCCAAATGTAAACCATCGCCCTCCATTGTTCAGCGGGTACATTCAGAGGACAATTTGCCAAATTGGCTTCCAATGGAAGCTCCGGGTCGAAGTACTTTAAAATATAAAGAAAATTAATTATATACTTATATGATGAAAAATAAATTTATCATTAAATATAAAGCAAAGTACTCACTCGGGCCTTCACACTTCCTCGATATTTACGCAACATCTCCGCCCCATGGCCTAAAATCAGAGCATCAGTGGCCGGGTCACGGTCCCAGGAAAAACTAGACTACAAAGAAAGCAAACAGATATAAGTTTATATATATATATACTGAAGAAAAAATTTGCTTTGTTATTATTATATATACCTCCAAATCATGAAGAATGGCATCTTTTATTGACCGCTCCACTAAACGCCAGTCTGTAATGTGGAGAGGGACCCTGGCTCTGCACACTTGTCCCAAGTAACTCTTGGAAAACAGATGCGTTCTCCCCCACCGCATCACCTCCAACTATCCGTACCCTGAGTGTCTCACCAGGACGAAGACCGATCTAACACTCGGCACTGAGATGGGCCTCTACGTCTGCTTGAACTACTCGATCGTCAGGATCGGAGGTACTACTCCCTCATTGTGGTGCCGGCGGGGCATCCCGAATGCGTCTAGGACGTGGAGGCATATCTGCATATATGAAACATTTAAATTATATATAACAACAATGATATAATTAACATAAAGAATTGGAAAATAAAAGATGGTAAACTTACACATTAAAAATCCGCATCTACAATATCAGTTGGATGTTCTTGCATTTCAGCTTGATATGCCTCGTTTATATTTAGCAACTCATCATCATCATTGACATCAAAAAAATCTCTTGGTATTGTTCTCACGGGTATGATCCATCCATCATTGAAGTTGTCTGGAATATAAAAAACTTGTTCCACTTGACTGGCAAGTGCAAAAGGCTCATTTGTTTGCAATTTCCCGGATTGTTTCAATGAAATAATCCCATTTCTATCTCTTTGAAATCCTATCCCCTCGCGACCGACATCAAACCAATTGCACATAAAAAGAACACATCGACATTCATGAGTAAAACTGATCTCTATTATGTCAAGTATTTCCCATAATAGCCGTCTAAACCTGAAGGTAAATCTATTTTTACTATAACACCCGACATTTGCGTCGATTTCATCTCGTCGGCGGACTTTGTTCTAAATCTGTATCCATTCACAATATAACCCTTGTAAGACATAACTTGAGAATATGGTATGCATCCAAGAATGTCAAGGTTAATGTTCCACCTATCATCTGTCGTTTCCCTTAAATATCTCACACGAGAATGGAATCATTTGAGGAATTCAGATTTGTTATGTGTCTCATTAAATAATGAATTGTACTCATCAAAAAAGTCGTCAATTTCTGACAACTGCATCAAGACATAGTAGTGTATGAGATCTCTATCTGCATCGGATATTACGCGGCGGATACCACTGAATATATGCCTGCCACATGAATGAAAGACCCATAATTTAGATTCATCCTCTTCCTCCACGACATCACCTTCATCATTTCGTTCATAACGGCTGAAACCAGTTATCTTACGTTCTCTTTCATTTACACACCTCGACAGCTGTGATGAGAAACCCATCAGATACCTTCAAACTTTTAAGGAAGCTGAAAATTTTATCACGCTCAGCGTTGGATAATGTATATACTGTGCAGGTATATTAATCCGTCCATTGTCTAATTCAATTGGATGTAGATCCTCGCGTATTCCAAGCTGAACTAGATCTCGTCTCGTCCTTACATTATCTTTAGATTGACCTGAAAGATCTAATATTCCCAAAATATTCTCCAAAACATTCTTCTCAATATGCATGACATCCAAATTATGACGAATTTGTAAGTGTTTCCAGTATGGTTAACTCTCTGAAAAAAATACTTTGTTTCTTCCAACCACCAGCTATACTTTTCTTCGTTTTCCATCATAACAACTGCTTCGTACAAGTAATTGCTGTTCCCAAATAATGTTACCATTGACACGCGCTAAGTCAAGTCGTTGCCCATAAGGTGAGCCGTCAATTCTTATTACTATCTGCCCTTTGCCATCTATGCTTCGGTGGAAGGAATCGACGATGACCCAAATAGCAATGTTTCATACTTCCAGACAGCCATGTCGAATGTGTTTTTTCAAGACAGACAGGACAGGCGAGTTTTCCCTTAGTACTCCAACCAGACAAATTTGCGTACGCGGGAAAAGTCATTTATAATCCACAATAGTGCAACTTGTAATTTAAATGTCTCTTTCCTACATGCATCATATGTAGGTATTCCAGTAGTCCATAAGACTTTTAGTTCATCCATTAATGATTGTAGGTACACATCAATAGCGTTGCTAGGACCTTTAGGACCAGGAATTAGTAGTGTCATCGTCATAAATGATGAACTCATTGACATCTATGGTGGTAGATTGTAAACAATCAGAATCACGGGCCAAATGCTGTAACTCAGACTCATATTACCAAACGGATTGAAACCATCTGAGGCTAATCCCAAACGAACATTTCTCTCATCATTAGAGAAATTCAGATATCTCTGATCAAATTTTATCCACTCTTCTGCATCGGATGGATGTCTCATAGCTCCATTAGACATCTCGTTTATTTGAACGAGAATGCCACGTCATCCACTTTGCAGTTTTTTCAGACATGAAGAGACGTTTCAGTCTTGGAATTAGTGGGAAGTATCGTAATATTTTCACCGACTTCTTCTTTCTCTTTAAATCATTTTTTTCTTCTTTATACCTAGAAGCCTTACAATATGGACAAAGAACTAAATCCGAATTCTCTCTTCGAAAAAGCATACAGTCATTAACACAAGCATCGATCTTATCGTATTTCAGACCAAGCGATCAGAATCGTTGCTTCGCCTCTTTCCAATCCTTAGGATAATTCTGAGGATTATTAATAAACTTTCGTATTAAACCCAACACATCTGTCATCATTGCTGCAGTTGATCCGTTCCTTACTTTCATCTTAAAAAGCTCTAACAAAAACTGCAAACGCGTCATTTCCACCCCAGGAGCCAATATATCTTCTGCATCTGGCAAACTGCTCGAGAACCTATCATCTAAACCAATGTCTTGTGCCTCAGGTCTTCTTAAATCGTCCATTAGTTCAAATAACTCGTGATCAACATTATTCAAGGTTTGTGTAGTCACTCCTGCATCTACGCCCATATCCTCATCTATTCGCAAATCTAGACCCTCTCATGTTCAGTCCAAATGGAGTAATGTAACCAAAATCCGTTGAGTACGAGATGGTTATACACTGCCTCTCTAACATCCCATTTAATATTCTTGCATCTCACACATGGACAATAAATCTTTAGACCACCAAATTTCTTATTAACTCTTTCTATTTGAAATGCCCAATCCAAGAACGCAATCACTCCTCTCTTATATTGTTGAAAGTCATCGTATCTCTTATCCATCCATGATTTATCCATTTTACTGCACAATCATAATTAAATCCAACCATTGGTGTTATTATAGACAATAAGTTTTCCACCCTAAACCATAATGAAGTGTTTCTCTTATACACAAATCATTATGGGTATATGCATTGTATACACAAATCATTATGGGCATATCTATGATATACACAAATCATTATGGGTATATGTATTGTATACACAAATCACTATGGGCATATCTATGGTATACACAAATCATTATGGGGATATCTATTGTATGATTTCACTATCATTTTGGGATATCTATTGTATACACAAATCATTATGTGATATCTATTGTATACACAACCCTAGTATATCAAATGTATACACAAATCAAAACAACTAAATCATATGGAGAAAACCTAGGCATATCATCAAAACAAATCATAACTAGGGGAAAACCTAGGCAAATCATATCTATTGTATACTAAACAAATCAAGCAAACCTAGGCATATCATCAAAACAACTAAATCATATGGAGAAAACCTAGGCATATCATCCAAACAAATCATAACTAGGGGAAAACCTAGGCAAATCATATGGGGAAAAACAACTCTAACAAGATTATCAAGTAAAATAAACAAGAATAAAAGCAAAGGAGTGTTGATAGTTATCGAAAATGAAGATTGACGAGGTCCGCAAGCAAGGAGGAGCCGGAAGCGACGCCGGGGCGGAGCGGGCGATCGTGGGGCGGCGGGCTGAAGAGACGAGAATGGAATGAAAACGCAGGTCGAAGGGGGTTTTTTCGATCTGACCAATGGGACGGTCGTAATGACCGTCTCCATTGGTGATGATCGGCGACGGTTCACTAAAGACCGTCTCCTTTGAAAGGCATAAGGGACGGTTCTCATTAACCGTCCCTTTTGGCCAAGGCAGAGGGGACGGTCAACAAAAACGTCCCCTCCTGGTCGACCACTTTGGTCCATTCGTCGGAGGCGACGCCAATAGAGGAATAATGAGGACGGTCAGGACCGTCCCAAAGCCCTTCCAGGATGGTCGAAAACATCCAGTAGCCTGGTCAAGACCGAGGGACGGTCAATATAACCGTCCCCTATGGTCGACCTCTTTGGTCCAATCGCTAGAGGCGACGCCAACAGAGGACCAATGGGGATGGTTAGGACCGTCCCCAATGCCCTTTCAGAAGGGTCGAAAACGTCCAGTAGCCTGCTCAAAACAGAGGGGACGATCACCTATGACCGTCCCCTCTGGTCGACCTCTTTGGTCCAATCGCTAGAGGCGACGCCAACAGAGGAACAATGGGACGGTCAGGACCGTCCCCAAAGCCCTTCCAGGAGGGTCGAAAGCGTCCAGTAGACTGGTCAAGGAAGAGGGGACGGTCAATATAACCGTCCCTCTGGTCGACCTCTTTGGTCCAATCGCTAAAGGCGACGCCAACAGAGGAGCAATGGGGACGGTCAGGACCGTCCCCAATGCCCTTTCAAAAGGTTCGAAAACGTCCAGTGGCCTGCTCAAAACAGAGGGGACGATCACCTATGACCGTCCCCTTTGGTCGACCTCTATGGTCCAATCGCTAGAGGCGATGCCAACAGAGAAATAATGGGGACGGTCAGGACCGTCCCCAAAGCCCCTTCCAGAAGGGTCGAAAACGTCCAGTGGCCTGACTCAAGGCAGAGGGGATGGTCATTAGTGACGTCCCCATTGAGTTAATACAGTAGGGACGATAGTCCACATACAGTCTCCAATTATGTGGTTATTGGGGACGGTTGTTTTGATGACTGTCTCTAAAAAGAGGCATTAGGGACGGTCATTCAAAACCGTCGCTAGTTGTCGTCCCTAAATGGGGAAATTCCTGTAGTGAAGGCTGATGTAGGTGAGGACATGCGGCGCTCTGGCTCCGAAGAAAGAAGACGATGAACAGTGCCTGGGCGGGAACTGTTCATCCCGTTGAATAGGTCAATTTATTAAATAAATTAATTAAGCTACTTAATAAGTAAAAATTAGAAATAAATAGGTTATTAATAATTAATTAAATGTATTAAATATTTTCATACATCAATAATTTAATTTTAATAATAATTTTTTTAAATTTTTTAATAAATAATATAAGATAGGTTTATATAGTTCTGATATAACTATATTTGAGGAATTTTTAATTTATTAAAAAATATTAAAAATTTAATTTCTATTACTCGAGAAATAAATAAGATAAAAGCTTACAAGAATAAAACTTTTAAAAAATTTTAAGGAATAAAAATTAAATCTGAAATAATGTAAAAGCAATTGTACCTGTATACCAATATGGTCCCAAAATCCAACTTTTATATTTTAGCTCCGATTTTAATGAAACCACTTCCATTTGATAGATATTTTTAGAAGATGAACTTTGAAAGTGAGTAGGTTCAATTCGGAATTCATATGGCCGAGTTATGAGGCTTGGAAGTTAGGCTTTACGACTTTTAGATTTTGAGATTTATTGGTATTTATTCACTTTTTATTTTTATAAGTTATATTTTATATTTTTATAGTGATTTTTATGAACATTTTAGAAAAAGAATTAAATTATTTAGAATTTCAAGTAAATAGATAGAAAACAGAAGTTTTGTACATATAATGTACATATATACAAAGGGGTCCAAATGCCAAAACTCACACCTTTTATTCCACAATTTTTTTGGTATTTTTAATAAATAATATTAATTATAAAATGAAGTTTAAAAGTGAGTTTGGTTAATTTGGATTTTTTTATAAATAGTTATGAAGCTGGGAAGTTGTATTTTTAGGTTTTTTAGGTTCATTGTATTTATTTAATCATTTCTTAAATAATTTTTCTGATATTTTTCTAAAATAATATATAATTTTATGAACAATTTTTATAAAAGGAGTGTTTTGGTTTGAGATGATTTTGATGATAAATAAAATAAGTGAAGTATTTATATGGTGAGAAATGGGTAATTTATATTATATTTTTTTGTCTTTATTTTCTGAATATTTTTATAAATTAGGATCCTTATCTCCCCCTACTTATTTCTTTGTCGACCCGGTCAATATAGACCTGGTCTCGGGGTTAGGATCAGTCTGTATATTTTTCTATATACATCCTTCTTTTATTTTTATTTTTCTTTTTATCTTTATTCTTTTATTTTGGTAAAAAATAAATGTTAAATATAATATTAATATTTATGTTAGATATTAATTAAATGGAATTAGTGGATATTTACATGTATTTTACCAAGGATTTTAGCCAAAATGAAAGAATAAAGGCGATGAATCACGGATTCATCATTCCCCTATACTTTACCTTTGTTAGTCCCTTAGCAAACACTTATTCTATAAATAAGTACAAGCAAAAAGAAAAAGAAAAAGGAAAATAAAAGAACTTAGAACATGATTGTTTCTTTAAACCGATTTTCTCTTTATCCAAAATCTGGAGCTGGACTTAAACCTTTGGATTAATAGTTTGTCGGGACTCTATTAGAATTAGGATTTAAGCCTCGGCAGCTTTCACGTTCCATAAATCCTTATCCAGATCCACCTCAACAGCCAGCTCAGATCCACCTATCCATCACACAAACTTTTCATCTTTGAAAGCAATTTGTACTGTGTGTGAAAAGTTTTAGCTCTTCCGCTTAAAGAAGCGAAGGAACCACCCATCCAGTTACACACTCCCATTGGGCCCTTGTCCAGCAACTCAGTCCTCGAGGAGGGAGGTATTTCCTTCTGAGGTCAGGTCGTGCTGTGTCCACAATCGATTAAGAGAGAAGATAGGAAGAATATGGAAGAGAACTGGAGTGTGATCGGTGTAATCACATCTCCTATGAAGCCTGACCAGTTTAGCCAAGTCTCCACGAAGACATGCATGTTTTTCTGAAGCTCGGACCATTGTGGTCATTTTTGGTGATTGATGTATTCAGCTTCTTTGGTGGTAATGATTGTTGCACTACATAGTCTTTTATGCCCCGACGGATATAACATCTTTCATTCCGCCCATTTTTGGGGTCTTGGAATAAATTGTGCCAGCATATCCTTCCCTCATCCGAAGCTTTATTTCAACTCCAATATCTCCCGTCTTAAGACATCATCACTGCCAGACAAGGATGGAAACACGCCACCGAAATGGATTGTCCTTCGCAACCCCAGGCAGTCGAGCTAAGTGCAAAGTGCATGAGCTCAAAATTAGTTCCAATGGAGAAGAGTTCAACGGATGACACCAGGTGTCCTACTTAGGCACTTTCAAGATGAATTCCGAACACTGTCTCATAGAACCCAAAGAATTAAGTCTGAAAGACATGAAGAGTCTCAATTTCCGTTCCTAATAAAGTCCCTTTAGAATTAAGTGGATTAAGTCCTAAGCCAAGCTCCATCTCTTGGACTTAGATCCATTCGGTTCGGTAATCAAACTTGTTCTGAAAATGCGAATGAATGCAACAATTTTTTTAATGAAGTAAATTTTTCAGCTTAAATGCATTAAATGATTTTTAAAGGATTTTGCAAATTTTTATTGGATTTTAAACTTTTCAATTTTTAGGGTCTTTTTGAAAAAGTTATTTGATTAATTCCATTTACACAAATTTTACACGCATTTTTGTGGTATTTTACAAAGGATTTTATACAAGTTTTATATACAAGTTATACGGCTTTTATACAAGAAGTTTATAAGGATTTTATTATTTTTTTCAAATTTTTAAGGATTTTATCAAAGAATTTTACAACTTTTTTTATTTATATAAGGATTTTAAACGGTTTTTTAAAGATATTTTTACGGTTTTCTTGCGGCTTTTAAAAACCCAAAATATACACCCATACTTTTAGAAGCCTTATTATTAAAAATACGAGAAAGTACGAGTTATGGCTTCTAAAGTATATATATCATATATATACGACACCCCCTATACTTAGCGTGAACTATGTCCTCATAGTGACCAAAGAAGCGGCAAAGGAAGACATAACTCGGGCTAAGTATAGATCGGTGAAAAGAACCTATACTACAATGACTGAAGGAATAAAGAATAAAAGAATAGAAATCGGTCATCTCCTCTATACTTAGGATCAAGTGATCCCAATAGCAGACTCAAAACCGAAGATGATCGAGGTCAAGAGAATGTACATACACAGCGACTTGGCTTGTCCCCCCTATACTTAGGGTAAAATATCCCTAAGTATAGAGACGAAAATCAAAAGATGAGGGACAAGCGAGGGAGCAGACGATACAAAAACCGACGACAATAAAAAGGCGGTAATGAGCGAGATTACCCCCCTATACTTAGGGTAAAGTACACCCTAAGTATAAGCTATGACAGGGGTAATCAAACAGGATGAGAAGAACACCGCGGTGTCTACACCCCTATACTTAGTAAATCTCATCCTAAGTATAACAAAATCTAGATAAACCTAAGGGTGTAAGATAAACAGAAGGAAGGAGGATGAAATCGAAAATATATACAAGGGATCTTTGAAAATCAGGTATGAGACGCGGAGTGTAAGAGTGAAAAGATCATCTCATACAAAATGGATTGGGGCAACCTCAACGGTCGGCGGTTCATGATCGAGAAAGGGTTTTAACCGCTGACCGTTGACTCGAAAGGTGGATTCAGATGACAACTCAGATATGTCGATGCTACTGTTGTTGTACACCTTTCTGACAATGTAAGGGTCTTTCCATTTGCTATGAAGTTTCCCTGGAAATAATTTCAGTCTCGCATCGAATAGCCATACTTTCTGATCAGGCTCAAACTGCTTGTGGCTGATGTGAGCATCATGCCACTCTTTCATCCGCTCTTTATAATGTAGGCTACTCGTGAAGGCTTGGTCTCTCAGCTCTTCCAGGGCTGCCAGTTCAGTTTGCCTTTGATCTCCCGAATCGTCTAGGCCAAAGATCACTTCTTTCACTGCCCACCAGGATTTGTGCTTGATCTCAACAGGTAAGTGGCATGGCTTGCCATAAACGAGTCGAAAGGGAGATGTGCCCAATGGAGTCTTGAAGGATGTTCGATATGCCCAAAGAACCGAGTCCAAAAGTTGTGACCAATCCTTTCGGTATGGGCGAACAACCTTTTGCAAAATCATCTTGATCTCCCTATTCGAGACTTCGACTAGACCATTTGTCTGAGGATGATATGGAGTAGCAACCCGATGGTCTATACCGAACTCATTAGCAAGTGCTCTTACCTTGTCGTTGATGAAGTAACTACCCCCATCTGAGATTAGAACACGAGGGACCCCGAACCGCATAATGATGTGTTTCCGTAGAAACTTGAAACCGTGTTTGCATCCGCGGCTCGGACAGCAATAGCCTCTACACAACGACTCACATAATCCACAGCTAAAAGGATATACTCGAACCTCTGACTTTCGACAACAGGCCCATAAAGTCGATACCCCATGCATCGAACACTTCGCAGAAGTGGATCGGCTGCATCAACATCACATCTCTATGTCCACAAGTGCCCATCTTCTGGCAGTCAGTACATCTCTTTACGAATGCATGAGCATCCGCAACGAGCGTAGGCCACCAAAGGCCGGATCACCTTTTGTGCTGTCCTCTTCCCTGAATGGTGTCCTCCAGCTTCTAATCAATGACAATACATGAGGACACTCTGGTATTCCTCCTGAGGAATAATCCTACGCCAGACGGAATCCGCTCCTTCATGATAAAGGACCGGATCCTCCCAATGGTAAGACTTGGCTTTCGCGAGGAAAGTCTCAAGCCTCTGTCT
This sequence comes from Ottelia alismoides, assembly GCA_037367405.1. Lineage (NCBI taxonomy): Eukaryota > Viridiplantae > Streptophyta > Magnoliopsida > Alismatales > Hydrocharitaceae > Ottelia > Ottelia alismoides. Next base: position 371,464 of record JAZKJV010011896.1, on the reverse strand, counting down.
GAACAAACCTTGCGAGATTTTCTTAGCAACAAGAAAGTTCACAATGTCGGCATACCATGGCAGCGAGGCGACAGCAAGAATCGCCTCGTTGAGGAAGGTCTCGGTGATTGGTATATCAAACTCAGCAGTCTCGGATGTTTCTAATCGGGAGAGGTGATCCGCCACCACATTCTTGACTCCAGGTTTATCCTTGATAATAATGTCAAACTCCTGAAGTAGAAGGGTCCATCTAGTCAGACGTGGCTTCGAATCCTTCTTATCCATAAAGTACTTGATGGCGATGTGATCAGTAAAGATTGTGACTTTGGGTCCTAAGATTTGGGATCTGAATTTGTCTAAGACAAATACTACGGCTAGCATCTCTTTCTCTGTAACCGTGTAATTCTGTTGCGCGGAATCCAAAGTCTTGCTAGCGTAGTGTATGGCGTATGGAAAGCCATCCCTCCTCTGTCCCAACACAACCCCAACGGCAAAATCAGAGGCATCCGTCATGATCTCGAATGGGAGAGACTAATCGGGTGGTTGAAGAACAGGAGCCTCTACAACCATGTTCTTAAGAGTATCAAATGCTGAAAGACACTTATCATCGACAATAAACTTGGTGTCTTTCACCAGAAGATCAGACAACGGTCGGGTAATTTTGCTGAAGTCTGTATGAAACGTCAGTAGAAACCGACATGCCCGAGGAATGACCGTAGATGTTTCAGATTGGACGGTGGATTGAGTTTCTTTATGATATCCACATTGGACGGGTCCTCCTCCATGCCCCGGTTGGAGATGATGTGACCAAGGACCGTCCCCTGAGTCATCATGAAATGACTCTTCTCCCAAGAAAGCACGAGGTTAACCTCCGTGCACCTCTGAAGCACGCAGTCTAGGCTCGAAAGGCAGGAATCAAAATCATCGCCATAGACTGAGAAATCGTCCATAAAGACCTCCAAGATATCTCCCACCATGTCCGCAAAAATCGAAAACGTGCACCTCTGGCATGTAGCTGGAGCATTACATAATCCAAAGGGCATCTGTTTGAAAGCATACGTTCCGAACGGACAGGTGAATGTCGTCTTTTCTTGGTCTTCAAGAGCAATGGCCACTTGATTATATCCCGAGTACCCATCAAGGAAGCAATAATGGCTCTTCCCGGCTAACCGTTCGATGATCTGATCGATGAACGGTAGTGGGAAGTGATCCTTCTTGGTCGCCTGATTCAAGCGTCTGTAGTCCACGCAGACGCGCCAAGAAGTCGATACTCGGGTAGCGATCTCCTCTCCGTCCTCGTTGATCACTATGGTGATACCCGTCTTCTTGGGTACCACATGCAACGGACTAACCCATATCAAGTTGGAGATGGGATAGATAAAATCGACGCTCCACCACTTGGATATTTCCTTCATAACCACCTCTTGAAGATTCGGGTTCAGCCTACGCTGAAACTCACGAGATGGCTTGGCGTCATCCTCGAGAAAGATGTGGTGGGAGCAGAGAGCCGGACTAATCCCATGGAGATCAGCTACTGACCACCCGATCGCCTTGCAGTTCTTTTCAAGAATCGGCATCAAATGGGATTCTTGATCTTTGGTCAGATTGGAAGAGATGATGACCGGAAACATTTTGGATTCACCCGCAAGGAATCGGTACTTCATGCTTTGGGGTAAAGGTTTGAGCTCAGGGGGAGAAGGAGCAGGGAGGGTGGGTTTGATTAGAGCCTGGGTGTAGGCTGCTAGATCGATGTGCGTGAACTCTGCCTGCTCTGACTCAGAAAGATCTGGAGATGATTGGATGTTCTGATTTGATTTGGTCTCCAGGCTGGTTGTAGGCTCTGTAGATGGAGTCTGAAGTGATAGGAATTCAGCAAAACACTGCCAATCAGCATCGTCGGAATCGGAATGATCTGCGGGTGACTGACAGCTATGATGGTTCACTTCAGACTCGGAGGGATATGGAATATCTGAATGATCTGAAAATATCTCAAAATCGTTTTCGTCAAGAATTTCAATGTTTGATTCTAGGATTGTGCTTTCCAATCTTCCATCCTCAGATATCTGAATCTCGGCTTCAACTGAAGGTGGAATGAAAGATTGGGTACTAGGTTCGGCCCAGACGGCCTCATCATCGGTTTGTATGAAGTCACAATCCTGATGACTGTCAGGCTCGTCATCAGATGCTCGCTCTGATCCAACTGCTCTAGAGTTCTGGTCTTGGATCGTCTCTATATATATACTTTCGCACTGGACGCGAAAGTACACCTTCCCGATACCATAATCGGAAACGGCCTTCGTTGTAGCCAGAAAAGGTCGTCCTAATATGATCGGGGTATCAGTCACACATTCAGAGACCGCCATGTCCAACACGACGAAGTCCACGGGGAATTGCAAACCCTGAATGGTGACGATAACGTCTTCGATTAAACCCTTAGGCCTCTTGACCGATCTGTCAGCAAACTGCAAGACCGTTCGGCTTGGTCGAAAAGGCCCGAACTTGAACTTGTCGAGTAAGGAAGATGGAAGGAGATTAATCGAGGATCCGCTATCTAAGAGAGTCCGATCGAAAGTCTGATCGAGGATCTCGCATCTGACATACGGTGCTCCCGTATCTGATCTCTTGGCCGGGAGTCGATTCTGAATGGCATAACATGTATCCTTGGTCAGCACATGGATCTCAGAACAATGATTGCGCTGCCTCTTCTTTCTACAAACGGTGGTTCGCTCTTTAAGGCCTTTTTGCAGAAGAGGGATGTGTGCCAAGGCTTCCGAAAGAGTGAGTTGGATTGTAAACTTTTCGAGCATCTCTTTCATCAGATCATTCATCTGAATCTTTTTGTGATTTTCTTTAGCGCCTTTTCCTAAGCAGAGTGCTTTTGGAAAAGGAATCTGTACATCCTCCGGGTTAGTCTGTACAATCGGAGGATTAGAAGAAGAAGAAGCAAATGTTTTCGAAAAACGGGGACTAGCTTTCTGTGAATCATCAGAAAGAGAAAGATCTGGATCAACAATCTTTTTATTTCTTTTTCAAGTTCTTCTCTTTTTTACATTTTTTGTGATTTTCTATCATCACCATCAGAAACAAAAGATGGTAAAGCAACTATGTCGGCGTTCGGCTCTGGCTGCTCTTCAGATTTGGTGGCTTCAGCACCACCATCTGTATCGTCAAAAGTTGCGGCTTCAGCACCGCCATCGATGTCATCTACAGGCTCGCTTGCGTGATCTGAGGTGTCGTCCTCGAGCCTAGTAGGGTCTCTGCCTACTGGAATCCTACCGCTCCTAAGAGAGATGAAGTCAGCGTCATTACAGTAAAGATAGTCATCAGAGAATACCTGTGATTGGAGGGTGGGCTCGGTCAAATCTACCTGCTCAGACTTTCACTTCAGGTTGTTCGGGTTGGGCTCTATCTGGGCAGGCAAGGCGGACTTCCCCTTGACGAGGTCGGTGACATGAGTTTTAAACTCATCCATTTCTCGCCTGAAAGAAGCATGCTGATCAGTGATAAGGTTAGCGAGATATTCTAATGCGGGGTTGTCATGGGAAGGCCCATGAGACCCAGATGAGTCGCCTCGGTGATACTGAGGCTACTGCAGAGCTGGCTGCTGCTGTGGAGGATAATGCTGCTGCTGAGGCTGGTAAGTGCTCTGCCTCCACTGAGGATTCTGATATTGACGAGGATCGTAATGCTGCTGCTTATGCTCTCTGTTCTGCCCCGTGGGTGCTTGCGGTTGCTGCTGGGAAGAGGCAGCTCCTGTAGACCAATGGAAACCAGGGTGATCACGACGGATCCCTGGTTGCTGCGGTCGATCATACCAGATCCCATTGACCTCAGTCAATGGTTCAAGCATCTCAGAGTATGCTGGGGGTATAGATGCCAAGGGCTGATTGCTCTGATACACCACCATCTGGGTGTCAGACGATGGTGTCTGCTGAAGTTGCGGGTACGCTGAGGGATGATGAACATGCTCAGAATGCACATGGTAGATGTGCTGTACTGGAGGCCTAGGAAGGATGCCTCGGTCTCGGCTACTTGAGTCAACCTGTGATCTCGAAGACCGGTTAGGATCTGTATGTAGTTCTTGAAGGCACATAATCTGTGTCTTTAGATCACTCAGGCATCTCTCAAGCTCGTCAATCTTGTTGAGCTTGTCTAGGTTCTGTCACTTTTTCTCAATTATCTCCATACGATCCAACTTCTGGCAAATGATCCCCATATCAGCTGATGGAGATTCTAGAGGAATAGAAACGACAGAAGATGGATTCCCTTCTATCTGTGCCACTCGGGAATGATGGTGGTAAGTAGGTGGCTTCGCTTGATTGTATGCTCGAGTCTGAGACATTATAGTGTAATTCTCTGCCATTTTCTTGTAAATGGCCCACACTCAGTCTTCGTGCATCGAGAAATACGATCCACCACAGGAGGCATTCACCAGTCCCTGTAATTCCGGTGTCAGCCCACCGAAGAAGCTCTGTACAAGTCAGCTTTGAAAGGTCGTGGTGGGGACACCGATCAATGAGCTCTCTAAATATGTCCCATGCCTCGTGGAACTGTTCGTTCCCGATCATGGTGAAATTGCTAATCATAGCTCTAGCAGCATTCGTTCGACCGAGAGGGTAATACTTGTTCAGATATGCAGTTCTCAGCTCCTCACATGTCGAAGCGTATCTCCCTAGATGTTTCAGCCAGTAGGCTGCTCGATCAACGAGTGAGAAAGGAAACGCGATCAATTTGATCGTGTCCTCATTCATTTCTGCATCATGCACCGTGCTGCAGATCAGCTCGAATTCTTGAAGGTGCAAGTGCGGCTCCTCAGTAGATAGCTCGTGAAACTTGGGCAACAACTGGATCGTCTGAGGTCGGAACTCGAAGTTCCCGTGGATGACAGGGAGACGGATCCATCGATGGGTCGTAGTAGCTCCAGGGTTGTAGAGCTGCTGCATTGTGCGGTTTGGGTCCTCTGGAGGTCTCTCTGGTCCATCTTGTGGTTCCTGATCCTCAGGTCCTGGATTTTCAGTTGCAGGCTGGTTACGCTGCACGCGAAGCTGAGTCAGCTCAGCCCTGACGTCGTTCACCATTCTACCTTGCTCTCTAATCTGATTTTGTATTGCCTCGAGGGAAGCAAGTAGACCGTTGTTGATCGCAGCCTGATCGATGACAATAGAAGTAGTATGCGGTCCTTTGCCAGCCATGTCGTCTGGAAAGGAAAAAGAATCCAAATCAGGCTTCGCCAAATCAACGTATAGCTGATGCTGATTGTCTGAAAGTGGAAGTGATGATGGTAGAGAATGAGTATGAGAAGAAATCGACGACGAGCTTCCAGGGTGAGAGTCACGCCTGGAAGGAACAGATCGAGTGGATTTCGGTTTGGGACGAGAGTCATCCCGAACCGATCTAGATAAACGAGAAGGCTCGCGAGAGAGTGGATCGTTCAGAGTTGAACGGAGCGAGCGTCTTCCCATCATCTTGAGAGATTATTGGATCAGATCTAGAAAGATTAGACTCACATGATGAATCTCGTATTCATCATGCTAAAAGCCACCTATTAAAACCCCTGTCTTAAATAAACCAATAAAATCACCTTTAATACTCTATTTTTATCATGTACCATATTTTGTATAAATTACCATTAATTTATTGTATTTAATTTCCCATATTTTTCTGTATTTATTTTACCCTCAAAAACCCCTAAAAATTAGGTAGAATAATTGTCTATAAATCACTGACCCTTAAAAAGATAAAAAAATACAAAAAAAATTTCAAAACCACAAACTTGGTATTTTTATCCCCTTGAAATTCCCTCAAAAAATAGCTTTTGTACAGATGACCTCTTTTGGCTTTTTGACCAACATGAAAGTTGTAGATCTCGTCGAGACGAGCAACTTTCATGTTTTGACTTTTTCCTAATTCGGTCTCTAACTATTTCTTTTGTATTTATTCTCGCGTCACCCGGCAGCCTCCTGAGTCGTTGGATCTTCTCAACCCGCCTCCATCTCACCCGTTGAAGCCCGCTCCACTTCCACCGTCCGATCTGACTCCCAGATGAGATCTGAGCCACCCACTAACGCCTCATCCACAGCCCTCCGATCTCATCCTCATTTAACGCCTTCCCTTGCGCCACGTCTCCCCTCACCTCAGCCCTCGGATCCTACTTTCATCCAACGCCCATCCACCTGCCACGTCGCCTATCTCTCCCTCACCGTTAGATCGCCCCCACGAGTCAATCCTAACCGCTCATAAACACCCCCCTCCACCACACGTCGCGAGCTCATCCCAGCCATTGGATCAAGATCCAACGGTCCAACCACCGTCGTCTACCACGAGTAGCCCCATTCCCAGCCGTTACTCCTCGCCTAACCCCCGCTCCCCCTTCCTATTTTGGAAGGCGCTCCAGCCTCCTCCACACACTCCTAACGGCCGCCCCGCGTTCCCCGTACTTCCGCCATTCCCGCGTAACTCTCAGGACCACCCTTCATTACTCCCACATTCAAACCTCTGCCTTCGAAACCGTCCCCATCACCACTTGCACGCCTCCACCTCCGCCTTTAAATAGTCACCCTCCGCCTCCATCAGCGATCGTCCACCATTTTGGGCTCTAGCCCAGTCTCCCCCGCCCCTCCGGTGACAGCGGAGAGGGCGGGGCGTCGAGGCGAAGACGGCTGGAGTTCGGTGTCGACCCACGGTCGATGTGGCCGTGTCGCGGTGTCTTTGCGCACCATTGAGCTCGCTGGAGATGGCTGACCAGTAGGGCGACGACCAGAGCTCCACCGGAGCTCGATCACAGGCCACAACCTCCGCTAACTCCTCGCTCCGACGAGGAGACCTTTTCTTTTCATTTTCTTCGATTTAATCCACCACCCTCACCCACTGCCACCTTCGTCTAATCGACCCACCAGCTTCTCCACACCACCGCCATTCACGCGGACCCCCTCTCTCTTCTTCAGGACCTCCCCCGCTCCGATCACCTTCTTCACCACCTCGCCGGAGAAGAAGAACACGGGCCACCATTCCCGACGCCCTACAGGCCCCCACTCACTTCACCCCACTCACGCACCTCCTGCGCTTTGCTTCGGCTATACTAATCTTTGCAGGACCTTCAATGGCTGGAGGCGACATCGGAGCATCTTCAATCTCTTCTCCTCCGGCGACGCTTCGTCGACCCGCAGCTCCGATCAGCCTTGGAGCATCGTCGGAGCCCCAACGTCTTCGCGGCGTCCCCAGCTAGCTTCTCCGACCATCAGGCGTGTCAGCGACAGGCGGAGGAGCTCCATAGACCTCGCCGGAGCCCCGCCTCCTCCGGTGAGCCGCGGAGGAGGATGAAGTTACAGGCACCGTCCGATCATCAGGATCGGACGGTCACGACGACGCCACGTGGTGGACCCGAGCCTCCTTCCAGACCTATAGGCTCGGGTCCTCCAAGCCTAATGCCGAACCTCCAAACATAGCCACGTGGCCCGAGCCAAAGGTGCTGACCCGAGCCTGGCCCCTCACGTGCAGCGCATGTGAGGTGCTGGGTAAATTGCAGAGAAGACCCGGACATTTCAAGTATTTGCATTTTGGTCCTCCAGGCGCGTGCCTCACAAGCGCGCTTGGGGTTATTTACAGGGAGGCCCTTCATATTTTCTGAATTTACAAAAAGGCCCCTGCGCGCAATGGAAAAATTATATATAAGCCCAGGCGGTTTTCTTTAATTGCATTTAGGTCCTTCCAGGGACCTAAATGCAATAATTATCCTTTATTTTTATTGCATTTTTATTACAATTATGCCCTTGCACTTTTTCTAGCATAACTTGAGCATCGTAGGTCCAAATTACATGATTTTAGTGTCGTTTTGATCCTTGTTTTGTCCTCTACATTTTAGCATACTTATTCGTCTCATTTGCCTCTATTTTAATCAAAGTGAATTTTTATATGTTAATTGACACCTGCTCTTCTTGCCTTGCTGTGATGTGATGACTGATTTTCAATGATGGATTAAATTGCCTCTAATTTCATTTTTATCATGATGCTCATAATCTTTTGGGTATAATTGTGTTCTTGTATTCAGCATACATGTTCTCTCGCATATTTGCTCATGAATCATCTTTAATTGCATAAAAACCCATTAAAAAATGCATGCATCATAGCATTGCTTTGTATTTTGCATAATTTGCATGTGGACCTGATTTTGGAATTAATTCACTCTGAGCCTAATGAATCGAAATTCAATACACACTTTAGGCCGCCGTATCCCTGTGTTCGACCTTGGTACACTTGCCAAGTATAAATATTCCACAGCATTCAAAGTCTGTGGTTTTTGCTGAACCGAATTCGCCTCCTGTACTACAGCTTAAATCCACATTATTATAGAGGCGAATTCGATGTTCATCAAATGGCGACGTTGTCGGGGATACAACTTTGCTTAATTTCTGAATTTTGATTTTTTTTATTTAAAAATTTTTTAGGTCCTCATTTCATGCGTCATTTCTTTGCATATTATTTGCTGATTTAATTTCTCTGAGTTTCTAACTTTTCTCTTTTGTGGAAGGGCCCATGAAAATCGGGGACGCCTGATCGTCATGGAGGCGCGAAGTCGGGAGCTTCCGCTGAAGAGGCCGTAAAAGAAGCTGTGAAGAATCCTAAGATTTTTATCAGTTAAATTGCCTTGCATGTTGTAATAAAAATAACATTACATCTGCATATTTATTTTCAATCTTGCATATTGTACTCAAAAAAAAATCTCCCCCTCACACACACACACACACCAACACTGCACATGCACATACTCACCCCCACCCTCCCCCTGTATATTTCATTCTCTCTCTCTATCTCTCTCTCTGTGTGTATTTATTCTTCACGAACCCCCTCCCCCTCACCCTTGTACCATAGACATCCCCCCTAACACAGACCTTACTTCGGCTATTTGCAGCCTAAGTATTGGGAGGACTTGCCTATTCATCCCTCCCTCGTTCTGTCTTCTTGTGCTTAGGCCAATTTTGGCCCAAGTATAGGGGGACCCTCCTCCTCAGTTCCGCTATATCACCCTGTACTTGAACCAAGCCTTGGCTTCATGGCACTTGTGCTATGAGGACATAGCAAATTTTAAGTATAGGGGGGTATACCGTATATTACTGTATATATTACTTTAGCCTTAGCTCGCGTTTTTAAAACTGTTTAAAAATTTATTTTTCGGGCTGGGTTTTTGGTAACCTTGGGAACTGAGTAAAAACCTGTAAAAATTAAAGATTGAGGGATTATTTTTTGTAAATATTCCTGTATTAAAAAAATTGAAAAACTGAAAATCTTTCTTGTGAGGTTGACTCTGACTACTAGGTTTAGTAGGCATTTTCAGTGAGGGAACCTCGGTCTCCCTTATCAGAGTGGGTGGTTTAGAGGACATCGCATACGGCCCCGTCCTCAAGTAACACGGGCCTCGGCCCGTACTTACACCCATACTGGCTGAAAGTGTATACTTTTATTTGAGCCTAGGCCAGTCATTGTCTCTCCGAGGAATTAAAAAAAATTAATTAAAAACTAAAACCAATAAAAATTTGCAAAAGATAAAAATCACACAAAAAATCACTAACCCAAGGAGTTGGTGTATTCCTGACACATTCACACTCACACAAGGCTTGAGGATTTTGAGGACACTGGATCTCTGGGATCTTAAGAGTCTGAGTTAACATGCCTTAGTCATTAGGGTTTTTCATGACTTAAATAACCACACTCCTCTGGTTTGAAAGATTTGAGTGCTATATTGCACTCTTCTTCTCTACCTTCAAGAAAATATGATCAGCACAGTCACTTCCACAACGGCATGATTGATGAGCGGAGATGAGATATCACTTGAGGAACTAGGACCAGAGAATTGAGTTTAGACCCGATCTAATGATATTCGAGGATGGTATAAAGTTAATGAAGGCTTCAGAAAACCTGAGTGTCAGCAAAAACCCTAGCCAGTATGTGAACAAGATTCATATGCTATCTCTTTGATATTTACCTATGTGCCAGGGTGTGATGAAATTTAAAGGAACTTGTTGATCAGTGTGCGCCAATCTCTTGGTAAAAGCAGTGGAGCTAGCCAACAAAAGAAATGAAATGTCAAAGAAAAGCTCTAAATCCAAAGTCAAATTCCAAATGAGCTTCCACCAATGGCGAGCGCTCCCACACATTTTCAAAGTGTCCACTTGGACCAAGCACTAATTAGGACCAAGGAGTTGGGCTGACACCATAAAAGGGCTCTCCATCGTAAGCGATACAAGTCTGGGTGTCGAATGTATCTTAGATACTCAGAAAATACACACCCCAGTGTACTCCCAGAAAAACAAGTGCAGACGACTCCAACTCTCTTGACGGACACATTGATCAACAAAATAATAATTTACATGTGTTGAGTAAAAAGGCACTCGAGAGGCCCCTTGTTCCAATGTGAAGGTGAGAAAAATAGACACAATCCCATGTCTCTCCATCATCTGGCCGTCCATCTACACTTTCAAGTCTGACAAACTATAGAGACGGTCGACTGAAGCAAGAACAAACTTATTCCCTAGTATTGAAGATTAGGTCTAGAGGAGGATCTTTGGGACTGGAACTTTGAGTGATGCATCGACTTGGCTCTCATGAAATGCAGTACACTAAATGTCATATCCTTATATTATATGTACAAAAAGAGAGTCTGATAATCAGAGAAGTTGGATTCCTTCTGACTAAGGCTTGGATAAACCCGGAATTTTAGGATCACTTAGGTCAAGGGTCTTCGAAAGATCAAGCCTTGTAAATTTCACGAGCACTGCCAGGAATTAATCCGAATCCTTCATTCTTTAGATGCTCGAGGACGAGTATGGTTTAAGTATAGGGGTATGATGAATCTCTTATTCATTATGCTAAAAGCCACCTATTAAACCCCTGTCTTAAATAAACCAATAAAATCACCTCTAATACTCTATTTTTATCATGTACCATATTTTGTATAAATTACCATTAATTTATTGTATTTAATTTCCCTTATTTTTCTGTATTTATTTTACCCTCAAAAACCCCTAAAAATTAGGTAGAATAATTGTCTATAAATCACTGACCTTAAAAAGATAAAAAATACAAAAAAAATCTCAAAACCACAAACTTGGTATTTTTATCCCCTTGAAAATACCCTCAAAAAATAGCTTTTGTACAGATGACCTCTTTTGGCTTTTTGACCAACATGAAAGTTATAGATCTCATCAAGACGAGCAACTTTCATGTTTTAACTTTTTCCTAATTCGGCCTCTAACTATTTCTTTTGTATTTATCTTTGTAATTATCTTTGGAATTTTTCTGATTGGGCCACGTGGCGCCCTCCAGGCCGCCCACGTGGCCCGCTTCTTCTCGCGCCACCCGACAGCCTCCTGAGCTGTTGGATCTTCTGAACCCGCCTCCATCTCACCCGTTGAAGCCCGCTCCATCTTCCACCGTCCGATCTGACTCCCAGATGAGATCTGAGCCACCTACTAACGCCTCATCCACAGCCCTCCGATCTCATCCTCATCTAACGCCTTCCCTTGCGCCACGTCTCCCCTCACCTCAGCCCTCGGATCCTACTTTCATCCAACGCCCATCCACCTGCCACGTCACCTATCTCTCCCTCACCGTTAGATCGCCCCCACGAGTCAATCCTAACCGCTCATAAACACCCCCCTCCACCACACGATCAGATCCTAAGGATCTGATCGTGGCCTTCCGCTCGCGAGCTCATCCCAACCGTTGGATCAAGATCCAACGGTCCAACCACCATCGTCTACCTCGAGTAGCCCTGTTCCCAACCGTTACTCCTCGCCTAACCCGCACTCCCCCTTCCTATTTTGGAAGGCGCTCCAGCCACCTCCACACACTCCTAACGGCCGCCCCGCGTTCCCCGTACTTTCGCCATTCTCGCGTAACTCTCAGGACCACCCTCCATTACTCCCACATTCAAACTTCGGCCTTCGAAACCGTCCCCATCACCACCTGCACGCCTCCACCTCCGCCTTTAAATAGTCGCCCTCCGCCTCCATCAGTGATCGTCCACCATTTTGGGCTCAAGCCCAGTCTCCCCCGCCCCTCTGGTGACAGCGGAGAGGGCGGGGCGTCGAGGCGAAGATGGCTGGAGTTCGGTGCCGACCCACGGCCGATGTGGCCGTGTCGCGGTGTCTTTGCGCACCATTGAGCTCGCTGGAGATGGCTGACCAGTAGGGTGACGACCAGAGCTCCACAAGAGCTCGATCACAGGCCACAACCTCCGCTAACTCCTCGCTCCGACGAGGAGACTTTTTCTTTTCATTTTCTTCGATTTAATCCACCACCCTCACCCACTGCCACCTTCATCTAATCGACCCACCAGCTTCTCCACACCACCGCCATTCACGCGGACCCCCTCTCTCTTCTTCAGGACCTCCCCCGCTCCGATCACCTTCTTCACCACCTCGCCGGAGAAGAAGAACACGGGCCACCATTCCCGACGCCCCACAGGCCCCCACTCACTTCACCCCACTCACGCACCTCATGCGCTTTGCTTCGGCTATAATAATCTTTGCAGGACCTTTAATGGCCGGAGGCGACATCGGAGCATCTTCAAGCTCTTCTCCTCCGGCGACGCTTCGTCGACCCGCAGCTCCGATCAGCCTTGGAGCATCGCCGGAGCCCCAACATCTTCGCGGCGTCCCCAGCTAGCTTCTCCGACCATCAGGCGTGTCGGCGACAGGCGGAGGAGCTCCATAGACCTCGCCGGAGCCCCGCCTCCTCCGGTGAGCCGCGGAGGAGGATGAAGTTACAGGCACCGTCCGATCATCAGGATCAGACGGTCATGACGATGCCACGTGGTGGACCCGAGCCTCCTTCCAGACCTATAGGCTCGGGTCCTCCAAGCCTAATGCTGAACCTTCAAACATAGCCACGTGGCCCGAGCCAAAGGTGCTGACCTGGGCCTAGCCCCTCACGTGCAGCGCACGTGAGGTGCTGGGTAAATTGCAGAGAAGACCCGGACATTTCAAGTATTTGCATTTTGGTCCTCCAGGCGCGTGCCTCACGTGTGCGCCTGGGGTTATTTACAGGGAGGCCCTTCATATTTTCTGAATTTACAAAAAGGCCCCTACGCGCAATGGAAATTATATATAGTCCCAGGCAGTTTTCTTTAATTGCATTTAGGTCCTTCCAGGGACCTAAATGCAATAATTATCCTTTATTTTTATTGCATTTTTATTACAATTATGCCCTTGCTCTATTTCTAGCATAACTTGAGCATCGTAGGTCCAAATTACATGATTTTACTGTCGTTTTGATCCTTGTTTTGTCCTCTACATTTTAGCATACTTATTTGTCTCATTTGCCTCTATTTTAATCAAAGTGAATTTTTATGTGTTAATTGAGACATGCTCTTCTTGCCTTGTTGTGATGTGATGACTGCTTTTCAATGATGGATTAAATTACCTCTAATTTCATTTTTATCATGATGCTCATAATCTTTAGGGTATAATTGTGTTCTTGTATTCAGCATACATGTTCTCTCGCATATTTTCTCATGAATCATCTTTAATTGCATAAAAACCCATTAAAAAATGCATGCATCATAGCATTGCTTTATATTTTGCATAATTTACATGTGGACCTGAATTTGGAATTACTTCACTCTGAGCCTAATGAATCAAAATTCAATACACACTTTAGGATGTCGTATCCCTGTGTTCGACCTTGGTACACTTGCCAAGTATAAATATTCCACAGCATTCAAAGGCTGTGGTTTTTGCTGAACCGAATTTGCCTCCTGTACTACAAAATTTATACCTAATTTTTAGGGGTTTTTGAGGGTAAAATAAATACAGAAAAATAAGGGAAATTAAATACAATAAATTAATGGTAATTTATATAAAATATGGTACATGATAAAAATAGAGTATTAAAGGTGATTTTATTGGTTTATTTAAGACAGGGGTTTTAATAGGTGGCTTTTAGCATGATGAATACGAGATTCATCATACCACAGGAGGCGAATTCGGTTCAACATGATGGGTGGCTTTAAGACAGGGGTTTTAATAGGTGGGTTTTAAGACAGGGGTTTTAATAGGTGGCTTTTAGCATGATGAATACGAGATTCATACCCGACAACGACGCCATTTGATGAACGTCGAATTCGCCTCTATAATAATGTGGAATTAAGCTGTAGTACAGGAGGCGAATTCGGTTCAGCAAAAACAACAGACTTTGAATGATGTGGAATATTTATACTTGGCAAGTGTACCAAGGTCGAACACAGGGATACGACATCCTAAAGTGTGTATTGAATTTCGATTCATTAGGCTCAGAGTGAATTAATTCCAAATTCAGGTCCACATGCAAATTATGCAAAATACAAAGCAATGCTATGATGCATGCATTTTTTAATGGGTTTTTATGCAATTAAAGATGATTCATGAGAAAATATGTGAGAGAACATGTATGTTGAATACAAGAACACAATTATACCCTAAAGATTATGAGCATCATAATAAAAATGAAATTAGAGGAAATTTAATCCATCATTGAAAAGCAGTCATCACATCACAGCAAGGCAAGAAGAGCAGGTCTCAATTAACACATAAAAATTCACTTTGATTAAAATAGAGCAAATGAGATAAATAAGTATGCTAAAATGTAGAGGACCAAAACGACACTAAAATCATGTAATTTGGACCTACGATGCTCAAGTTATGCTAGAAACAGTGTAAGGGCATAATTGTAATAAAAATGCAATAAAAATAAAGGATAATTATTGCATTTAGGTCCTTGGAAGGACCTAAATGGAATTAAAGAAAACCGCCTGGGCCTATATATAATTTTTCCATTCCGCGCAGTGGCCTTTTTGTAAATTCAGAAAATATGAAGGGCCTCTCTGTAAATAACCCCATGCGCGCACGTGAGACACGCGCCTGGAGGACCAAAATGCAAATACTTGAAATGTCCGGGTCTTCTCTGCAATTTACCTAGCACCTCACGTGCGTTGCACGTGAGGAGCCAGGCTCGAGTCAGCACCTTTGGCTCGGGCCACGTGGCTATGTTTGGAGATTCGGCATTAGGCTTGGAGGACCCGAGCCTATGGGTATGGAAGGAGGCTCGGGTCCACCACGTGGCATCGTCGTGACCGTCCGATCCTGATGATCGGACGGTGCCTGTAACTTAATCCTCCTCCGCGACTCATCGGAGGAGGTGGGTCTCCGGCGAGGTCTATGGAGCTCCTCCGCCTGTCGCCGACACGCCTGATGGTCGGAGAAGCTAGCTGGGGACGCCGCGAAGATGTTGGGGCTTCGGCGATGCTCCAAGGCTGATCGGAGCTGCGGGTCAACGAAGCGTCGCCAGAGGAGAAGAGCTTGAAGATGCTCCGATGTCGCCTCCGGCCATTGAAGGTCCTGCAAAGATTAGTATAGCCGAAGCAAAGCGCAGGAGGTGCGTGAGTGGGGTGAAGTGAGTGGGGGCCTGTGGGGCGTCGGGAATGGTGGCCCGTGTTCTTCTTCTCCGGCGAGGTGGTGAAGAAGGTGATCGGAGCGGGGGAGGTCCTGAAGAAGAGAGAGGGGGTCCGCGTGAATGGCGGTGGTGTGGAGAAGCTGGTGGGTCGATTAGACGAAGGTGGCAGTGTGTGAGGGTGGTGGATTAAATCGAAGAAAATGAAAAGAAAAAGTCTCCTCGCCGGAGCGAGGAGTTAGCGGAGGTTATGGTCTGTGATCGAGCTCCGGTGGAGCTCTGGTCGTCGCCCTACTGGTCAGTCATCTCCAGCGAGCTCAATGGTGCGCAAAGACACTGCGGCATGGCCACATCGGCCGTGGGTCGACACCGAACTCCAGCCGTCTTCGCCTCGACGCCCCGCCCTCTCCGCTGTCACCGGAGGGGCGGGGGAGACTAGGCTAGAGCCCAAAATGGTGGACGATCGCTGATGGAGGCGGAGGGCGACTATTTAAAGGCGGAGGTGGAGGCGTGCAGGTGGTGATGGGGACGGTTTAGTAGGCCGAGGTTTGAATGTGGGAGTAATGGAGGGTGGTCCTGAGAGTTACGCAGGAATGGCGGAAGTACGGGGAACGCGAGGCGACCGTTAGGAGTGTGTGGAGGTGGCTGGAGCGCCTTCCAAAATAGGAAGGGGGAGCGGATGTTAGGCGAGGAGTAACGGCTGGGAACGGGGCTACTCGAGGTAGACGACGATGGTTGGACCATTGGATCTTGATCCAACGGCTGGGATGAGCTCACGAGCGGAAGGCCACGATCAGATCCTTAGGATCTATCGTGTGGTGGAGGGGGGTGTTTATGAGCGGTTAGGATTGACTCGTGGGGGCGATCTAATGGTGAGGGAGAGATAGGCGACGTGGCAGGTGGATGGGCGTTGGATGAAAGTAGGATCCGAGGGCTGAGGTGAGGGGAGACGTGGCGCAAGGGAAGGCGTTAGATGAGGATGAGATCGGAGGGCTGTGGATGAGGCGTTAGTGGGTGGCTCAGATCTCATCTGGGAGTCAGATCGGACGGTGGAAGATGGAGCGGGCTTCAACGGGTGAGATGGAGGCGGGTTGAGAAGATTCAACGGCTCAGGAGGCTGTCGGGTGGTGCAAGAAGAAGCGGGCCACGTGGGCGGCCCAGAGGGCGCCACGTGGCCCAATCAGAAAAATTCCAAAGATAATTACAAAGATAAATACAAAAGAAATAGTTAGAGGCCGAATTAGGAAAAAGTCAGAACATGAAAGTTGCTCGTCTCACGAGATCTACAACTTTCATGTTGGTCAAAAATCCAAAAGAGGTCATCTGTACAAAAGCTATTTTTTGAGGGTATTTTCAAGGGGATAAAAATACCAAGTTTGTGGTTTTGAGATTTTTTTGTATTTTTTATCTTTTTAAGGGTCAGTGATTTATAGACAATTATTCTACCTAATTTTTAGGGGTTTTTGAGGGTAAAATAAATACAGAAAAATAAGGGAAATTAAATACAATAAATTAATGGTAATTTATACAAAATATGGTACATGATAAAAATAGAGTATTAAAGGTGATTTTATTGGTTTATTTAAGACAGGGTTTTTAATAGGTGGCTTTTAGCATGATGAATACGAGATTCATCATACCCCTATACTTAAACCATGCTCGTCCTCGAGCATCTAAAGAATGAAGGATTCAGATTAATTCCTGACAGTGCTCGTGAAATTTACAAGGCTTGATCTTTCGAAGACCCTTGACCTAAGTGATCCTAAAATTCCGGGTTTATCCAAGCCTTAGTCAGAAGGAATCCAACTTCTCTGATTATCAGACTCTCTTTTTGTACATATAATATAAGGATATTCCATTTAGTGTACTGCATTTCATGAGAGCCAAGTCGATGCATCACTCAAAGTTCCAGTCCCAAAGATCCTCCTCTAGACCTAATCTTCAATACTAGGGAACAAGTCTGTTCTTGCTTCAGTCGACCGTCTCTATAGTTTGTCAGACTTGAAAGTGTAGATGGACGGCCAGATGATGGAGAGACATGGGATTGTGTCTATTTTTCTCACCCTCACATTGGAACAAGGGGCCTCTCGAGTGCCTTTTTACTCAACACATATAAATTATTATTTTGTTGATCAATGTGTCCGTCAAGAGAGTTGGAGTCGTCTGCACTTGTTTTTCTGGGAGTACACCGGGGTGTGTATTTTCTGAGTATCTTAGATACCTTCGACACCCAGACTTGTATCGGATGCAAAGCCCTTTTATGGTGTCAGCCCGACTCCTTGGTCCTAATTAGTGCTTGGTCCAAGTGGACACTTTGATAATGTGTGGGAGCGCTCACCATTGGTGGAAGCTCATTTGGAATTTGACTTTGTATTTAGAGCTTTTCTTTGACATTTCATTTCTTTTGTTGGCTAGCTCCACTGCTTTTACCAAGAGATTGGCGCACACTAATCAACAAGTTCCTTTAAATTTCATCACACCCTGGCACATAGGTGATGAATCCACATTTCATCATCTTTATTCTATCATTTTGGCACCAAAAACCCTAGCAAATGCCTGTAGATAGCCTTAAATCAAGCATCTTAGCATTCATGCATGTGCATCTAAACAGTGTGTAAATTACTGTAATTAAGGCCAAAATTATAGAATAAATAAAGAAAAGAAAAAGAATAAAATATTGTAAATATTTTATGACTCAAAACCCCCGAGACCTAGGCATCTTGATGAATAGGTCGACAAGGAATAAAGTAGGGGGAGATAAGGTCAGAAATACAGTCAAAATACCTATACTTGTTATTCATTCTTTATTCATTTTGGGACCTATTTTTGGTTCCACTTTTTGTACATCAAATAAAGAAACTTTGTACATGAAAGTTGTAGATAATTTCATAAAGAAGAAGACAAAATTGATTTCACAGAAAAAGAATGTACAGACAAATAGTTCTGGTCTGAATAAGAATCCAAAATCCCAACTTCCCAGACCCGTATCTCACAAACGACAACTCCAAATGCATCAAACTCACCTTTAATTGTATATAGAATAAAATAATCTATCCAATGATGGTGGTTTCGCATTTGGCGGAGCTACGGTTTGAAAGTTGAGTTTTGGACCCCTCTTGTATAGCTATACTGATTAAAATATTCAATTTATTCTTTATTCATTATTTATTCATTTTTATATTTTTATAATGTTGTAAATATTACTTATAATAAGTATGAGTATTAAAATCAGAATAAAAATATAAATAAAATACAAATAAAAAATAGTTGTATATTCAATACATTGATACAATACCTATACATATACCTATACAAATAATACTTTCATTTTATTACATGTATAAAATATATCAGAAAATTAAAATAAAAATATATTTATGTATATAAAAGTATGTTATAATTTTAGAAAATAATAAACAAAAAGAATAAAATTGAAAATACCAAAATAAAAATAAAATATCAAAATACATAGGTATTATACCTATATAGGGTTAAAAAGGCAACTTATAAAATATAAGTCGTAAAAATAAATAAAAATCAGAATTAAATACTACATAAAATTTTGAACATTTTTTATTTTATAACTTTTATTTAATTCGGCCTTTTAATATTTTAAATTGATTTATTAATATATTTTTCCAGGGTTTTTCCTGGTTGGTCCACGTGGACCAACCAGGAGGCCAGGACTGTTGACCTCGGTCAACAGTCTGACCTACCCCTGTAGCCGCTGTCAGACCTCGGTTTGACCCACTCTTTGTCGATTTTTCTAGCCTCCATCTTGCATCTTTTTAGATCGAGCCCTCCATGACTTTTGTCCCTCGATTAGTGGTCTATCACGCCCTTACGTTTTTTCGGGGACAGAGCCATCGATTCACTAGATCTGGCTCGATCTTTGGAGCACCTTGGTCATGGGTCAAACCACATATAATGGCCCCCCACTTTTCGATTTGATTTTGAGTCCCCTTGGTCCACCCCTCTCCGCCTCTCCAGTGCTCTGAGCCTTGCCGGAGGTGACAGCTCCGCCGCGAGCTTCTCAGCTAGGGCGAACGAGGTCGAGGACGACTCCAGCACCTCCGCCAACCGCCGGCGTCGAGGTATCTTTCATCCTCTGGCTCTGGCCATTGAGGGCTTCCACCCGCATATTTCTTTAGTGCATTTAGTTCCTGGTAGCTTTAGGATCAAAAACCCCAAAAAAATCGAAGTTGCATCATCCATATCGCCCAATCGAGCACCTTGGCCGGAGCGCAACTCCGGCCGTGCATCCACCTGTCGATTCGCACCCCCTCGCGACCATCCAAGGGTCCAGGTAGTTTGCCCTGGACCCTTTGACTATTTTTGCAGGTCAAAGAACGAGCAACGACGCCTGGAGGCGAGTTTTGACGCTCGCCGGAGCGTGGCTGGACCTCCCAGCTCCGCCACCTTCACCTGAGCACCTCGGCCGCCGCCGAGGCCTTTTGCCGCCACCAGCCGATAGAGGACGACCCCAGGAGTCTGCAGCTCCATTTTGGAGCCCATCCACCGCCGGAGAAGTGAGATCGGAGCCGGGGAAGTTCGCCTTCGCCGGCCTTCTTCCCTGTTCTTCCTCCTCGCTTCCCCGCCGTCCGATCGAGCCGCAGCTCCAGATCAAGCCGTAGCCGTTGGATCGCACCACGCCTCAGCCATCAGATCGTCTTCGAGCGTTCTAATCTCAGCCGTGCATCCACGAACCGTCATCGGCCGCTCATCGTGCGCCATGTGGATAAGTGGACCGCTCCCAGCCGCTGGATCGCGCCCCGTCGCCCAGCCGTTGGATGCGAGCCACGCGTCATCATCGGAGCGTCGCGTCAAGGGTATTTTGCACCCCCACCCTCGCGCCTTTCGTATTTACTTTTTAGTCTTTAAACTTTTATCTGTAGTTTAAATATTTTGTAATATTTGCACAAAGACCCCTAGGCTTTATTTATTTGCACTTAGGTCCTCCGCCACGTCACCTCACGTGACCAGTTCACGTGAGGTGTGGGCATTTTGCAGAGGACCCCTCGGATTTTTGTGTATTTCAGTTTAGTCCCAAAACTTTCGTATGAAGTGTAATATTTTTGGGTATTTTGCACGTCGACCCCTAAAGTTTTGAGATATTGCATTCCAGTCCTTCCCAGGCGCGTGCTAGTCACGCGCCCTGGTAGGTAAATTGTGAGCGTGCCCAGGCGGTTATTGTAATTGCTTTTTGGTGCTTTAAATTAAATATTCAGCTTTATATTTTTGTGGAAATTGCATGCTTGCCCCTGGATATTTGAGATATTGCACGTATACCCCTGCCAGGCCTGATTTTGAATTGGATGCTTGTTGTATTTATTTCATATATCATTTTAACTCCAAAAATTCCACAAAAATAGACTTAAGCTCCTGTGCACCTATACTTTAACGCCAGCTATTTAGTTTTTGATTTTATTTTATTTTCTTATTTATTAAAAATCAAAAACTCCCTTTTTGTGTACTGTCTACCTTAGAAAATACCAAAAAAATATCAAAACACCTCCAAAAATTCCCAAAAATTCACATAGTGTCTATTTTATCCTATTTTAGTGTCAGTCCAAAAATCATTAAAAAATTTCAAAAGAAAAACACTAAAAATCTAAAAACACTTAAAAACTTCAAAAAAAATATATAAAATAGTAGAAAAATCCAAAAAATATAAACCCAGCTTCTGTTTGTCCCTTATTTTATTCTCTTTATTAGAAAAATAGTGTGAAATATTTTTAGTACTGGTTGCTATTTTTAAATTACATTTTATTCCCAGCCAGCCCTATTTCCACTGTTTTGCCTTATTTCAGTGTTTAAAAATACCAAAAACACCTTGAAAAATCCTCAAAAATCACAAAAACAGTAAAAAATTCATAAAATACCAAAAACATTTTATTTCTGAATTTTTGAGTATTTTTGTGCATTTTTATAAATATTTTAGCTTGCCTTTTATTAAATTGTCTTTATTCTCCAATATTGAAAAAGAAAATAAAAAAATATAAAATATAAAATATAAAATATAAAAATCAGAAAATTAAAAATCAAAATACAAAATTAAAAATTAAATAAAAATATAAAAAAATTAAAAATTAAAAACCCACAAAAATTTGTTTGTTTGCTTGCTTAGTATAGACACCACACACTCACACACTTTAGCACTTGCTTGAATTACACTGTTTGCTCCCTGTGTTCGAACTCTCTGCATACTTGACACTATACACCTTTTGTGCAGAGTTAAAAATAAATTTTAACTCCACATTTCTTTCTAACTATTGATCTTAGTGTGGGTTAATTGTTGATTAATTTCGGAATTTGTGTGGTCAAACACCGACTGTTGTCTCGCCTTGTGAGTCGACATAACCGCATCGGATTCCGCGATTATCAATAAGCAAATATCAAAGAGATAGCATATGAATCTTGTTCACATACTGGCTAGGGTTTTTGCTGACACTCAGGTTTTCTGAAGCCTTCATTAACTTTATCCCATCCTCGAATATCATTAGATCGGGTCTAAACTCAATTCTCTGGTCCTAGTTCCTCAAGTGATTTCTCATCTCCGCTCATCAATCATGCAGTTGTGGAAGTGACTGTGCTGATCATATTTTCTTGAAGGTAGAGATGAAGAGTGCAATATAGCACTCAAATCTTTCAAACCAGAGGAGTGTGGTTATTTAAGTCATGAAAAACCCGAATGACTAAGGCATGTTAACTCAGACTCTTAAGATCCCATAGATCCAGTGTCCTCAAAATCCTCAAGCCTTGTGTGAGTGTGAATGTGTCAGGAATACACCAACTCCTTGGGTTAGTGATTTTTTGTATTTTTTTATCTTTTTAAGGGTCAATGATTTATAAACAATTATTCTACCTAATTTTTAGGGGTTTTTGAGGGTAAAATAAATACAGAAAAATAAGGGAAATTAAATACAATAAATTAATGGTAATTTATACAAAATATGGTACATGATAAAAATAGAGTATTAAGGGTGATTTTATTGGTTTATTTAAGACAGGGGTTTGAATAGGTGGCTTTTAGCATGATGAATACGAGATTCATCATCACACCGCAAACAAACACAAGGCAAACCCCGTTTTCACCAATGCAACCCTGGTGATGACCGTAAGAGTTCGATCGTTTATCTTTTTGATTTTATGGTTGATTGGCAAACAACGTCTCAGATTCACGAGATTAGATAGGTGCCCGAGACTTCGATGTCGTACTGTCCCGAGTTCTCACCAGAACTCACCTAGTCTCAGCCAGTATGGAAGTAAGTACGGGCCGTTTCCGGCTACCCATGTTACTTGAGGACAGAGCCTTACGCAGTGTCCTCTAAACCTTCCACTCTGCTAAGTGAACTCGGACAGTTTCCGGCTACCCGAGCGCACCCACTGAAGATAAGGTGAATTAGGGTGTGAACTAAGTCGTATTTCAATAGAAGCCCAGACTCTGGCTCTACCTTATGTGTCATTTCTCTCTCGCGGATCTGGAGATGAGATCGATGATTCGATTTTTTCGGGGATTGCTCTCCCAAAACAAGTGAGTCCTTACATTTATTTTAGAGTCAGATAGATTAGCAGTCGCTGTTTTAGTTTTCGGTTATCACTTTTTTGGATATTTTCAGAGAAAAATCGTCTAACGTGTTTTTTGGTTTTTTCGGGATTGGACCTAGATACAAGCACCTAGGTGTCGGATCCTAAACAATCATCTAACCTAAGCTACGATGCGTAGAGAAGGGAAAAAGCCGTAAAACACCTAACAAGCATCTATCTCGGAAAACCGCGGAAAATCGTCGAGAAAAATCACGATCGAGAAAAGCCGCGGTGGGTGCCCTGCTCCCCCAGGAGTACAGCCCTGGTGAACTAGTCCCCGAGAAAATTACAAGTCGGGATGCCTTTACGAGGCCCCTTTCTACGACACTTTTTATATGTTTTTTTACAAGAAATTACAAAAACTCTAAGCTACTTGGTTTCACGGTTCTGAGCTGCGTGGCTTGAGCTGTGCTGCACAAATCAGAAACAAGAAACCGTGATGTCAGAGAAATAAAATCACGAAAATAAAATCTAATCCTAAAGTCTTCGCGATCTTCCTAGCGCTGCCTCCCCGGCAACTGCGCCATCTGAAAAAGCTTCACCTGACCACTTCTTTATTCCTGCAAAATAGTCAGAGAAATTTCGGTCATTGTATCGACCAGGTGAGTTTTACAGAAAAGATTAAAATTAATTAATCTTTTTAATTTTATTTATACTCCTAAACAAATGTGTATATTGGAATCATAAGGGAGTGTCGAACTCAGGGAGGCAAACAAACTAGGGAGAATCGATGGGAAAACTTAGGCTAAGGGTCTCCTAATTTTTATTTTATTTTTAGGATTTTTTCTGAATTTTTATTTGATTTTTACAAATTTTATATTGTTTTTATGAATTTTATGTATTTTTGTGATTTTTTATTATTTGTGAAAATGTTTTAAATTTTTATTTGGTTTTATTTGTTGTTTTTATGTTTTTAGTGTGTTTTAATGTTTTTATGGATTTTTAAAGGGTTATTAAGATTTTTATGGTATTTGGTTTATTTTTAATGAGGAAGAATGTATGTTTTATGGAAAACAGTGATGTATTTGTGATTTTTACGGTTGAAAATAACAACAGAATCTTTTTATTATATTTTCTGTAGAAAGTAGATGAAAATACCTTCAATATGATATGTTGTGTGTCAATAGGGGATTTTTATTGAGTTAGTTATGAGTTTTTGAAGTTTTATGAATTTTTGTATTTTTTATTGATTTTGTTATTTAATTTTTATTTTGTTTTTGGTTTGTTAGGTAAAAGGTGGTAAAATATACTAAGTATAATTTTTATAGGATTTTAAGTAGATTTTTATTTTTTTTAATTTTTTTAGAATTTGTTATTTTTGGTATTGAAAATGATTTCTCAAATGCTAAACGAAATATTTATATATATTTTTTTCAAAATATTATTTTAAACTATATATAAAGTAAAATACAATATTTAAGCTTATTTTTATTTTTTTATGTTTTATAATTGATTAATATGTAGAGGGGTATGTATAAAGTGTATCTATAGTAGAAGGAGCACCGATGTAATTATTCTGGAAATCAGGGGTGCGCTTGTAACTTGCAGAAGTATTGAGGGTGCCCGCGCAAAAAGTCCAGTTTCACATGATAATCACCTGCTCCCTCAGCCGTCAAGGACCTGCTTGTAATTTCAGAAACCTGTTGTGTTATTCCTGCAAAATTCACGCTTCCCACGTGATTAGCACGCGCACTTTTCTGTTAGGCTCTAATGACGACACCTGGCTCGTAGACTTCCGTTCGATGACGATGATCAGACGTCTCTGATTTGGGCGCGAATCGACAGTCCAGATACAAACTGGAGCTAGGGTCTCTGATCGAGCGTCTCTAGAGGGATCTCTGGGATCTGGGAAGAAGGACTTCCTCGATGAACTTCGATCATCAAATCTGGAGGCGTACGTCGTTAATCTTCTCTTCTGAAGGCTCTAGTAGCTTCAACTCGACCTTCCGCACCGGATGAGGATCAAACTCGAGGTCGGATGGATTTGATCGATGATCTGGACGTGAATATTCTCTTGAAATCGTTACAGCTTCTGTGACTGATTGAATCACATTTCTGCGTGCGATCCAGTTCCTCGAATTTGCTTGAAAATGTCGCAGAGAGGTCTGGTCTTCGTGCATGTGTTGAAGGAGGATCCTGGAGAGACGATGATTCTCCGATGTGTTGTAGAACATGCAGGTCCGAGGAATGTTATTCCTGAAACACAAATCTAACTGAATCGAGGCTTCAGAGCCTCGATTCTATGTACTGTAGCAGAGGATGGAATGAATGAAGAGGCTTATGGACGTGAAGGAAGAGCCTCGAGGCTCTGGTCGTCGGACACAATCGGAGATGTCCATAGGTGCAAAGGAGGTGGAGAAATGGAAGACGACGATGAAGGTGGAAAATCGGATGGAATCGAACAATTTTGAATCAATTTTCGATTGAGAACAGAATGGAATGGTTGAGAAGAGAATCAGAGGATTTGAGAAGAGAATTAGAGTTAGAGGTGGAGATCTAGTTGCAGTGAGCTAACCTGGAGATGTAGAGATGATCGGAGGCAGACAAATCGCTTGGGGAGGAGTTCGCCGGAGGAGATACACCGGGAAGCTCCTGAGTTATAGCCTCGACGACAGCGACTCGGAGGATTTGTGCGGCGGAGCGTGGCGTCACATGCACGATTGATCACGCCGGAGGAGAGTCCGGAGACGGAGGCTGTCACCCTCTTTCTCGACGAGAATCTCTCTCTCTCTCTCTGAAAATCACACTCGAAGGTGGATCTGATCGACAAAAATGGCGGATACCCTCGATCTGGACCCTATGGGTCTATATATAAAGGTTCGAGGAGAGGGAAGCTCGAGGTTGATGTTCGTTGACCGAACGAACTGGAGGTTAGATCAGTTGGAGGAGCTCGCTGGGACCACTGGTTGTTAGGTCAACGAGAACTGGCGGGACGAAGGCTGATGTAGGCGAGGACATGCGGCGCTCTGGCTCCGAAGAAAGAAGACGATGAAAAGTGCCTGGGCGGGCACTGTTCATCCGTTCAATAGTCAATTTATTAAATAAATTAATTAAGCTACTTAATAAGTAAAAATTAGAAATAAATAGGTTATTAATAATTAATTAAATGTATTAAATATTTTCATACATTAATAATTTTAATTTTAATAATAATTTTTTTAAATTTTTTTAATAAATAATATAAGATATGTTTATATAGTTCTGATATAACTATATTTGAGGAATTTTTAATTTATTAAAAAAATGTAAAAAATTTAATTTCTATTACTCGGGAAATAAATAAGATAAAAGCTTAAAAGAATAAAACTTTTAAAATTTTTAAGGAATAAAAATTAAATCTGAAATAATGTAAAAGCAATTGTACATGTATACCAATATGGTCCCAAAACCCAACGTTTATGTTTTAACTCAGATTTTAATGAAAGTACTTCCATTTGATAGATATTTTTAGAAGATGAACTTCGAAAGTAAGTAGGTTAAATTCAGAATTCGTATGGCCGAGTTATGAGGCTTGGAAATTAGGCTTTACGGCTTTTAGATTTTGAGATTTATTGGTATTTATTCACTTTTATTTTTATAAGTTATATTTTGTATTTTTATATTACTTTTTATGAACATTTTAGAAAAGAATTAAATTTTTTAGAGTTTCAAGTAAATAGATAGAAAATACAGAAGTTTTGTACATATAATGTACATATATACAAAGGGGTCCACATGCCAAAACTCACACCTTTTATTCCACAATTTTTTTGGTATTTTTAATAAATAATATTAATTATAAAATGAAGTTTAAAAGTGAGTTTGGTCAATTTGGATTTTTCTATAAATAGTTATGAACCTGGGAAGTTGTATTTTTAGGCTTTTTAGGTTCATTGTATTTATTTAATCATTTCTTAAATAATTTTTCTGATATTTTTCTAAAATAATATATAATTTTATGAATAATTTTTATAAAAGGAGTGTTTTGGTTTGAGATGATTTTGATGATAAATAAAATAAGTGAAGTATTTATATGGTGAAAAATGGGTAATTTATATTATATTTTTTTGGTCTTTATTTTCTGAATATTTTTATAAATTAGGATCCTTATCTCCCCTAACTTATTTCTTTGTCGACCCGGTCAATATTGACCTGGTCTCGGGGTTAGGATTAGTCTGTATATTTTCTATATACATCCTTCTTTTATTTTTATTTTTCCTTTTATCTTTATTCTTTTATTTTGGTAAAAAATAAATGTTAAATATATAATATTAATATTTATGGTTAAAATGTTAATTAAATGGAATTAGTGGATATTTATATGTATTTTACCAAGGATTTTAGCCAAAATGAAAGAATAAAGGCGATGAATCACGGATTCATCAAGTTCCATGGTGAATATTGATATCTGACCAAGCCATGCCATAATGGTGAATAAAAAAAGTTCCATGGTGAATATTGATGCTAGAATCGTCAACCCCTCTATTCTACCATGCCATGCAACATGGGTTAAGCGAAATAATCATATACAAAATATGAAATAAATACGAAAATGAAATAAAAAAGAACCAAGAAAATGAAAAAAAATAAGGAACGAAAATAAACCCTAACTATGACTTCCACCTACCCAAGTGTTGCATCCCTGGAAATGACGACGTTTTGATCTCTTGATTTTCCTAAGTTTTAATTCAAGAAGAATAGGAGTGGCATTCTAACCTGAAAATCGAATATCAAAGTTTTTATTATTTTTTTAATTTTTTTAACTTGGTATAGATGTCCATGGTCGGACTCAGTGAGGCAAATTGTTTAAACTAAGATAGTAGTGTATAACTATTCAGATTTAGTGTTTTCTAAAGTTTTTTGTTATTTTATGAAGGTTTTAGAATTTGTATCTATTTGTACCTTTTATGTTGTTTCATGTATACCAATATAGGTATAGTGTTTTATAATTTTTTATGTAGTTATTTTGTATGGTGTTTATAATTTCTATTATTTTCATTTTATTCTTATTTTATTTATTTTGTTGACTTCTAATATTGGAAAATGATTTTTAATATGAAAGAGTATTTAAAAGTAATATAAAAGAATTTTTTGTAGTTTATAAAATAAGAAAAAATGCACAAAAATTAAGTATAAAACGTTCAAGTTTTATTTGTCTTTCTTCAATTTTGGTGTTTTTATAGGATTTTTAGTACTTTTATGATTTTTATATTGATTTAATAAAGGAAAAATATATTTTATACAAGTAACACATTTTTATTGATTTTAAAATATTAGATAGTATAAAATATCTTGGTTTTTATTTTTATTTTGTAAATAACTTTAATACATTTAAAATGATATCATATACGTATATTTGTGGATGTTTTTATGATTTTCAAGTATATTTCGATTTGGTTTTTGTATAATCTTAATATATGATAAAATATATCTAATATATTTTTATATAATTTTAAATCAATATATGAATTTTAAAGTAAAAATTTATTTATGAATTATTTTATGTTTATTAAAATATTAAATGTCGATAATTTTCAAATATGATTTAATACTAATGTGGCATATTATTAAGCATTTAATAGTGTTTTTATTTTATTTTTATAATACATATTTTATTTTATGTAAAATGTTTAAGTACTTATTTATACTAAACGTGTTGAAGAGTTGGAATAAAATCAAGCTCTACTTTCTTATCAGAGGTTGAATCGATCATCAGACGAGTCTGGATTAGAGGGAGTTCAATATAGTTTGTCTAAACTATCCAAAATGCTTGTAATTAAAAACAATGACATGGTAAGAAATGTAAAATGTCTAGAGATCCATGGATGTACCAAGTTTAGTAGAATAGAAGGACTAAACTTCAAAAATATAAAAGTTTAGGGAATGCATTACGAAATTCTGTGATTATATGATGATTGCATGTGATCCTCGAAGGCTCTAGTCACTTCGGGGTCGCTGTATAATTTGATGATAGCACACTACATTATTATTGAAATAAATATATTTTACTCAACATTGTTGTTTCTTTTAAAAAAAATTGTGTAATGAAAAACATACCAAACTCGATCAAACAAGACAACAATAAGAATCGAAGGCTGGGTTGGAAACACTATGAAGGAGCATCATGATGGTGAGGAGGGAACCGTGGCAGAAAGGAGGAAACACATTGACGAGGCAATAGTAGGATGACAAGACACGAGCATCACGACAACACGTCAGGAGGCTACCCATGTCAGCGGTATATATGTGAGGAGGAGGAGAAGAGAGAATGGAGCATACATTGGGGGAAATGAACGAGTGAAGCTAATTTTCTCGATGACATCATCAGAGACAGTCGTTTTGACCATCCCCGGTGGTGTCCTTTAAGTCAAAATATCTTTTTCATTAGAACGGGAACGATGATGATTTAACTAAGGGGACTTAGATAGGAATCCAAGCAATAAGAGTTTAGATTCGATGACATATGTTATGAGGAGAATCATGTCTGCAGCTATATCTGCGTATCTCAATCTAAATAAAACACTTGCGTGTATCTTAAGGGATGCCAACTAATGATACTTTGTTAATGATACAATAGCTTTATGTGGTCGTTGTTAATTGAGTAGAGTACACCATGTGAATTAGAGGCCTTTTTTTTAACAATAGAAAAGGTGAGACATCGCTGTTTTGTTGCAAACCACTGACAACTCTTTCTTGGGGGTGTTTGGATAGTGGGTTTAGGTGGGTTAAACTGGTTGCAGGTAACCCATTTTTGGGTTTTGGTGTTTGGATAGAGGGTTAAACTGGGGTGGGTTAGAAGTGGGTTTGAGGTGATGTGATTGTATTGGAGTTTGAAAAAGTGAGTAGTTATTGTGATGTGATTGTATTGGAGTTTGAAAAAGTGAGTAGAAGTGGAATAGTTTATATTTTTTATATGATATGATGGTATAATATATTATTTTTTGATAGGATTGATGATGTAAAATTTATTTTTTTAATTTTTTAAAAAAGGAATAAAGTGGGGCCCACGTGGAGGGAGAAAATAAGGAGTAGGGGAGGGTGGTTTAACCCGGTATCCGAACATACCCTTAGTGTGATTAGGATAGGATGAATATCTCGTTGTCACTGATTGCTATTGATTTTTTCTTACTTTAGTTAATACTCTTAAAAATAGAGAGGTACATACATGCATGTACATTTGAAGAAAAAAACAAGTTTGTCTGTTGTATACGTCAACGACTAACCATTGTATTAAGTGGTATGCATCACTATCTATAATACCATTTTCGCTAATTAATGGCATAACTCATGATAGATTTTGACAAGGAAGAGAAGAATAGTAATAATGTCTTGAGTTTATATAACATTGTTGGTATTATGAAACTTATGTCTAGTTTTATTATTAATTAAAAATATGATGAAAACAATACATATATCAAATGTGTCTATAAAAATATATTTTTTAGTAATCAATCCTATGTCGACCGTTGTTAAATATATAACAATGATTATTACTCATTGCAAAATCAATTTTTATAATTGAAGTTAGCTACAAATGAGGCAACAAATATTCATCAACACGTCAATCTTGTAATCATTATTACATGAATGATTGTAAAAAATAATTAATATGCAATAATTACTACTTTTTCTAACATATACTAAAAATTCATAAAAAATGAGACTGCTCTCGTCTCATTTTCAGGTATTTTTTTATTTTTTTAAATAAAGCAATGTATTTTCATCACTATATCCATTTAATATGTCATTCCAATTTTCTCAGAAATAGAGACTCCTATGCCTCACATCTATAACATGTAATTTTTGCGGTCTTCGAATTGTTGTAATATTCTTGTTCTATATGAAGGGTGTATGAGTCACTATTTCTAACAAAATTGGATTGACAAATTAAAGGGATATAATGATGAAAATACATAAATTTATTTTTTAAAAAATAAAAAAGTCAGAAAATAAGGCGGAGGCAACCCCATTGAACACTTAAAATTCAGATATATAGAGAAAGTTAATATCTGCAGTTATAAATTCAGTTTGGTGTTGAGGGAGTATGTACTATGTATGCACATTCAAACTTTTATAAAGGAAAATTGAACTTATAATTTGTTAGATAATTTGTTAGGTGGATTTAATTGCATAATTGACAATCACTTAAAATGTTTAAGTTTAAATTGTCAAGTAATGGTCTTCCCCTATATAATTCATTCTTACATTTGTGATGATCTAATGTCACTATATCGATCTACGGTATTACCCTATATGATATATCTCGCTGTGTGTGTATTATAAAGTCTCCCTCCGAGAAATAGTAAAGGGGTTGGTTGATTTATATTGACCTTATTTCAAACAAAAAAAGAGAGGAAAAAGATCATTGATTACTTTATATTGGCCCCCTCTCCCAATAAAAAATTCCACAAATTCTTTTAATAAAAAAATGTTAATTTATATTGGCCCCCTCTTTGTAAAAAAATCTACATTTTCTTGAATAAAAAAACCTTCAATCCCTCTCCATAAAATATAAAACTTTTATAATCATTAAACTATAAGATATAAATTGTCTAATGCACACAGACTGCAGACAGAAACACCTAACCACCCCATCGATAATTGTTATGGACGTATTTATGAATATATGTCCTTAATTGACTGCAAGGATATTCTTATAACAGTTGATTGCATATATCTTCCCACACATCATATGTAATTTCTAATGCCTCAATTATTAATCCATCAACATCACACACTTCGTTTCTCTCCGCATCATCTTTTATTAAATAATAAACCAATAATAAAATTTAGAGGAAAAAACAGTGCCTCTCGCAATCATATATTTCCCCAAACTAAAAAAATCCAATATCTTGACCTTGAGGTGATCAGGTGGCACTAGAATTATTATAGAATTATATTAATCAAGTTGTTGTTGGTGGGTATCATAATATCCAACGTTATGCTTTCATCTATTCAGGAGTTCTTTCGCAGAAAAATAATTTTCTGATAACTCAAAACATGACAAAGTTATTAATCGATAACAGAAGCTATCAAAGGTGTCTTTCTTTTTTATTCAAAAAAATGTGTCTTTCTTCTTTGTGGGCATCAACTCGAATGGAGAGTTCGCATATTGGTTGCTACAGCACTGAATTTGTCCATGTCAAAACAAACTTCAAAAGGATGCCATATTATTATTAACCCGAGCACCATTGTCATAATTTCTAGTTTATACAATCATTCATGCAAATCCAAAGTGGTTTTCTTGTTAAGCTATAATCCTTGTATGTATGTTCCAAAAAGATATTATATGCAAAGCAAATGAAGGTTTGAGATAGCTATCATTCAGAATCTACATGGGCAAGCAGGTAATTTTAACTACATGAATTAATGTGCATTCGAAGGACTTCTTGCATGGCTCCTTCCACATTTATAGAAAGGATTAAATTATGCAAATTAAAAAAATGTAAATTACAAAGACATAAGTGTTTGATATGGAAATGCAAGTAGGTAAAAACCACAACTAAAAACCTCAATTTAAAATTTTTAATCCATACTACCCACCCGACAGAGATTCCTTCTTTCTTTTCTTTTTCTACTTTCTTGAACATTCTCAAAAAAAAATGTTATCGGTTGTCACATGAAGGGATCAACACAAGAAGGCATCAAATGATCAAAATCGTGTATCATGAGTTTTTTTAACTTGGTTTGTATTTATTAGCACAATGCTATAAATGAATATTAGATGTATACCTAATTAAATCAACGAAACTTTCTATATCGGAACAATCCTTGGTCGGTCAATTTTCATCTTCTAAGCGATCGGCTTGATCAACCATCTTGCAATTTTGAATGATCGATTCATGATAAACCACCGATCAATCATGGTTGATCAACAACTGATCGACCAATAGTTTTCAGCCTAATCGACCACTTCTTAATCGACTAGCTTTGAACCTGATTGATCAAGATTCAAATTTGAATCTAATGGCTACATAATGGTTATTTTAAATCAATGAACCAAGAAAATTTGTTTGATCAACTTCACTTCTGATCGATCAACTAGAATGACCTTATTGTTCAACGTTATATTATCTTGATGATTTTCATCCATATTTGTTCCAACAACCATATTTTTAAAAGGTTCGGATATAGCACCAACCTTAGACCTCATTAGAGACACATTCCAAGCAAATAATTATAAGAGCTTGTCTTATATATATACATATATATATATATATATTAAGAGCTTGTCTTATATATATGTGTGTGTCCTTCATTGTTCATAACTTTGAGATAATTGTTCTTTGAGAGATATTGTGATTGTTTTGATTAATTTAAGCTCTCCAAGCTAGTATCGATCACCTCCAAGCTTCTTTGCAAGTAGTTGAGACTAATTTTCTAGATGAGACAACACTATTGGTGAAGGATTTACGATTCTCTATAATAGTCACATGTGCATATTCTCTAAGATTTCTCTTACCCGTTCTACTCTTTTTAGCAATATATCTTTGATGTTGGTAGTACAAAAGATATTGTACTACCCTTGATGTTTGATCTAAGAAGGTTTAAGGGCATTCTGAGTCTGACCAATCCTCAGTGGTACCTCGATGTCTGATATGCAGGTGAAGACTTTTGTGGTTGATTCAAAGTAAGGACTTTCATGTTTGATCCAACTTTGTAAAGCATATTGATGTTGATCCAAGAGATTTATAAATGGTTGAGTTATCTGCATAAATAACTCGTACAGTGAAGCAATTGATCAACACATTTGATTAGGGATCCTGAGGCACGAGAACGGGTTGTGGTTTTCACCCAATTGGGATTCCATGTTAACATCTGTGTGCACTATGGTTAAATTTCATAAATTATATTAACGATCAAAATTTAAGTGGATACTACAATTCACCATCATTAGTATTCCAATCCTGCAGGCCCTCGGTCCTTCCTTTATACAAATAAGGTCTCGTACAACTATGAAACCAGAAAGATATGCTTTTGTTTCTCGGAAAAGTGTACAACTAGAGATGGTCAAGGAAGATCATGCCAAGATGGCTTTAAATGCCAACTCCCATGTTTCTAGCTTCATAAATGACTGTGATAAGATGAATGAGGAACATTGTGTGTATCTCCAAAGCATATAGAGTCAACTTCCCTTTTTACAAAGAGGATATAGAGAGATAAAGCGCTTGCTCATATGGATAAGAGGAGGAGGATGTGGAGATCACAAACTTCTTGTCTTCTTTAGATGAGCATAAACATCTATGTGAGAAAGTTGATAATGTATCGGTTTAATGTGAGGAACTCTCCAGTTTATATATGTATATGTGTGTCAAATATAGTCGAGTTGAACCATTCTGATGCAGAATAGGTAATCGAGTCAGTTGTGGATGATTTTTTGTGACATGTCCGATAATCTCGAGCTGATTTCTAAGCAAGATGATATGTTATACTTCAAACTTTTGTTTACAATCTTCATCACCAACACTATACCCAAGCAATCAAATGCAATATGATCATGTCTATATTCCCTTACCAAAGTTGAAGACTTTACCTCTAAACCTAAAATGCGCTTTACTTGCAGGTGAATTTAAATGGTACCCAGTCACATTTCTTCTCAACTTAATGCTAATTAAGAATATTGCTTGGTAGAGGTTTTAGAGAGAAATTGTAGTGGAATTGTTGGACTTTTTTGAATCTCTGTGAGATATCTGGCTTTATGTTTGCACCACATTTATTTGGATAATGAAAACATCTCATCCCGTGAGTTTCAGCAAAGGATGAATCACAATCTTTGGGAAGTTGTCAAGAAGCGGAGTTATCGTCGCATAAAAAGGCTATCATCTATCACTTTTTATTATAATAAAAATTTGTAATCAACTCATAAAGATTGTTTTAACTTTTTATTTCATTCAAATGTCCCTATACAACGCTGACTCTTTGTATTCCATGATATTTTTTAGATATTCAATGGATTGTCATCTCAATGACACAAAATACATCCCCAATTTTGACTATATAGGTGTGGTCCTTCTCATTTGCAACACATACTAGCATACATCTCTTCACTTTTCAAAAGAATAATAATTCCCATTACTCTTGATCTTTTAACACATTGAAGCTTCCATTTTCAATCAAGTCTTCATGTGCTAAATGCCTCCTCAAGCTCATTTCTACTGATTTTTAGAGCTTACTCGACAACTTTCAAAATCTTTACGATTTCAACTCTCCAATCTTAGGAAAGCATTTTGATATCTAGTTTTTTCATATTTAGTTAATATTTATAAAAAGTGCTCTTATGTACACTGTACTGTAGATACCAGAGGTTCTTATTTTTGAAACAACATATAATTGCAAGTGACTTGTGATAATTGTGTGTCTATATTAAAACCAAGATGATGCAATAGTTATCCCAAGTTATAGTAGGGATACAATGAACTAACAATTGAGGTACAGTGTAATTATGGAGAGCAGTCGATGTTCAAGACAAAGAAGTTCACTGGGAATTGGAATCCATACTTGGCCACGCCATTACAAATCACATCCCTTGATGAATCTCCATTTCATCACATTTATTCTATCATTTTGTTCTTAAAAACCCTTGCTAATGCATGTAAACAGCATCATTTTGTACAAATTAATATTCATTATTTATTCCAATTATTGTGTATAAAATACCATTTTTAATGACAAAATTATAGAATAAAGAAAAGAAAAAAATAAAATGTCAAAGGTATTTTATGACCCTAAACTCCAAGACCTAGGCATCCTGATGATTTGATTGACAAGGAATAAAGTAGGGAGAGATACGGGCCAAAAATCCATTAAAAACTATTTTTTATTCATCAATACATCTTTTTTGGGACCTATTTTATTTTTTATTTTTTTAAACCTCAAATAAAGAAATTATGTACATAAAATTTGTAGATAATAATATATAGAAAATTACAAATTGATTTCATACAAAAAATAATATATAATGTACTATTTATACTCTAAATAAAAAACCAAACTCAAACTTCCCAGACCCGTATCTTCTCCACATGAACTCAAAATATACAAAATCACTTTTAATTATATATAATTTTTAATAAGCTATTTAATGAAGGTGGTTTCATTTAATTTGGAATTGAGATGCAAAAGTTAAGTTTTAGACCCTTATTGTATAGTATACCTGAATAAAATATTCATTTTATGTATTCTTTATTATTTTTATAATTTTTGAATATTATTTATAGTATATGTACATATTTAAAATAGAATAAGTCTATAAATAAAATACAAAAATAAAATAGTATATATAGATACATAGATGAAATACCTATACTTATACCTATATATTACATACCTATATTTATTTAAGTATACAAATGATATCAGAAAAATATAATAAAATTATATTTATGGACATAAAAATAAGCTATAAATAAATAAAATATGAAAAATAAAATCACAAAATCAAAAATACAAAATAGAAACAAAATATGCAAAACATAAGTAAATAGACCTATAAATAAAACCCTAAAAAGTAATTCGTAATAAATTAACTCATAAAAATAAATAAAAATCATATTAAAATACCTTAGAAAATTATAAACATTTTTTATTTTATAACTAAAAATTAATAAACTAATTCATTAATTATTATTGATTTTATAATTCAGGCTGCCTTTTTTCTGGTTGGTCCGGGGGAGTCAAGAGTTGACGTCGGTCAACTCTTCTCCCCAGGCGTAGCATCTATCAGACCTGTCGTTGACCCCTATTTCTTTGATTTTTATAGCTCAATACAAGACCCATTTTGGAGAGACTCCTTGTTTACTTTTTCTCCTCGA
The DNA here is from genome assembly GCA_037367405.1 of Ottelia alismoides. Classification (NCBI taxonomy): domain Eukaryota; kingdom Viridiplantae; phylum Streptophyta; class Magnoliopsida; order Alismatales; family Hydrocharitaceae; genus Ottelia; species Ottelia alismoides. Next base: position 334,685 of record JAZKJV010011896.1, on the reverse strand, counting down.
TCTATGGTCTATCATGCCAGATCATCGCCTTGAGGATTGGATGCCTGAATCGAGCTGACCACCTCGATTTTCCAGCCACCCCTATCACCAGTACAAAAGCCTCCACAAATCCTTATCGGATTTTTGAACCGTTTCCCACCTGATTTCTTCCCCCATTTCGTGTTCTTGGGCTCGAGCTCGAGCTAGGTGACAACAAGATCACCCTACAGTTTGGAGAGGAGAGGTTAAGCGTGGAGGCAAGTTCCGCATCTCCTGCAATTCTCCACCGCCGTGAGGTCCATCTCCTTGGTTCCAGCCGAGGTTCTTTCTTTTCTTTTCAGATAGGTCTTAGTGTAGCTTTCATTTCATGCCTTGAGATTAATTTTTCATTGATTATTTTAGCGTAGATTCTCTGATTCGTAGTTCCCCAGAGCTTCGCTCCAGCGAACTCTCCACCGTGCTTCAATGTGTTTCCGCCTCGCCCAACACCCTCACTCTCTTCCCCTATCGATTGCCATGTACCACTCCACTCAACCTGATCCTTCCTGGATCAAGATCCCAACGCTCCACCTCCTCCCTACGCTGGAGCAGCCTCCATCCCGCTGCAATTCGTAATGTTTCCACCAGCTAATGGGTCGAGGCTCGACCCAAATGTCTTCCTGTGCAGGTCTCTGAATCCCAAAGCCATCTGGAGGCAAATCTAGAGCTTGTAAAGGTTCCTGAACCCACCTCGCTCCTCCGTCCTCGTGGAAGCACTCTAGCAATCCCCAGACTTTTTTGAGCCATCCAGCAGATAGAGGATGACACTAGGAGACTTTTGGGACATTTTGGAGCAGTAGAGTATATTGGAGGAGGGAAAGCTCGTCGGAAGAAGCTCGCCCAAGCGGAGCTTCTTACCTTTTCTTCCACACCCCTCCACCGTTGGATCAAGGCTGAGTCCCAGACGAAGCAATCACCGTCAGATCTAGCATACCCCAGCCGTAGGATCTCCATCTGAGATCTGATCTCCACCGCTGGATCCGAATCGGAATCGCGCCTAATGCACACGATGTGTGGCAAGTGACGCGCCCACAACTATTGGATCTAGCACATTAAGGGGTAATTTATAAAATATACCCTCGTTTTTGTTTATCTTATTTTTAGTCATGCAATTTATTTTAAGTGCTTTATATTTTTTAGAAAATTTGCACTGGAACCCCTGAGCTTTATTGTATTACATATTGGTCCATGTTAGGTTACCTCATGTGTCGTCCCACATGAGGTGGCTATTTTGTAGAAATACCCTTGCGAGTTTTTGTATTTCATTTTAATTCAAGAACTTTAAATATTAATTATATATATTTTGGTAAATTTCGTATTATTCCTCTCTTTATTTTTTATTGCAAATATACCCCTACAAGTTCACTATTTTGTGTACGCATTCTCTATTTATTGAAAATATCATCTATGCTCCAAAAATTGTCAAAAAATAGGGTTAATTGTCTGCTTGCTTGTTTCATGCCATATTTTTGTATTTTCATTTTAGGCACTTCTAATATTTATTAAAAATCAAAATAGCATATTTTTATCCCTATTTAATCTATAAAATACAAAAAAATATAAAAACATTTTAAAATTCCTAAAAATATATATTTTATTTTATTATTATATTATCTAACTTTAGGCCAAAAATCTCTAAAAATAGAAAAAATAAAACTCATAAAATTAAAAAGCTACAAAATCCCTTATAAAAATATAAAAAATATCAAAAAAACTCTAAAAATATTCATTTATATTATATAAATTTCTTTATATTATTATTTATCTATTAAAATTAATTTAGAAAATTTTGGACACTTTTGTTATTTTTAAATTCTAAATCAATTTGACATATTTATTTTATCTCTCTTTTGGGATATTTTTGACTTTAAAAAACACAAAAATTAGCAAAAAATTCCCAAAAATCACAAAAATAGTAAAAATATATTTAAAAGCCAAAAATATTTAATTCCTTGTACTTTTGTTATTTCTAGTTGTATTTATAATTACTTTACCTTATATTGTACCTTATATATTCTTATATTACTTATTTTAAAAAATAAAAGTCAGAAAATAGAAAAAGGAAATAAAAATATAAAATTAAAACAATTAAAAAAATAAATTAAAGTCCATAAAAATATAAAATAAAAAATCCACACAAAAATACATAGATAAGAGGAACACAAATTTTGGATTCCACTTCTCGATCTATCTAATTTGCTCCTTGTGTTCGACACTCTACACATACTTATACCTATACACACATTTGTAGAGTTATAATATTATTTAACTCCACATATCTATTGTGGATTAATTGTTGAATTTAACGAGTTTCTTGAATGGTCAATTCAGCGACTGCTGATCCGCCTTGTGGATTTGCACAACCCTCTCGACATTCCTCATTTCAAATGACGCCGTTGATGGGGAACAACTGAGCATAGATTGGATTTCTTGTTTGTTCCTTCTTGTCTACATTTTCCTCTTATTTATCTTCTATTTTATATGATATTATTTGTGAATTATCTAACCATCTTCCTTGTTTGAATTTGTTGCAAGGAACTACAGATCGAGGGCGGATTTCTTAGGAGATTCAGTGCAACACCCGAGGCAAGGAGACGACTTCCTGACCTATCTGACAGGAGGAAGCGACAAAGGAGAACTTGGATGATATTTTAAAGATAATAATATTTTATTTGTATTTATTTTATTTATAATTAAAGTGATAGCGAGACACTATTATTGTAATAACTTGGAATCTCCATGACTCTTCACACTTCACGAGGTCCAGTGCCCGAGCGATTATTCGCTTGGGGGACTCATTGTTTTTGCCGTGTTTTCATCGCTTTTATTTTTCTTTGTTTTTCGCTTTTATTTTTTATTTGTTTTGTGTGATTGAGCCCTAGCTTAAGATTTTCTTCCTCGATAGATTAAGGTCCAAAGCCTTAATATATTTGCATGTACCTATAGATTCATGCTTGGACTTAGTCAAATCGTAATTGTTGACTATTTGGACTTGAAATCATGTGTCAAGAGAGGTCGCATACAATGCTTGCAGGACCCACTGTAGTGGACACCGAGTGGCATCGAAGATCGGACTTTTGGTCTCATTTCTGAGTAATTAGCATATGATTCTTCTCACTAATAACAATTATTATTTTAGGGCGATTTCATCGGATTGCATTTGCATATAGATAGGTTTTAATTCTTCTTAGCATCCTTGCATGAAGAGAGCTAGAGGAAAGGTATGCATTTCTACTTAGCATTCATCATTAATTTGCTTGCATTGCTTTTCCGACTCTCTCCCTCTGATTTTGTCAGGATCTAAAAGGAAATGATTCCTCTTTAGGATCGAGCATTCTTATTAGAAATAAAAAAAAGTGATAACCGATAAAATTGGGACTGCTAAGATTACTCGACCTTAAAATCAAAAAGAAAAATCTTTATCTTGGGGAGATTAACCCCCTCATTGTTTGTGCAATTTATTCATACGTACACAGTAAGGATTAGTGCCCAAATCTTTTGCCAACCTACGTGCTTGTACAACTTTGTGATTATCACCTAAGTCTAAATTTTGAAAAAGATAAAAAGACCAAACTTTCATGGTCTTCTGTGTTGAGCAGGTGAATTGAGGGGTTTGTTTTGTATATTTGTTTGTGTTTGTGCCATACTCGATCTTCTCTGTGAATTTACGCCTTTTTCTCATAAATCTTGATTTGACCTATGTGTTCTCCCGATCACTTTCTTTTATTTCAAAGATGGCTTACTGGAGCGATTTTTATCTAGACTTTGTGGATCCCTCATACCCTCCAGTCGATCTACCTCCACCTTTCTAGGAGGACTTTGCTCCTAAATTTTCTTTTTGTACATATCCGCCTCAACCACAGTATCAAGCCTCGAACTTTTACCCACCACCAACATTCCATTTCCCACCATCTCACCCACCCGAGAGTGATCTGTTGGAGTCACCTCTTATGGAGTCCACTCTTGAGCACTTAACCCAGATGATGGAGCATATAAAGCAGATGATTGATGACCTCACTACTATAAATAAGAGCCACAATTATGCTTCACCATTTAATGGCATGGGTTCATTCGAGGATGCCTATGAGAGCTTGCAATCACCCAAAATACAAAAAAATAGAAAATCCTAACAATACAAAAAGAATTCAGGAGACACACAGCCGAGCCATTTTGTGAGGAGAGGGCACACCTGTCAGGTTCTTTGATCACTCACTCATACACACACACACGCACACGCACACACCAGTTCCTACCTTTGACCCCAAGGATGACATTGTATAGATTGCTCTTGGTCAACTTGTGTAGATGATGATTTTGATCGTCTCCCTTGTATGGAGGAGATCCAAAAATAAAAAATTGTTGACTGAACCTAAAGTGTTGGAAGCTATTCAAGAGATCATTGAAGCCTCACTTCGCTAGGCCATGACTAAGTTATCTACTCTTAAATCCAAGAAGAGAAAGCGAAGGAGGAGATCTGGGCGAAACATTTTGACCATGGCCACCGCCTGCGCCATCTCTCATCGTCCACACATTAGGAAAGGGAACACTATCACACCTCTAGGGAGTTGCACCATCTCTAACCATTCTTGTGATTACATTTTCCTTGACGGTGGTGCTTCAATTAATATAATACCATTCTCTCAAGAAAATCAGGATGATTTGTCAATTTGTTGATAGATAAATAAATAGGTCGAGGGGTATTCTAGAGAATGTTGTCATTCAGATTCAGGACATGAGCTTCACTGCTGACTTTGTCGTATTGCCCATGGAGACCTCCACCCATGTGAGCATTTTCCAATCATCATGGGACGACCTTTCCTCACCTATATGAGAGCCATTATTGATTATGGATCTGGGGAGATTCACTTTCGTTCTGATGTCGGGAGCGATGTGTTGATCACTGCACCCACAGTTGACCAAAGACCAGCATCTCATGAGAGTGTGCCTGTAGTAGCCAACCCTGAGGACTATGACCTTGGTGAGTGGCGATGCATTGATGACATCCGTGAGATTTACATTATAGACACTTTAGAGCGGAGGGTAGATTTAGTGGAGATTGTAGAGACCAAATTTGACCTTACTTCTTTCATCAAGGAATTCGAGCCTTTTGATAATGGCCTAATGAAGACTTCCCAGGCCGAGCACGACCACGCTACTTCCACTGACTTGTTTGAGCCTTTTCACTTTGATATTGTTGAGGATATTCATAAGGTAGATATTGATCAGTTTGTGCCTGTTGATGAACCCGATATCGACCTACACCTTGTAAGATCCATTCCTCAATGATCACGCAATAAGGTTCACTTTCTACCTTCTTGATCTTTGTACATCCACCGCTTTGTATATCCGCTTTCGTTTGATCTTTCCATCTTTATTTTTTTCCCATCCACCTCATTCCGCGTGTTTTGCCTTGCTTAGTACATACTTTGTCCTAAGTATAGGGGAGGTGGATGAGTCGAGTAATCTTTTCTTCTTTTCATTTTCATTTTTCTTTTTCGTGGAAAAGGTGTCACCCCTTCTTCACTATTATACCTAGGGCGTACTTTATCCTAAGTATTGGGGGTGTGCACCCCAAAAGTTCATTCGTTGGTCCCCTCCACTGTCTCCTCTCCTTTTTTGTCTATACTTAGGGATATCTTACCCTAAGTATTGGGGGAGACAGTCTGAGTTGAGATCTGTTCATTTCCACCCTCGGCCCTCCCTGCATGTAGTTACAACCTGATATACTTAGGATTATTTTATCCTAAGTATAGGGGGGTGATCGACTTCTCATTTATTCGTTCATTCCTTCATTCCTTCACTCACTATTCTTTAGTCGTTGTAGTATAGACTCTTCAATACTCAATACAAGTTATTTCTTCTCTTTTTCTCTCTGATCTAAGAGGACATAACTCAAGCTAAGTACATGGGGGTCATATATACTTCATATATACTTTAAGCCATAACTTGTACTTTCATATTTTTAATAATATGGCTAATTATTAAGAATTAATACACATAAATATTGAATTCTTTGTGTATACTAATTAATAATGTATGTTAAAAATATTTTTTGCAAAATGCTTGAAAAATAGTTTGAAAAACCTTTTGAAAACTATTTGGAAAATATTTTGTTAAATATTTTCAACCTTTGTAAAAATGTTATTTTTACAAAATTTTATTTCTTTGTTTGAAATAAAATATTTGAAGATCTATTTGCAAATGATTTTGAAAAATGGTTGCACAAATATTTTGAAAAATCTATCTATACTGTTTAAAAAATCTTTGTAAAATGATTTTCAAATTTTGTAAAATGTTTCAAAAATTATATGTCAAATTAGTTTGAAAAATAAAGTTTTCAAATTTTTGTAAAACTCTTGTCAAATTATTTTGAGAATTGGGTATGTAATAAAAATCCTTATAAAACTTGTATAAACCTATAAATTCTTAAAAACACAACTCTTGTAAAATAAGATGCATCCTCGTGTAAATATTTGTACCTATTTCTTTTTCCAAAACTTTTTATTTTGAAAAATCCCTAAAATTTTGTAAAATCAAAAATTCCAAAAATATTTTCAAAAACATTTTCAAAAACTGCATAACAATTTACAAAACCTTTTTAAAAATCTATAAAAAGTTTAAAATTAGAAAATTGCATCACAAAAATATTTTCTGCATCGTGTATAACATTTGTATTTTTTAGATTGAGTTTGATAATTGAATAAGTCTAAATAAAATTCCAAGATTGGAGCCTGGTTGGACCTTAAATATATTTAATCACACGAACCTTATTGGAGCTGGAATTGAGGTACTTCAGGTCTAGTTGACTTAATTCTTTGAGATCACAAGACTTGGTTTAATGTCATCTTGACTGCCTAAGTAGAGTATTTCGGAGCACTACACGACTCTTGTTGATAATAACCTAGCGTGTGCACATGCACTTTTCACTTTGGTCACCTCAGTTGGTAGATGGCTGGATTTATCGGCATGAGACACAAGCCAATGGAAACATCAGAAGTCACAGTTTTGTGGCCATTGTACCCCGACCTGATCCAATGGCGACGAGGTCTAAAGACAGAAGTTGTGGGGTTGCAATAATACTTCAAAAGAGAGATAGTCTACTAGTTCAAGAAGAAAAAGTCCATATATAAATGCTGCTATATATAGTATTCAAAAAATGAAAAAAAAAATCAAAAACTCAAAAAAGTGGACATGCCTGATTGAAAATAAAATGCCTACCGAAATGTACATATTTGTATAGTCAATAAGTGTGACGTCTCGTCCCTCCAGCTACCGAAACCGATGAGATGGGAGCGTCGGACCTACGGTCCAATTATGCCCATGATCTATGATACTAGAAACCCATCTTATGCACATTAGATTAATATTTGAAATATAAATAACAACATGAGAATAATATGAAATGGAAAGTAAAATGCAAGATCCATTCTCGTTAATACTCATCAAGTCCATGTCCATGATATGAGATACATCATATAATTATAAATTTTGCAGTAGAAGCTCTCCAAATATCTCACTACAATGTCTCTCAAAAAGAACATAACATAATGTAGAAATAAATAAATTACTCTAAATAGAACGCACCCTATGTGGTGCAAGTATGAAGTAGAAAGTATGATCCCCTCAAAAGGTTGCTATTGTTGCGGCTGCTTCTCAGGAACACCTGTTGGGTTTACACGAGGGTAACGTTATGAGCAATTACCCAGACACTATAATTAAGGCATGTATACTTGATTCTATCTAGTGACTTTTACATATATTGTAGAAATAGAATCTACCCTATTATTCTAACTTACAAAGAATTACATGGTCACAAATTTCATTTATTAGTATAATCATTGTTTGAGGACTACCACATTGGCCTTGATATTTCTATCTGTTAATTAGAGCTCACAATAGTATACAAATACAAAACTTTGATATTCGATCATGAAAAATTTCTCGCATCTATTTTAGCATACGTAAGTACGCGAATCGCAGGCCTCCGCTTCGTGGAAATTTTATATTCATCATGAGTAATTCTCAAGAACCACTTTTCGATCGGAACAATAAAAGTTTGAAAACCCAAATCTCCAACTTCAAATCACATCCCGGAACGCCTCTCACGATACTATTACTCGAAATAGACTTATTTGCGGCCACACTTAATTCTACTTTGAGTCTTAATATCGTGCATAAGTACGAAACCAAGAATGCCATCCGTGCCACTTGCCTACTCCGTCGAGCGACTCCAGATACTACCGGACTGCTAGGTGCAACACGTCACCCAACTCATCCGTTGGGGTCGCGACCTTCAAGGCATCTTCCCTGGGCCTAAGGATGCATGCCCAATCCCATACTGCTCCTAACTCCATCTACCTGGATACCGTGAAATCTCATCCACTTAACAATACACATAGCGAACGATTATGATATCAACTGCTTATTGGGAATTGAATAAATCAGGTGACAATCGTCTTATATAATGAGTTTCAAAACTTAATAATGGCACTAACAACACTAACCATTGTGTTGATGTTACTCGAACTGGTTTATAATGCAATATTAAAACCACGAAGCATATATTTAAAAGAGCATTGCTAACCAGTAATTCTATCCCTAAATTTTTTTGAGCTACTTATGATTTAAGTTTTCAAACAATAATACCTCTCCATACATGTTCTCTACATCATAAAAAATCATAAATATACTTCATGACATTTAACAATTATCTTGATAGAAAAAAACCCACGTGTAGGATAATGTTTGTTTAACTCAAGTTTATCTAGAATTAAAAGCGCAGCTTCATATTACTTTGAGTAATGAAAATTCTGACTAAAACACCCTGACCGTTACAACATTAGAAATCCATTAAATTAATGTGATGTTAAAATAATGTAGCACTACCTTCCTAATTAAAGAAACTAATAAAAATGGTAGAGAGTGTATTGCATATAAATATAAAGTGGGACTAGCTTATGATTAGGCGTTATGCTGAGATAAAAAAACGTTGACTTTAAATGTGTTATAATAGTAATAGATTTTCCTTCATTTTCTCTATTTCCATGGAAATTTGAATTCATGAATTACGAAGCTGTATTCTCGTTCGTAAATTCTGACCAATACAAGAAGCTTCCAGTTCATCCCAAAACATCTTTAATCAGATATTTAATTAAAAAAAAGATAATAAAATCACATAATCCAAATATCCATTTGATATTGACATACGTGTACTGTCTTCTCATGAGTAGACAACTAATCTTATAATCAGGATATACTTTTGCATAATCAACATATATATATATATATTGTAAGAGGTCCATCGAATTTGGGTTTAATATCCAATATCATCATATCATGGCATCATATACGAGATCTGAATGTACAATAGTAGCAAAATTACCCTACAATTCTCATGCCTTTAGGAGGGTATCAACTATTATTCAATATGTTTCTAGGGACTTGACACTGACAGGATTTAGGATTCAATGCATTAGTATACATAAGAGCATAGCTATAGATATGATAACTTGTTCAAAAATACTTGATTAAAATATAAGAAGGGAATAACTTTTGCGACCTCTACCAATTTGCTGTAAATCAAAGGAACGGTCTAATGAGGTTTTGTCTTTTGAAATATTTACGTTAAAGCAACCAATAATAACCAGTGTGTGATTCTTACAAATTATCAATATAGTGGAATCGATAGGATATAATTGATAAGCAGGGATTTCCAACGGTCTTGTATTACACACAAAGCGGGAACACGAAGGTCGCTGCGGTGACCGCTAGAAATCCCTAATTAATCAACAATTAACCCATACAATAGATATCAAGAAATGACAAGCAAATGTGAAGTTAAAATTTATTTTTAACTCTACATAAATGGTGTATAGAAAACAAGGACGTAGAGAGTTCGAACACAGGGAGCAAGGCAGGGTAGATCTACAGATGTGTATGTGAGTGAATGTGATGTGTTGTCTACAATATGCAATGTAAACTTTTTTGTGGGTTTTTTATTTTTTATTTTTTTATTTTAATTTTTAATTTTGTATTTTGCTTTTTAATTTACTGATTTTTTTTATTTTTTATTTTTTAATTTCTTTTTCAATATTAGAATATACAAACTATATAATAAAAGAGGTGATAAAATATTTATAAAAATATGCAAAAATGCTCAAAAATTCAGAAATAAAATATTTTTGGTCTTTTTACGATTTTTTACTATTTTGTGATTTTTGGGGGGTTTTTTAAAATGTTTTTGGTATTTTTAAAAGGTAAAATGAAGAAAAACAATGATTTAACTACCGGCTGTGAGTAAAATATGAATGAAAAACATCAAACAGCCACAGAATTTTTCCAAACTAATTTTACAATACAGAGGATAAAATAGGGAACCTACAGAAGTTGAGTTTGCATTTTTTGGAGTTTTCTCAAATTTTTAGAAGTTTTTGGGTATTTTCTAATTTTTAAGGTTTTTCTTTTGAAATTTTTAGTGATTTTTGGATTGACACTAAAATAGGATAAAATAGATAGTAGGTACTTTTTTTGGAATTTTTCTAGGAGTTTTAATATTTTTTTGGTATTTTCTAAGCTAGACAGTAGCTAAAATGCATGTTTTTGATTTTTAATAAATGTTAAAATGCAACAAAAATGAAAATTAAAAATATGGTGTGAAAGTGCAAGTGGACAGGAGCCTATGTTAAATTTTTGGGAATTTTTCGAATTAAAATGTGCCTTAAATAAATGGAGCAACCACACAAAAATGCACAGCCAGGCAGGGGTATAACTGCAAATATCAAAACATCTAGGGGCATACATGCAATTTTCCACAAAATAATACACTGAATATTTAATTTAATGGACCAATCCCAAATACCCAAACCCGAGAGGACACAGGTGCAAAATGCCCACCAGGGCGCGTGACTTGCACGTGCCTGGAAAGGACCTGATTGTAATATCAAAAATGCCCGAGGGCTTCAATGCAAATGTACCAAAAATTTTACACTTAATTCAAATATTAGAGCACTGAAACGAAATAGCCAAAAGGCTAGGGGCCTCTCTGCAAAAAGCCCTGCACCTCACGTGAACAGGTCACGTGAGGTGACGTGGCAGAGGACCTACGTGTAAATATAGCAAGGTCGAGGGCCTACTTGTAAATTTTACAAGAGTTTTGAACTACTAATTAAAGTTTATGGACTAAAAGAAAATTACAAAAGCGCGGGGGATATACTTGCAAAATTCCCACGCAAAGGAGATCTGACGACGGGGGCTCTTCACTTGGACACATGGCGTGATCTCCTCGCACGATACTGGTTCGGTCTGGACGCCTAAGATTAAATGGTCTTTGCGCGATGGACAGTCCTGGGAATCCCAGATCTAACAGTGGCTGTAGCGTCCGGGACTCCTCCTCGATCCGATGGCTGCGAAGGCTGGAGCAAGATCCGCGGAGGAACGCCGGCGAGGCGAGGTTCCCCGAGGTCCTGCTCCTACTCCGGTGGACCTCCGGTCTTCAAAATGGGGCTGGAGCCTCCTGACGGTCAGGGCTAACTCCTGGGGACTTCAAAATGCCTCGGTGAAGGCCGAAGCTCGCTGTGGAGAGCAGCAGAGCTATGGAGCTTCGCTGGGCTCCGGCGAGGCTCAAAATCGCCCCCAAGCTCGAGTCAAAGGGCGTGGACCTGCAAAACAAAGTGAAAGGGTCCAGGGCAAATTGCCTGGACCCCGTGGTGGCGAAAAGGTGGCGTGACGCGTTGGTTGGGAGTACGGCCGGAGGTGCGCTCCGCCGAGGGGGTCTGATGGATGATTCGATCGATTGGAGTGAAAATTTATTGAGGCGAAATGATCCTAGAGCTAAGGCGAAGCTAATGCAAGGGAAATAATGGAGATAAAACAGCCTCGATGGCCGGAGCCAGAGGGAATGGGAGTACCTCGACAGGGGGTCACTGGAGGTGGGTTGGAATGCCCCTGATGCACCTACAACTCTCCTGACGAGCGTGAGCTGGAGTTGTCACCTCCGACTCACTCTGGAGCACGAAAGAGAGGAGGGAAATTAGTTGAATGGGGTTCGAATTCAAATCGAAAGGTTGGGGCTCAATATATTTGGTTTGACCTTGTGACTGGGGCGGTCCAAAGACCAAGGAAGAACGGGCGACACGATGCCCCAATCCTCGAGCTAATTTCTGGGCGTGAAAGACCAAAGATCGAGGGTCAAAAGCTCTGAAGATTGCAACATGAAAACATGCAAGAATCGGCCTGGAAAAATCGACAAAAATGTCGAGAACCAAGGCTCTTACAGAGGCTACAGGACCTAGGGCAGATAGTTGACCAAAGTCAACTGCGACTGCCCCTTGGTTGGTCCACGTGGACCAACCAGGAAAAAGGTCCTAAAAAAGATTTGAAAATTCATTTAAAAATCGAAAATGATTTTATTAATATTTGGTTACAAAATAAAAAATATTCATTATTTTATTTAGTATTTTATTATGATTTTTAATTATTTTATGAAGTATATTTGTACAAGTTTACTTTTATACCCTTTATAGGTATAATACCTATGTATTTTATTAATTGATTTTTATTTTGTGATTTTAATTTATTTATTTTAATTTAGTATTTTATATAATATTTTTATAAACATAAATATATATTTGTTTTATTTTTCTGAATTGTTTTGTATATTAAATAAAATAAAAGTATACTTTATACAAGTATAAGTATAGGTCTGATACTCATGTATTGTATATACATATATTTTTATTTTGTATTTTATTTGAGTTTTTATTCATGTTTTAATGTACATAATTATTATAAATAATATTTACAAAATTATAAAAATATAAAAATATAAAAATATAAAAATAATGAATAAATAATAAATTGAATATTTTAATCAGTACAATTACTTAATGAGGGTCAAAAACTCAACTTTCAAACCGTAGCTCCGCCAAATGTGAAACCACTACCATTAAATAACTTATTTTATTCTATATACAATTAAAGGTGAATTTACTGCATTTGGAGTTTTCATTTGTGAGATACGGGTCTGGGAAGTTGGGATTCTGGATTTTTATTCAGACCATAACTTTTTATCTGTGTATCATTTTTGAGTGAAATAAATTTTGTATTTTTCTTTATTAAAATATCTACAACTTTCATGTACAAAGTTTCTTTATTTGATGCATAAAAAGTGGAACCAAAAATAGGTCCCAAAATAAATAAAGAATGAATTAAAAAGTATAGGTATTTGACCCTTATCTCCCCCTACTTTATTCCTGGTCGACCTATTCATCAAGATGCCTAGGTCTCGGGGGTTTGGGTCATAAAATATTTACAATATTTTATTCTTTTTCTTTTCTTTTATTTATTCTATAATTTTGGCTTTAATTACAATATTTTATACATTATTTACATGTACATGCATGAATGCTAATATGCTCTATTTAATGTTATTTACAGGCATTTTCTAGGGGTTTTGAGGCCAAAATGATAGAATAAAGATGATGAAATGTGGATTCATCATCCCCCTATACTTTACGTTTGCTAGTCCCTAGCAAACACTTATGCAATAAGTGCAAAAAGAAAAAGAAAGAAAAGAAAAAGAAGAACTTGGATTTAGTTTAATTATCAAACTTGTCTTCACAAAATCAAAGTTTGGAGCTTAAGTCAGACCTTTGGAATTTTAGTGCGGGCGGAACCTTAATGAGAACTGAATTTGAAATTCAACAGTCCCTGAGAATCCCAAGACTCTGCCCAAGTCTCCTCAATAGCCAGGTCAGAAATATCTCAATTCATACGCAAACTCTTACGACTATGAATCTGACTCGTACAGTGTAAGTGATGGTGGCTCTCCCCAACTAGAATGGCAAAGAAACTGACTTCTCCAGTACGACAATCCAATGATTCCCCAATCCAATAACTCCATCCTCGAGGAGCGGGGTATTCCCTTCTAAGTTCAAGTGGCAACCAGCTCAAGAGGAGGGGGTGAAGAGAAGAATGGACGGTAGCCAGTGTAGCTACCTATCCTGGGATGCAAGACCAGTGTAGTCGAGTCATCCAGCTGCAGGCTCACATGATTTGACTTTGGAACTCAAGCTTGCTTATTGGCTTTTCAACATTTGTACCTACTTTGCAGGCTTTTTATTCTTGTACATGCTTGAACTCATTTTTTTAATACTATATACAACAGCATTTACATAAGGAGTTTTTCCTCTTGAGCCAGTAGACTATCCCTCTTTTGAAGCTTTATTGAAACCCACAGCCTCCTGTCTTTAGACTTCCTCATCACTGGACGGGTTGGGGTGCACTTCCCTCCCTAGAGGAGGACAAATGTTTCCACTTGTGTGCGTCTCATATCAGCAAATCCAATCCCCTCACCACTCCAACTGAGTTGAGCCATGTGAAAGGTGCAAGTGTCCAAGTTAGGTCATTATCAACAAGAGTCGTGCGTGTGCTCCGAAATACTCTACTTAGGCAGTCAAGAATCCATTGAACTAAGTCCCGTGATCCTCAAAGAATTAAGTCAAGTAGACCTGAAGTACCTCAAACCCAGTTCCTATAAGGTTCTTGTTATTAGGTAGATTGTAAGGTCCAATCAAGCTTCAATCTCCAGATTTTACTTAGACTTGTTCAACTATCAAACTCAATCTGAAAAATGCTCATGCTATGCAATGCCATGCAGCAAATCTTTTTGTGATGCAATTTTTCAAAGATTTTGAACTTTTTTATGGATTTTTGAAAAGATGACGATGATGCATATGCAGATGTATTTTTTTGTCTTTTTCAAAAAGATTTTTCAAATGTTTTTGGATTTTAATTTTGCAAATGTTTTTGGGAATTTTGAAAACAAAAAGTTTTAGCTAAAAACAAGGTTAAAAATATGTACACGGGAGTGCTTCTTATATATACAAGAAGTGGATTTTAAGAATTTACAGGGTAAATGGTCAATTTTATAAGTATATATATATATAGTGGATTTTGGTGTGATGTATGTATTCCTCAAACTTATTTGACACAAGTTTTTCAAAGAATTTTCGAAAACTATAGTCCAAAATAATTTTTACAAACATGTACACACATTTGAAAATCATTTTGCAAAGGTTTTCAAAACATTATATATAGATTTTTTTTCAAATATTTTTTTGCAACCATTTTTCAAACCATTTGCAAATCATTTTTCAAACATTTTATTTCACACAAAGAAAATAATTTTTTACAAACCACACATTTTACACAGGTTGAAAACATGTAACAAAACATTTTCAAAATAGTTTTCAATAGATGTTCACAAAGATTTTCAAACTATTTTTCAAACATTTTGCAAAAAACATTTTCACCTTATTTATTAACCAGTATATACACAAAGAATTTGAGGAATAAAACACACTTTTATTACGGTTTTTAATGAATTTTAAAGAATTTTTAGACATATTATTAGGAAAATACGAAAGTACGAGTTCCGGCTAAAGTATATACATAGTATATACGACCCCCTATACTTAGCTTGAGCTATGTCCTCATAGATCGGAGAGAAAAGAGAAGACATAACTCGTACTAAGTATAGACAAGTCTAAAGAATAAATGAATGAAGAAATGAGAAGTTGACCGTCCCCCTATACTTAGGATCAAATAATCCTAAGTATAGCAGACTGTACACAACGCAGGGAGGGTCAAGGGTGGGAATGAACAGATTGTACTCGGGTTGTCTCCCCCTATACTTAGGGTAAAATATCCCTAAGTATAGACAAGAAGAGAAGACAATGGAGAGGATCGAAAAATAGAGAAACTCGGGGTGCACACCCCCTATACTTAGGATAAAGTACGTCCTAAGTATGGAAAACTGACTACAAGGGTGGCACCTTTTTTATAGATAAAGAAAATAGAAAAGGAAAAGAAGAAAAGAAGAAAAGAGATTAACATATGAAAGCATGTTATAGACAGATGATCTGTACAGCGGAAGATGAAAGCATGTATGAGATGCAGATGATATGAGTCAAAGAACACATCTCATACCAGAAGAATGGGGGCAACGTCAATGATCGGCGGATCGTGATCTAGATATAGTTTCAGGCGTTGACCATTGACACGGAAGGTAGAGGAAGATGACGGTTCAGATATGTCAATACTGCCTATGTCATGTACCTTCCTGACCACATATGGACCTTTCCACTTGCTATGTAATTTCCCTGGAAATAATTTCAGCCTGGAATCAAACAACCATACTCTCTACTCGGGCTCAAACTGTTTATGGCTGATATGAGAATCGTGCCATGTTTTCACTTTTTCTTTGTACTGTAGGCTGTTGGAAAAGGTTGTGTCTCTCAGTTCTTCCAGGGCTGCCAACTCTGCTCTTCTCTGTTCTCCTATACTCTCGGGATCTAACAATAACTCAGTGACTGCCCAAAAGGATTTATGCTTGATTTCCACAGGCAAATGGCACGGCTTGCCATAGACGAGTCGAAAGGGAGATGTCCCCAATGGGTTCTTGAAGGACGTCCAATAGGCCCACAAGACCGAGTCCAAAAGCTGTGACCAATCCTTTCGGTCTGGACAGACAACCTTCTGCAAGATAGTTTTTATCTCCCGGTTCGAGACTTCAGCAAGACCATTAGTCTAAGGGTGATATGGCGTGGCAACCCGATGGTCAATGCCGAACTCGTCTGCAAGGGCCCTAACCTTGTCATTGATGAAATGAGACCCCCCGTCTAAAATCAAGACTCTAGGTACCCCGAACCGTGAAATGATATTTTTCCTCAAAAATTTGCACACGGTTTTAGCATCTGCGGCTCGGGTGGGGATGGCCTCAACCCATCGGCTGACATAATCCACAGCGAGCAAAATGTGCTCGAATCCCTGACTCTTAGGAAACAGGCATGAAATCAATCCCCCATGCATCAAAAACCTCACAAAAGTGAATGGGTTGCATGGGCATCATGTCTCTCTGTCTGCAGGTTCCCATTTTCTGACAGTCAGTATATCTCTTCACGAACTCATCAGAATCCTTGAAAAGAGTAGGCCACCATAGGCCGGATTGAAGCACCTTCTGTGCTGTCCTTTTTCCAGAATGATGTCCTCCTGCCTCAAGCTTGTGGCAATATGTGAGGACGCTATGATGCTCTTATTGAGGAATGCACCTCCTCCAGATACTATCCCCTCCTTCATGATAAAGGACGGGATCCTCCCAATGGTAAAACTTGGCCTTTGCCGGGAAGGTCTCGAGTTTCTGCATGGGCCAACCTTGTGGGACTGTCTTGGCAACAAGATAGTTCACAATGTCGGCATACCACGGGAGCGAGGTGATAGCCAAGATTGCCTCATCTGGAAACGTCTCTGTGATAGGTGCGCTGGGCTCAGATTCCTCAAGATTCTCCAATTTAGAGAGATGATCCGCCACCACATTCTAGACTCCAGGCTTATCCTTAATCTCAACATCAAATTCCTGGAGTAGAAGGATCCATCTGGTAAGGCGTGCTTTGGCATCCTTCTTAGCCATTAAGTATCGGATGGTGGTGTGATCGGTGTAAATTGTCACTCTAGATCCGAGAATATAAGATCGATACTTATCCAAAGCAAAGACTACGTCCAGCATCTCTTTCTCAGTCACAGTATAATTCTGCTGAGCGATATCCAAAGTCCGACTGGCGTAGTGAATGGCAAATGGCAATCCATCCCTCCTTTGTACAAGCACAACCCCAACGGCAAAATCTGAAGCATCCGTCATGATCTCGAATTGGAGAGACCAATCAGGTGGCTGAAGGACATGAGCCGAAACAACCATACTTTTGAGAGTCTCAAAAGACGCAAGACACTTATTATTGACAAGGAACTTGGTGTCTTTCGTCAACAGATCAGTAAGCGGTCGGGCAATACGACTGAAGTCCTGAATGAACCGTCGGTAGAAACCGACATGCCCCAGAAAAGACCGCAAATGACACAAATTGGACGGTGGATTGAGTTTTCTAATGATATCCACCTTGGCCGGATCGACCTCCATGCCCCTGTTGGAGATGATATGACCAAGGACCATCCCTTGAGTCACCATGAAGTGACTCTTCTCCCAAGACAATACAAGGATGACCTCAATACAACGTTGAAGCACACGGTCTAGGCAGTCAAGACAAGCATCAAACCCGTCGCAGTAGACCGAGAAGTCATCCATGAAGACCTCTAAACAGTCACCCACCATGTCCGAGAATATGGACAACATGCACCTTTGGAATGTCGCCGAAGCGTTACATAGACCAAAGGGCATCCGTCTGAAAGCATAATTCCCAAACGGACAGGTGAATGTCGTTTTCTCCTGGTCTTCGGGCGCAATGACCACTTGATTGTATCCAGAGTACCCGTCAAGAAAGCAGTAATGACTTCCCAGCTAGCCGCTCGATAATCTGATCAATGAATGGAAGCAGGAAATGATCCTTCTTGGTGGCCTCATTCAATCGTCTGTAGTCCACACAGACCCTCCAAGAAGTGGGTACTCGGGTAGCGATCTCCTCTCCAGACTCATTCACAACTGTAGTGATACCCGTCTTCTTGGGTACCACATGTAATGGACTGACCCATTTAGAGTCGGAGATGGAGTAGATAAAATCGACGCTCCACCACCTTGATATTTCTTTCATAACCACATCTCGAAGATTCGGGTTCAGCCATCGTTGGAACTCACGCGACGGCCTAGCGTCATTCTCAAGATAGATGTGGTGGGAGCATAGAAGCCAGACTAATCCCCTGGAGATCAGCTATACTCCATCCTATTGCTTTGCGGTTTCTTTCAAGAACCTCCATCGGACGAGATTCTTACTCTCCAGTCAAACCTGCTGAGATAATGACAAGGTACATATCAGGCTCACCCGCAAGGAATCTATACTTCAGCGACTACGGCAAAGGCTTCAGTTCTGGACAACTGGGAGGTGGCAGATCTGGCTTCTGATATGTCTGTGTGAAGGCGACCAGGTCTGCACGGGAGAACTCTCGCTCTGCATGAATCTCTGACGAAGGACAGCCTGCTGAATCATCAATAAACTGCACTGGCTCGCACTCTGTCATGGCTGTTGGCTCAGAAGGAATCAGACAAGGTAAATAGTCATCGAAATCATCCCAATCAATGTCTGAATCCGAGGGATAAGAAGAAGATGAACAAGATTGAAAATCATCAGCACCACTCGTCCCAACACTGTCAGCCTCAAGTGTATCCTTGCCCAGGGGAGTGCTCTCCAGGCTCTCGACTACCATAAGTTTTTGATATAGTGAATCTGTAGGCAGGGCGAGGGGTCAGTGCTACAGGATTTGTCCAGTTGGATTCATCATCTGTCATCACAAAATCACACTCCTGGTGGATGTCTAGCTCTTCCTTTGTCATCTGCGCGGCTTCGCTGGACTGCTCCGAGCATTCAAGTTCTCTGGCTCTGGTTTCCTCGATCGTCTCAGTTTGTATGGTTTCGCCTCTACGCGAAAACATACCCTCCCACAATCATGATCTGTCACCGCCTTGGCTGTGGCCAGGAATGGGCATCCAAGTATGATGGGGGCATCAGTTACCGACTCAGGGATCTCCATGTCCAACACAACAAAGTCCACGGGGAATTTCAGGTCCTGAATGGTAACG
Source organism: Ottelia alismoides (assembly GCA_037367405.1). Lineage (NCBI taxonomy): Eukaryota > Viridiplantae > Streptophyta > Magnoliopsida > Alismatales > Hydrocharitaceae > Ottelia > Ottelia alismoides. The sequence goes on along the minus strand of JAZKJV010011896.1, from coordinate 315,088 downwards.
ACCATGTCTTTCAATAACCCCTTCGGCCTCTTAGTCGACCTATTAGCAAACTGAAGGACTGTCCTGCTCCTAAGAAGAGGACCAAACTCGAATCGGTCGAGTAAGGCTGCCGGAAGAAGGTTAATTGAAGAGCCACTGTCTAATAGAGTACGATCAAACTGCTGCTCCTGAATCTCACATCTGACATAGGGAGCTCCTGCGTCTGGTCTCTTGGCTAGCAGTTGTTCTGAATGGTGCAACAAGTGTCATAGGTGAGCATATGGATCTGATCTCTGTACCTCTTCTTCCTGCGGACAGCAGTCGTCTCTTTCAAGTTCTTTTTGAAGAAGGGGATATGCTCAGTTGCTTCCTGTAGAGTCAGCTGAATGTGGAATCTGTCAATCATTTGGTTGCTGAACTCTACCTACTGGTTCTTTTTTGGATTTTCTTTTTTATTCCCCTTCCCCCTGCGGAGTGCTTCAGGGGAAGGGGATGGTAGGGGCCTCCTCAGATGGAGGACTAGGAATAGGTTCCTGTGCTTGTGAAGGAATAGGATCCATACAATCATCATCATTCAACACATATGGATCCGTAATGTGAACAGAAACATTTCCTTTATTCATATTTTTGTTTTCTTGTTACCACAGTCCACAGATACAAAAGGTGGTAACACCACAGAAGGATGCTCAACAAAAGTAGATGTGGTGGCCTCAGTACCACCACTGGCACCTGACTTCGCGGCATCAGCACCGCGCTCTGGCTCTGTATCCAAAATGGTGGCATCAGCACCACCGTCTGCATCTGGTATCACGACGGCCTCAGTACCGTCGTCTGGAACTCCATCATTAGTGACATCAGCGCCACCGTCTTCAACATCATCAGCGGTATCAGCACCGCTACTCTGCTCCTCTGACGCTCCTGGTTCAGCTTGTGGTTGTCGCTCAGAAGAGGCGCCGCCGGCTGGCATCCTACCGCTCCTAGTAGTTACAAAATCAGCATCATACAGAGAAAGAGACATGTCACTCAAATAGTCACTAGGAGAGGTATCCTTTGTAAACTCTACCTGCTCAGACTTTCTTTTCAGATTGTTCGGGTTAGGTTCATTCTGAGCTGGTATGGCGGCCTTGCCTTTGATGATCTCCCTCATCTCCTGCCGGAACTCATCCATTTCTTGCCGGAAGGATGCTCGCTGTTCAGAAAGCAAGCGGGTAAGATCGTCCAAAGCTGGGTTCTCAAAAGTGGGGGCCTGAGAACCGGACGGGTTTCCCTGCTGGAAATGAGGTTGTTGCTGCTGCTGGTGGTACTGGGGAGGATGGGGATAAGACTGATGAGGCTGCTGACGCTGCCTCCACTGTTGTCCCTGATAGGCGGGACGAGGACCCTGCTGGTATTGTTGCTGGGCGTACTGGGGCTGCTGCTGCTCCTGTGGCTGGATGTTCTGCTGTCCTTGGGCATGAGGCTGCTGCTGAGATGAGGGGCCACCGTTGCCCCAACGGAATTCGGGGTGATCTTGACGAATCTCGGGCTGAGGGTACCGGTCGTACCAAATCCCATTGACTTCCATCAATGGCTCTTGCTCAAAGGATGGTGGAGGAAGAACTGCCAGTGGCTGCTCCGGCTGGTAGACCACCATCTGAGTGTCCTGAGATGACGGTTGCGCTAGGTAGTATTATAGCAACGGAACCGGCTCTGCCTGGATGTGGTTAACCTGGCGGTACGCGGTAGAGGGTTGGGATGAGTTGCTACTACTCGGATCAGCATGTGACCTGGGAGGCTGCTGAGAAGAAGTCTGTGCCCCCTGGATGCAAAGGATCTGCGTCTTCAGGTCACTCATGGTCTTGGCAATTTGGTCCATCTGGGCCATGCCTTGCATCTGTTTCTTCTCGAGGATCTCGAGACGGTCCAACTTCTCACTGATGATGCCCATGTCGGTTGCGGCTGATTCGACTTGGGCTGCGGCTGCCGACGAAGTGTTAGGACCGGCATCGATGCGGGCGATCCTCTGAAATGATCCCGCTCCTTGCGGGGGCTTTTGTTGTGTGTAGACACGGGCTTGGGTCATGACGGTTGAATTCTCTGCCATGCCTTCATAAATGGCCCAAACATCGTCCTCACCCTTGGAAAAATAGGACGCACCGCAAGAGGCGTTGACAAGCCCCTGCAGCTCCGGTGTCAGCCCACAAAAGAAGCTCTGAACAAGATTGGGCTTGAAGATATCGTGATGTGGACACCGGTCAATGAGCTCTCGGAATCGATCCCAAGCTTCATGGAATTGTTCATTCGGGATCATGACGAAGTTGCTGATCATTGCTCATGCTGCATTCGTCCGGCCGAGAGGATAATACTTCTTCAAGTAAGCGGTCCGGAGATCTTCCCAAGTGTCGATGAATCGCCCCAAGTGTTTGCGCCAGTACGCGGCTCTGTCAACCAAAGAGAACGGGAAGGCGATCATCTTGATAGTGTCCTCAGTCATCAGCCTATCATGAATTGTGCTGCAGATCATTTCAAATTCTTGGAGGTGGAGGTGTGGCTCTTCGGTCGGCAACCCATGGAATTTGGGCAGAAGCTGAATAGTGTGGGGCTGAAGCTCGAAATCTCCATGGATGGGAGGAAGTCGGATCCACCGATGAGTGAGGGAAGCTGCTGGATTGTGCAATTCTCGCATGATGGTCTGCGGCGGCCTCTCAGCGTTGGGATCTCCTCCCTGGTTCTCTACAACTAAAATGTCACCTCCACTGCCACCGCCACCGCCCCCAGGTCGATTTTCTCGCATCCGCGTTATTTCTCTCATGAGATCACCCATGAATACTCCCTGATCGCGGACCTGCCTCTGCATGGTCTCCAGGGATGCAAGAAGTGAATTGTTGATGGCGGCTTGATCAAATAAGAAAGGAGGGTGATCATGGTCATCTGGGTGCTCTCCTCTGTCAACCATGTCTGGGTTCTCTGAAAAAGCAAAAGAACCCATCTCAGGTGCCGTCAAATGCTCTGAGCTCTGTGATGCACTAAATTCTGAGACTCTTGGACTGATGGAAGGGGAATGAGAAGGGTGGTTGATGAATCCACATTTCATCATCTTTATCCTATCATTTTGGCACCAAAAACCCTAGCAAATGCCTGAAAATAGCATTAAATAGAGCATCTTAGCATTCATGCATGTGCATCTAAACAGTGTGTAAATTACTGTAATTAAGGCCAAAATAATAGAATAAATAAAGAAAAGAAAAAGAATAAAATATTGTAAATATTTTATGACCCAAAACCCCCGAGACCTAGGCATCTTGATGAATAGGTCGACAAGGAATAAAGTAGGGGGAGATAAGGGCCAAAACACAGATAAAATACCTATACATTATATTCATTCTTTATTCATTTTGGGACCTATTTTTGGTTCCACTTTTTACACTTCAAATAAAGAAACTTTGTGCATGAAAGTTGTAGATAATTTTATAAAGAAAAATACAAAATTGATTTCACAGAAAAAGAATATACAGACAAAAAGATATGGTCTGAATAAGAATCCAAAATCCCAACTTCCCAGACCCGTATCTCACAAACGACAACTCCAAATGCAGTGTACTCACCTTTAATTGTATATAGAATAAAATAATCTATCCAATGGCAGTGGTTTCGCATTTGGCGGAGCTACGGTTTGAAAGTCGAGTTTTGGACCCCTATTGTATACTTGTACTGAATAAAATATTCAATTTATTCTTGATCCATTATTTATTCATTTTTATATTTTTATAATGTTGTAAATATTACTTATAATAAGTATTAGTATTAAAATCAGAATAAAAATATAAATAAAATACAAATAAAAATAGTTGTATATTCAATACATTGGTACAATACCTATACATATACCTATACAAATAATACTTTCATTTTATTAAATGTATAAAATATATCAGAAAATTAAAATAAAAATCTATTTGTGTATATAAAAGTATGTTATAATGTTATAAAATACTAAACAAAAATAATAAAAATAAAATACCCAAAATAAAAATTAAAGATCAAAATACATAGGTATTATACCTATATAGGGCTAAAAAGGTAACTTGTAAAAATATAAGTCATAAAAATAAATAAAAATCAGAATTAAATACTACATAAAAGTTTGAACATTTTTTATTTTATAACTTTTATTTAATTCGGCCATTTAATATTTTAAATTGATTTAATAAGACTTTTTTCCAGGGTTTTTCCTGGTTGGTCCACGTGGACCAACCAGGAGGCCAGGACTGTTGACCTAGGTCAACAGTCTGACCTACACCCTGTAGCCTTTGTCAGAACCATCTTTGACCCCATGTTCACCAAATTTTCGAGGCGCGTTCTTTCACCCTTTGAGCTCGAGTCCTTCTGCAAACTTTTTCACCTACTATCCCTCTTGCTCGCCCAAGGATCGTCTTGGGCTGAGAGCCTCTGAATCGAGCCAGCCGCCTCGTTCTTTCAACCTCCATCGTCAACCATACTTAAGGTCCTCCTTGACCTCCCTTTGAATTCGAACCGCATTTCATCCAGTTTTCCCCCCTCTTTGGAGTCGCTCAGCAACGTGGAGGTGACAGCTCTTCGTCTGCACCTTCGAAGAGGCGGAGGCACGCGAGCTGGGCGTGTTCCACCATCACCTCCGGCGGGTACCCCCATGAGGTATTCACCCTCTGGCCTTTGGCTATTGAGGCTGCCATTTGTCCCATTTTTATCGTCATTTTCTTCCTGTTAGTGTTAGGATCAGTTCGCCCTTAAATCCATCGTCAAATCCTTCATCGCATCCTTCCACAGATCACCTCACCGGAGCGCAACTCCGGCGAGCTGCCATCTCGCCTTTCGTTCCTTTTCGAGAGCCCCCAGAGGTCGAGGCATTTTGCCCTCGACCTCTCTAACTTTTTGGTGCAGGTATTGAAGCCTATCGAAGGGTCTGGAGTAAATTTTGCTCCCTCGCCGGAGCACCTGGGGTCTTCCAACTCCGCCACCTCCGTGCGAGAGCACCGGCGACCGCCGGTGGCTTTTGTTGCTTCCAGACGTCAGCTGACACCTGCAGGAGCGTCCTCGACCGATTTGCAAGCCCGATCGTCCCCGTAGCTGGACGGAGGAGCTCGGAGAAGTTCGCCCAACCGGAGCTCCTCCGAGTTCTTCCCTCTGATACCAGAACCGTCGGATCCAGGAGGAGCCCCAGATCGCATGGGAGCCGTTAGATCTCCCCACGTGCCTGCCGTCCGATCATCGGAGGAGATCTAATCCAGACCGTGCATCGCCCAACCGTCATCGGCCGCCCTGGTGTTGCCACGTGGATAAGTGGAGTGCTTCCCGCCGTTGGATCGCCCATCGCCTCCCAGCCGTAGGATGCGCGCCACGCGTCACCTGCAGAGCGCCTTAGCGAGGGTATTTTGCACCCCCACCCTCGCAACTTTTGTATTTACTTTTTAGTCTTTAAACTTTTGGTTGTAGTTTAAATATTTTGTAATATTTGCAAAGAGGCCCCCAGACTTTCGATATTTGCAGCCAGGTCCTCGCCACGTCACCTCACGTGACCAGTTCACGTGAGGGGGTGGGCATTTTGCAGAGGACCCCTCGGGCTCTTGTGTATTTCATTTTAGTCCCAAAACTTTCGCATTAAGTTTAATATTTTTGGTTATTTTGCAAGTGGACCCCCAGGCTTTTGCTATATTGCATTTTAATCCTTCCCAGGCGCGTGCAAGTCACGCGCCCTGGTGGGTAAATTTCTAGGAAGCCCAGGCGGCTTTTGTAATTGCTTTTTGATGCTATAAATTGAATATTCAGTGTAAAGTTTTGTGGAAAATTGCATGTATGCCCCTGGAGGTTTTAGATATTGCACATATACCCCTGCCAGGCCTGATTATTAATTGGATGCTTCTTGTATTTATTTAACCTATCTTTTTAAGCCCAAAAATTCCACAAAAATAGACTTAGGCTACTGGACACGTGTACTTTAACGCCATCTATTTAGTTTTTGATTTTATTTTATTTTCATATTTATTAAAAATCAAAAACATCTCTTTTGTGCACTGTCTAGCTTAGAAAATACCAAAAAATTATTAAAACCCCTCCAAAAATTCCAAAAAAAATCACCTAGTGTCTATTTTATTGTCTTTTAGTGTCAGTCCAAAAATCATTAAAAATTTCAAAAGAAAAACACTAAAAAAATTAAAAACTCTCAAAAACTTCAAAAAAATATATAAAATAGTAGAAAAATCAAAAAATTATAAACTCAGGTTCTGTTTGTCCCTTATTTTGTTCTTTTCATTAGAAAAATAGTGTGAAGATTTTTAGCTACTGGTTGTTATTTTTAAATTTCATTTTATTCACAGCCAGCCTTATTTCCACTGTTTTCCTTTATTTCAGTAATTAAAAATATCAAAAACACCTTGAAAAACCCCCAAAAATCACAAAAACAGTAGAAAACTTTAAAAATACCAAAAACATTTTATTTCTGAATTTTTGAGTATTTTTGTGCATTTTTATAAATGTTTTACCTTGCCTTCTATTATATTGTCTTTACTTTCCAATATTGAAAAAGAAATACAAAAATATAAATTATAAAATATAAAAATCAGAAAATCAAAAATCAAAATACAAAATTAAAAATTAAATAAAAAAAATCAAAATTAAAAACCCACAAAAATTGCTTTGTTCTCTTGCTTAGTGTAGACTGATGACACGAAAATTTCCCTAAGACCCGGGTGAAGGTAATGAAACAAGGGTCGTTGCGACCCGGATCTCAGAAGATGTGTCAATCAAGAAAAAGAATCGAACCGCGAAACGAATCGAAAATCAAACAACAAATCAAGCGGTCCTAGCTATGTGATTAACCTGGTATAGCTCCCAGGGTCGAACACAAGGAGCACGGATTGGCCTAGGGCCTACGAAGTAGTGAAAATGAAATAAAAATAAAAGAAAATGTTTTTTAGAGGTTTTTATGAATTTTTATATTTTTTTTGGATTTTCAGATTATAAAGAAAATAAAAGAAAGTAAAATCTAGGCAACTTCAACAATTTATTAAACACACCAAAAATAATGCAAAAATAAAGGAAAAATTGTTTTTTAAGTTTTTAAGTGTTTTTGGTGAATTTTTGGTATTTTTCTAATGGGTAAATTATTTTCTAAAAATCAAACAGTGCGAAAAATGAAAGGTACTGTCCAGCAAGGCTTAAGACCCAAAAATAAAATATTTAAGGATCTCAAAAAGCCCTGGAGGTAATTTTCCTATAATCTAGAGAGAATAAGGAAAATTTAGGCACCTTAATTATTGTTTTTGGATTTTTAAATTAATTATTATGATTTTTATGAGTTTTTGAGGGTTTTGCGATTTTTAGGGTTTTTAAGTGATGAAAAATAGCCAAAATTGGCTAGAAAATCAAACAACAAACAAACAACAGTATCTAATTTTTTTATAATTTTTAGGGGTGTTTTTATATTTTTTTGGTATTTTTATATCTAGACAGTAACTAAAAAGGCTGTTTTTGAATTTTTAAAAATACTAAATAAAATCAAAAGTGTCCTAAAAAATTCTCAAAAATCTAACAACATGGCAGGAGCCATGTGTCAAATTTTCATCGAATTTGGAGGTGGTTTGATATTTATTCAAAAATCGAAAAGGGGGCACTGTGCACAGGGACGTAAGTGCAAATACCCAAAGTTCTGAGGGCCAAGGTGCAAAAATCCCAGCAAGTCACGCGCGTGGCGCGTGGCTTGGGCACTCAGGGGCCTTTTGGTAATAAAAACCAAGTTTCTGGACTTTTTGGTAACTCGTACCAAAAGTCCAGGGGCTTGGATGCAAAAATCCCACTAAAATCCGCACATGCGCATAAACAACACTCACAGGGGCATAAATGCAATTACCAAAAAGTTAACATTCATTCATTAACCCAACAGAACTACAGGGAAGAAGATGTAAATAACCCTAAACTACACGTGACGACGCACGTGGTCTCATACAAACAGGGGCATACATGCAAATCTAAACAAACACGAGGTCCACAATGCAATTTACCCTACGGAAATAAAGTTCTAAAAATATTTACAGGACTAAGATGAAAAAGACAAACTAAGAGGGGGCCCTAAGTAAATTACCCCTTTATTCGTCGACGGCCAGATGCGCGCCACGTGGAAGATCGGTCGGCTCTGGATGGGGGGCGCGTCTCTTCTTCAGCTCGGGGGCTCGATCGACGGTGGAGGCGAGGACACGTGGGAGATCGGGCGGTTCTGGGCTCAGGTACCTCTCTCCTCTGCTGCGAACGGTCCAGATGAGCTCCTCGGAGTGATCGACGGTCGCTGCTCCTCGGAAGATGGACGGCTGAGATCAAAACTGGAGCGGAGGCGTCATCGGACGGTTCTGGAGGATGGTGAAAGAACACGACGCCGGCGAACTTCGCCGGCCTCGTGCGTGAGCTGTACTCCTCCTCAGCTGCTCCTGATGATCGGAACGGGTCCGCGGGGAAGCTCCGCAGCTGGTGGTGAACTTCGATGGCCCGGCCGAGCCCTGGAGGGGCTCCGGCGAGGCTGGCGGCGCGAAGCTTCTGGCTGGAATGTACGAGGGGCTCAGATGCCTCCCGTTGGACCTACAAAGCAAACCAACAGCTTCGCGGGTCGAGGGCAAAGTGCCTCGACCCCAAGAAGCGTCGTGAGGGTGAACGGTGCGGCGGGGTGAATGAGCTCCGGCGAGCGACAGGTGGAGGAGCTCGACTCCCAACTCCGGGGCGAGTTGGGTTGAACGAGTGGGCGAAGAACGTGCGTGGGGGAACGGCGAAGATGATAGTGTGCTCCGATGATCGAGATAGTGTGCGTGATGGTCGGAATCAGAGGAACACAGCAAGGAGTCGATTTGGGGGTAACTTAAAATTAGACTAAACAAGAAGGAACGAAGGTTACCTGGGTGATGCTGGAGACTATGCTGGAGCTTAGCTAGCTCCTGGTCCTTGCCTCAAGGGTCGTCAACGCCCGAGGCTCGAGCTCCGGTTGAACGTCGGAGCACGGCGGCGCGAGGTAGCCGGATCGATGGTCCGAGCACCTCCTCCTCTCTGCGACACCGGCAAATGCAAGCTGTCACCTTGCTGGTTGCGATGGAGGTCACTGGAGAGAGAATGGGGAGCCAAAGATGGAATGAGGAGGCGGCTGAGCTCGGGCTTTATAGTGCTAGGGGTCCGGGAAGAAGAGGATCGGGCGAGCTCGGGAGCGCGCGGATCCCGAGGGGGCGGCTCCGGCGAGCATGCCGGATGCACAAGGAATGATCCGGACCCGGGATTTGATGGGTTGGCGATCGGATCTGGTGGGGGTAATTGGGAGAAGTCGGGTCGAAAAGCAGATCCGCGGCTCTGGTGGTCCTGGGGGAGGTGTTGACCGGGGGTCAACAGTCCCCCGTGGACCAATCAGAGCCCGCCAAGGCTGGAATTTTTATTTTATTTTTTTGGGCCTTTAAATGGCCGAATTTTCAAAAACTTAAAACACAAAATATTTTTGTTTTAATTTTTTCTATTTTTTTGTGATTTTTAATTAATTTTTGGAAATTAAAATAAAGTATATACATAGTAGCTATACATAGGTATATATACACTATATTGATTTTTGATTTTTGATTTTTAATTATTTATTTTTATACATTTTTATTCCTATTTTATATTTTATTTATTTATAGGATAAAATGAGGAATAAAAGGCTATTTTTATTTTATTTTTATTATTTATATACATGGGTTAATTAGTTAGTTATATACATGATATATACATGGTATATATACAAGATGTTTTTGTATTTTTAATTTTGTAATTTTTATTTGATTTTTGTTTTAATTCTTTTTATTTATTTTATTTACAAAACATAAAAAGGAATATTTACAAAAAGTGTTGGAAATAAAGAAATTTATTTACAAGGTGAAATAAATATGAGATAGGGGTTTATGTACATGGTGAAAGGTTGTTTTTAGGATTTTGATTTTTAACTTTTTATTTTGTTTTTAATAGGCTATAAATATGTACAAATATTCACAAAATATTTACAACATATTTTTGGTTGAGGAAAATATTTAATTTATTTATTTACAAATATATACATAAGTGAGCCCCTATCTCCCTCTACTTGGCTTTTATGCGGTCAGGCCCATGCTGAGCCCTCCCTTGGGTTAGGTTGCTCAATATTTATTCTAAATATTTCCCTCTTTTTCTTTTTCATCTTTATTCTTTTATTTTTGCACAAAAACATGCTAATTATCTAATTTTACAAACATGCATGCTTTTGCTAACTAACCCTATTTACACATATCTACATGCATTTGCATAGGTTTTTGTAGCTAAAATATAAGAATAAAGAGTGATGAATGGGTATTCATCACCCCCCTATACTATACTTTGCTAGTCCCTTAGCAAACACTTATTTGAAAAAGAAGTGCAAAAGAAAGAAAAAGAAAAAGAAAAAGAGAATGTACATGGATCAAGGTTGATTATTAAACTTGCCTTCATTAAATTGAGGTATGGAGCTTAATCAGATCTTTGGATTATTGATGTGTCGGAACCTTATTTAGACTTAAGCTTAAAACCTAACAGCCTCCAAGTTCCACTATTCTATAACCAAGACTCCTCAATGCTCCAGATCAGAACAAGTCATCAACTACAAACCCTGAAGACCATGAATCTTTTCTTGTCCTGTGAAAGTGAGGTCTAAGCTCTCCACCTCAGAAATGGCAACTTGACAACCCTCCCTAACAAGGTAACTCTATGACCTCAATCTAGCCACTCTTTCCTCGAGGAGCGGGGTATTCCCTTCTAAGTTCAAGTACAACCGGCTCAAGAAGAGGGGGAAGAAGAGAATGGGCCAAGGCCAGTGTAGCCAAGTACCCTTGGGAGCTTGACCAGTGTAGCCAAGTCTCCCTGCTGCAAGCTACAACAGGTGGATCATGAAACCAAGCTTTGCTTATTGCACTTATATACATACTCTGGTGGGATTATCATTTTCTCTCAGACCCACCACTTTTTTGGAGTTCTTTTCTTTTTCACATTTTTTTTTCGAGTGCATCTATACAACATGTACATGTGCAGCATATATACAAGGAGTTTTTCCTCTTGAGCCAGTAGACCATCCCTCTTTTGAAGCTTTATCGCAACCCACAACTCCCGTCGTTAGACCTCATGGCAACCAGACCAAGTTGAGACGCACTTCCTTCACTAAATGAAGAAGAGAGGTTCCGCCTAGAAGTACTACCCTCATATGCTACCCCAAGTCAAGGAAGACTGCCTCCTCACCATCTCATCCGTAGAGAGCTCGGTGCATAGTGCGGTTGTCCAAGTAAAGCCATAATCTACATGAGTCATGTGTTGTTGTTAAGTGCTCTACTTAGGCTCATTGAGATGACATGTGATCATAGCCTAGTGGACTCAAAGAATTAAGTCACCATGGACCTGAAAAGCCTTAAACCTAAGTCCTATAAGGTTCCTCTTAGATGTTAGGTGGATTAAGATCTTAATCAAGCTCCATTTCTCAATTTGATTCCAGGCTAGTTTAAGTGTCAACTATCATCCAAGAAAAACTATATACATATGTACAAAAAGATGCATATTTACACAAATTTTACAATCATGCAAAATTTTTGAAAAATGTTTTGAAATCATGAATGATGATGCATGAAGTGCAAGTTTTGCAAAAAGGTATTTACACACATTTACACAAGATTTTTGCAAACTTTTGATTTTCAAAACATTTTGGAAAAATTTTGTACTATATACATAATTTTGATACAGAAAATATTTACACAAGCTTTACACAAAAGATTTTTTGAAATCATTTTTACAAAAATAATTTGTACACTAGATATGTATGTGCAAATAAAAGAAGATTATGTACATGAAAATTTTTTAATTTTTGTGGTTTTTAGCCATTTTTATTTATTAACACACTCACACAAAGTACGAGTTATGGCTAAAGTATATATGAAATATATACACACCCCCCTATACTTAGCTCGAACGATGTCCTCGGAGTCAAGAGCGATGAAGAAGACATAACTCGTGCTATGTATAGGGAAGTGAAAAGGAAGGCTATACAAAAGGAGAATGAAAAGTCAAAAGGTTCTCGGGTCTCCCCCCTATACTTAGGATCAAGTAATCCTAAGTATAGCAGGCTGTATACTAAGGGAGAACCGAGTGGAGAATGTACCGGGTCTACCCCCCCTATACTTAGGGTGAAATGCCCCTAAGTATAGGCAGCAAAACAGGGGTAAACAGAAACAAAAGAAATACCCAAAATGTCTCACATCCCCCCTATACTTAGGGTAAAGTACACCCTAAGTATAGCGTAATCATAAGATGAAGAAAGGGATGTGGGACTAAGGAATGTGATGATATGGACATCTGGATCTATGTACAGCGGAGGATCAGTAAAGCTCAGGCGTGAGATGCATTAGATGTGAGTCAAAGACCACATCTCACGCAAAATGAATAGGGGCAATATCAACGACCCGCGGCTCATGATCTAGAAATGGCTTGAGCCGCTGGCCGTTCACTCGGAAGGTACTCTCAGAAGACAACTCGGATATGTCGATGCTACCGTTGTCGTGTACCATCCGAACCAGATAAGGTCCTTTCCATTTGCTCTGTAGCTTCCCTGGAAATAATCTAAGCCTCGCATCAAACAGCCATACTCTCTGTCCAATCTCAAAATGCTTGTGGCTGATATGAGAATCATGCCACTCCTTGACTCTCTCCTTATAATGTAGGCTGCTTGAGAAGGCTGAATCTCTAAGCTCCTCCAGGGCAGCTAGCTCTGCCCTCCTCTGGTCTCCTATACCATCTGGATCCATCAGAATGTCTGTAACTGCCCAAAGTGACTTGTGCCTCAGCTCAACTGGTAGGTGACAGGGCTTGCCATATACGAGGCGAAAGGGAGATGTGCCCAAAGGTGTCTTGAAAGACGTCCTATATGCCCACAAGACCGAGTCCAATAGCTGTGACCAATCCTTTCGGTCAGGGCGGACGACTTTCTGCAGAATAGTCTTGATCTCCCTATTCGACACTTCGGCTAGACCATTCGTCTGTGGATGGTATGGTGTAGCAACGCGATGATCTATGCCGAACTCGCTAGCAAGTGCCTTCACCTGGTCGTTGATGAAGTGAGATCCCCCATCAAAAATAAGAACTTGTGGAACCCCGAACCGCGTGATGATATGCTTCCTCAAGAATCTGCAAACTGTCCTCGCATCAGCGGCTCGGGCGGGGATAGCCTCCACCCAACGACTCACATAATCTACGACCAACAGAATGTACTCAAATCCCTGACTCTTAGGGAATGGACCCATGAAATCGATGCCCCATGCGTCAAAAACCTCACAGAAGTGAATGGGCTGCATCGGCATCATATCACGCTGTCCACAAGTGCCCATCCTCTGACAGTCAGTACACCTCTTCACGAACTCATCTGAGTCCTTGAAGAGGGTAGGCCACCACAAGCCGGATTGGAGCACTTTCTGTGCCGTTCTCCTCCCAGAATGATGTCCTCCTGCCTCAAGCTTGTGGCAGTAAGTGAGGACGCTATGGTGTTCCTCCTGAGGAATACACCGACGCCAGACGCTATCCCCTCCTTCGTGGTAAAGGATGGGATCCTCCCAATGGTAAGACTTGGCCTTCGCGAGGAAGGTCTCAAGCCTCTGCTTGGGCCAATCTTGTGGGACTTTCCCAGCAACGAGAAAGTTCACAATATCGGCGTACCATGGGAGTGAGGCGATAGCAAGGATCGCCTCATCTGGGAAGGTATCTCGGATAGGATCAATCTGCTCTGACTCCTCAGGCTGCTCTAACCGGGAAAGGTGATCCGCCACCACATTCTTGACTCCAGGCTTATCCTTGATCTCAATGTCGAACTCCTGGAGTAGAAGGATCCATCTAGTCAGTCTGGCCTTGGCATCCTTCTTTGCCATGAGGTACCTGATGGCGGTGTGATCTGTGTACAAAGTCACTCGGGATCCAATGATATACGATCTGAACTTATCCAGGGCAAACACTACTGCTAGCATCTCCTTCTCTGTGACCGTATAATTCCGCTGGGCGGAATCCAATGTGCGGCTAGCATAGTGTATCGCAAATGGCACTCCATCCCTCCTCTGTCCCAGCACTGCCCCTACGGCAAAATCGGAGGCGTCCGTCATGATCTCAAATGGGAGAGACCAATCAGGTGGCTGGAGGACAGGAGCCTCAATCACACATCTCTGGAGAGTAGCAAACGACGAAAGACACTTGTCATCGACAAGGAACTCAGTGTCTTTCTTCAAGAGGTCAGTCAACGGTCGGGCAATCCTGCTAAAATCCTGAATGAATCTCCTGTAAAATCCAACGTGCCCCAGAAATGACCGCAACTGCCTCAGATTGGACGGCGGTGTGAGTTTTCTAATGACATCGACCTTGGCCGGATCAACCTCCATGCCCCTGTTGGAGATGATGTGGCCAAGCAACGTCCCTTGAGTCACCATGAAGTGACTCTTCTCCCAAGATAGCACCAAGTGATACTCAATACATCGCTGGAGTACTCGATCTAGGCAGTCAAGACAAGAATCAAATCTGTCATCGTAGATCGAGAAATCATCCATAAAGACCTCAAGGCACTCCCCTACCATGTCCGAAAAGATCGACAGCATGCACCTCTGGAAAGTCGCAGGGGCGTTGCATAGCCCGAATGGCATGCGTCGAAAAGCGTATGTGCCGAAGGGACAGGTAAAGGTGGTCTTCTCCTGATCCTCAGGAGCGATGGCCACTTGGTTGTAGCCCGAGTACCCATCCAGGAAGCAATAATGGCTCTTCCCTGCTAGTCTCTCAATGATCTGGTCAATAAAAGGCAGGGGGAAATGGTCCTTCTTGGTGGCTTGGTTGAGTCTCCTGTAGTCAACACAAACCCTCCAAGAGGTGGGTACCCGTGTAGCAATCTCCTCCCCCGACTCACTGATCACAGTCGTGATGCCCGTCTTCTTGGGCACCACATGCAAGGGGCTGACCCACTTGGAGTCGGAAATGGGATAAATAAAACCTGCACCCCACCACTTCGATATTTCCTTCATGACAACCTCTCTCAGGTTGGGGTTCAGACGCCGCTGGAACTCACGCGACGGCTTCGCCCCATCCTCGAGATAGATGTGGTGGGAGCACACTGATGGACTAATCTCATGGAGATCTGCTATGCTCCATCCGATCGCCTTGCGGTTCTTTTCAAGAACCCCCATCAAACGGGATTCCTGCTCTCCAGTCAACTCAGCGGAGATGATGACTGGGTACATCTCAGGATCGCCCGCAAGGAATCGATACTTCAGCGAAGTAGGGAGCGGCTTCAGCTCTGGAATGCTGGTGCCGGCAAATCTGGCTGTGGAAGAAACTGAGTGAACGCTGCAAGGTCTGCCAAATCTGCCTGGGAAAGTGAAAGTGTACTCTCACAAATTGGGTCGGGAGAAGGCGGCTCAACTGCACTGTCTCTGCTCTGCTCTGCCTCTACCTCCTCCTCTGTAGGCTCGGGTGGACTCAGGTCTGGCATCTGATCATAACAATCGGCCCAATCAGACTCTGAATCCGAGGGATCTGTATCAGAATCGGTGGCATCAGTACCACCGGAAAACAAGGTGGCCTCAGCACCACCATCACTAATCACCGTGCTGCGATCGAGAACCGGCTCTGCTGCCGCGACTGTATCCGAACCCAGGTCTGTGCTCTCCAGACTCTCCTCTGCTGTCATCCCTGCATCAGCTGTATCTGAAAGTGAGAGGGTAGTCTGTGACTCAAGGTCTGCCCAAGCTGCCTCGTCATCTGTGATCACAAAATCACAGTCCTGGTGGATGTCTGGCTCTGCGTCTGTCAGCTGCTCTGAGTCGGTGCTGGCATCTGAGCGGGATCTAGATCTGGCTCTGTAGTCCTCGACCGTCTCTATTTGTATACTCTCGCCCTGGACGCGAAAGTACACCTTCCCGCTATCATGATCAGTCACCGCCTTGGCTGTGGCCAAGAACGGACGACCAAGGATGATGGGGGTATCGGTCACTGACTCAGGGATCTCCATGTCCAACACTACGAAGTCCACGGGGAATTGCAGACCCTGAATCGTGACGATAACGTCGCGTAGCAACCCCTTCGGCCTCTTGACAGATCGATCAGCGAACTGAAGGACTGTCCTGCTCTGTCGAAGAGTGCCCAACTCGAAGCGGTCGAGAAGGGCTGCCGGAAGAAGGTTGATGGACGATCCGCTATCTAGAAGAGTACGGTCGAACCACTGCTCACTAATCTGGCATCTGACATACGGGGCCCCTGAATCTGGCCTCTTGGCTGGCAGTCGGTTCTGGATCGCGAAGCACGTGGCTTTGGTCAGCACATGGATCTCTGAAGTGTGGTTCCTCCTCCTCCTCCTGACTGTAGTCCTCTCTCTCAAAGATCTCTGGAGAAGGGGGATGTGCTGTAAAGCCTCCTGGAGGGTCAGCTGGATGTGGAAGCGATCGATCATGCTCTGGCTGAACTCCTCAAGCTCTCTCTTTTTTGGGTCATTTTTCTTCCCCTTCCCCATCTGAAGGGCTCTAGGGAAGGGGATCACTGGGTCCTTCTCAGATGAAGGACTAGGAAAAGGTCTAAGCGGTTCAAGGACCGAATCCACACATACATCACGCACCACAGTGGGACCAGAAGAAAATAAACCTTTTCCTTTATTCATAGCAGAGTTCCGAGATACATGACCATGAGGAAAAACAACATCAGATCTCTCTCTACAAACACCGGTGGCCTCAGTACCACCACGAGTGGGCTGCTCTGCTGCTGCTGCTGGAAGACGTCTCGCGGTATCAGTACCGCTAACTGGCTCGGCTGCTGCTGGGGTGTCATCAGTACCACCTCCTGAATCTGGTGAAGTGGCGGCCTCAGTAAGGCCGGTGGGATCAGCATCCTCGGTGGCCTCAGTACCACCGTCATCGACTGGAGCGTCCTCAGTACCGCTCTCCTCCTCCTCCTGGGGCGCCTCGGGGTGAAGCTCAGCTGAGACGCCGCCGCCTGCTGGGGTCCTACCGCTCCTAAGCATGGCAAAATCAACATCAAACAGATCTGAAGAAGTATCATCAAATGGATCGCTAGGAGTGGCTAACTCAGTATGTACTACCTGCTCAGACTTCCGCTTGAGGTTGTTCGGATTCGGCTCTATCTGTGCAGGTATGGCGGCCTTCCCTCTCACCAAGTCCCGCATCTCCTGGCGGAACTCATCCATCTCCCGTCGAAAGGTCGCCTGCTGATCCGTGAGGAGGCGGGCGATATCATCCAAGGCAGGGCTCTCGTGGGAGCCCGACGGGTAGCCTCGCTGTGGGTGAGGCTGCTGGTACTGCTGCGGGTGAGAGGGGTAGGAAAGAGGCTGCTGCTAGTGCTGGTATCCCGGGTGAGCCTGCTGCTCACGCCTCCAAGACTGTCCCTGCTGATAGGGACGAGGACCGTAAGACGACTGCTGCTGGTAGACTGGGTGCTGCTGCTGCTGCTGGTGATGGTCTCTCGGCTGGGAGTACTGCCCTCCCTGTGCTGACGGCTGCTGCTGGGGCTGGGCACCACCGCTCCCCCACCTGAATCCGGGATGATCTCGTCGGATCCCAGGCTGGGGACGGTCGTACCAGATCCCGTTGACATCCATCAACGGCTCTGCATCCAAGGGGGCTGGGGGTAGTACCGCCAACGGCTGATCCGGCTGGTAGACCACCATCTGCATCTCTGGAGATGGTGGGGACTGGTAGGTGGGCTGCGGCTGCTGGTACGGCTCCGCCTGTACAAGGTGAACCTGTCTAGGCTGCACTGGGGTGCTGGAGCGCTGGGACGAGCTGCTGCTGCTGCCGGCGTCGCCTCGCGACTGAAGACGGGGCTGAGAAGCCGTCTGTGTCTCCTGGAGACACATGAGTTGTGTCTTCAGGTCGCTCAAGACCTGTGCCATCTGTTCCATCTGTGCTATGCTCTGGCACTGCTTCTTCTCGATCAGCTCCATGCGGTCCAGCTTCTCGCTGATGATGCCCATGTCTGCAGCTGATGACTCTGCCTGTGCTGCTGCTGCTGCAGACGAACTGGAAGGACCTGCATCGACCCGTGCTATCCTCTGGTACTGCACGGGTCCTGGCTGATGTGGCTGGGTCTTCTGCGTGTAGAGGCGGGTCTGGGACATAACCATGTAGTTCTCCGCCATCTCTTCAAAAATAGCCCAGACCTGGTCATGGTCCTTGGCGAAGTAGGACCCGCCACAAGAAGCGTTCACCAAGCCCTGTAGCTCTGGTGACAACCCACTGAAAAAACTCTGAACCAAGTTCGGCTTCGTGATATCATGGTGTGGGCATCTGTCCAGGAGCTCTCTGAACCTCTCCCAAGCCTCGTGGAACTGCTCGTTGGGGAACATGGAGAAGTTGCTGATCAGGGCCCTTGCCGCGTTCGTCCGCCCGAGTGGATAGTACTTGTTCAAGTACTCGGTGCGGAGCTGCTCCCAGGTGTACACAAACCTCCCCAGATGCTTCAGCCAGGTGGCTGCTCTATCTGCTAGGGAAAAGGGGAAGGCAATCATCCGTATGGTATCCTGGTCCACATGCCTGTCGTGGACAGTACTGCAAATCATGAGAAACTCCTGGAGGTGGAGATGGGGCTCCTCTGTAGCTAGTCCATGGAACCGCGGGAGCATCTGCAAGGTGTTCGGGGGGAACTTGAAGTCCCCCACGATGGCTGGAACCACAACCCAATGGTGCATCAAGGTAGATCCGGGGTTGTGCAACTCCCGCATCGGTCTAGGTGGTCCTGCTCCTCCTTCGGCTGCTGCCGCTGCGGCGGCGGCCGCGGCTGCTGCTGCTGCTGCTGCGGCTCGTGCCTGTGCCTCATCGGGGTCCTCGGGCTCGCTCTGTGCATCTCTCTCTGCTCTGAGCCTCTCCATCTCACGCCTCATCTCTATCATAAAAGCTCCCTGATCGCGGAGCTGCTGCTGGACTGTCTCTAACTGTGCGATCAGGGTGGAGTTGATCGCTCCCTGGTCCAGTACAAAGTGCTCGGGACGGGAGTGATCGTCAGAACTGCCTGCGCCTGCCATCTCGACGTCTGCAAAATCGAAGGAGCCCAACTCAGGTGCTGTCAAATGAATAAGTCTCTCCTCGGGCTCAGGTCTCTCGGGTAGATCAGAAAGGGGGTCGAGGGGGAACGGGGTGGAGTCATACTCGGGCTCGGAGAGTGGGTCTGAGCTCTCGCGAGCCAACCTAGATGATGAGGTAGACGCGCCCGAAAGCGGTGCAGCCAAAGGCTGCCTAAGAGATCGTCTACCCATCATCTCGATCTGGCGAGTAGGGCGGATGAGATCTGGAAAAACTATGATCGAAAAACAAACCCCCGATTCACCAACGCAACGCGAGCTGAAGACCGTGAAAGTTCGGTCAAATTATCTTGTCGATTTTATTTTGGTGAACACTCAAGATATCAGAGCGATTACGTGACCTGTTGGGAACCCGATGCTCCCAAGAGACTGGCCCAATCCTAAAGCTAGATCTTTCCCAGCCAGTACAAGTTGCGGACCGTTTACCGACTACCCGATCAACCTGCTCTGTTAAGGATGTCACGGCCCGCTTTACCGGGTACCGGAGAGATCCTCACTGGAGAACGACTAACTCTAAGACTAGTAGTCTAACGGAAGTTCAGGCGTGGCTCTATCCTAGTGTGCGGGTCACTCTCTCGCTCAAGCAAACCAAACAATGAGGGGGTTGCTCTCCCCAAGACAAATTTTTAGGGTGAGCGTGTTTTAAGGTCAATAGTCTTAGCAGTCCCAATTTTATGGTTACACCTTTTTTTAGGTATTTTTCAAATCAAACAAAACGCCTAACGAATTTTTCGGTTTCTCCTGGTTATTAAGTCCAAAAACGGGGGGAGAAGACGAAAAAGCCGATGCACGTGAAATCAATAATGCATGCTGAGTAAGAAATGCGTACTTGCCGCCAGCACTCTACATGCAAAGTGATCCGCGCATGAAATAAAGACAGAAAAGTAAACTAAGCTATATGATGCAACGGTAAAAAGCCGAGTCCTAAGACAAGCAACTTCTATTGATCGTGAAGAACAATAGTTAGTTAACCGAATCGAGTCCGGAGTCCGATCTTGGGAGTCACTCGGTGCCCGCCACAACGGGTCCTGCCAGCGCTGTATGTGACTCCTAACGGCACGTGGTCTCAAATCCAATTAAACTAACTTTTTTAGTGAATTTTAGTAAGGTCCAATTACGTTCTATAGGAACAGATATTCTATTAAGTGTTGGGCCTTAGAAATCTTACATCACAATCAACAAAAATCCTATGTCTAGGGGCTCGAGCAAAAACCGCGAAAAATCCGGAAAATGACAGTAAGAAAAGAAAAAGAAAACCGCGTAAAAAGCCGCGAAAAACTGAGGGGTCCTAATGGGTCCCCCGAGCACGCCGGTGCTCGGCGAAACAGACCCGCTACGGTCTCAAGTGTCTAAAAGAGTCCAAACAGTCTCAGAGTCCTGTATTATTACAATTAATAATAAATGAATAAAATTCTAGCCTACTGCCTCACTCCACTCAACTTTCTCCTCTCGCTCTCTCCTGCGGCTTCGTAGAGAAAGAAAAGCCGCCTCCGAATGCCGCAGCTGCACCGGCTCCTCGAGAGTCGCCTCCGCGGTCCTCGGGCCCTCGCAAGAAAACAGGAAGAGTGGTCAGACCAATAAAATAATCAAATAATAAATGAAAATAAAAGCAAGGGTATATGTGCAAAAATGAGAAATAAAATAGTCACACAAAATCAAACAAAAATAAAAAGAAAAGAAAATCAAAATAAAACAAAATAAAATAAAAAGAAAATCGACACAAAAACCACGAAAAGCCGCGAGCTCCGAAGAGCCGCGAAAAAACCGCGAAAACAAAAACGAAAATCAAAACTAAAACACTACTAAGCCGTGCTCCCCGGCAACGGCGCCATTCTGATGACACGAAAATTTCCCTAAGACCCGGGTGAAGGTAATGAAACAAGGGTCGTTGCGACCCGGGTCTCAGAAGATGTGTCAATCAAGAAAAAGAATCGAACCGCGAAACGAATCGAAAATCAAACAACAAATCAAGCGGTCCTAGCTATGTGATTAACCTGGTATAGCTCCCAGGGTCGAACACAAGGAGCACGGATTGGCCTAGGGCCTACGAAGTAGTGAAAATGAAATAAAAATAAAAGAAAATGTTTTTTAGAGGTTTTTATGAATTTTTATATTTTTTTTGGATTTTCAGATTATAAAGAAAATAAAAGAAAGTAAAATCTGGGCAACTTCAACAATTTATTAAACACACCAAAAATAATGCAAAAATTAAGGAAAAATTGTTTTTATGTTTTTTAAGTTTTTAAGTGTTTTTGGTGAATTTTTGGTATTTTTCTAATGGGTAAATTATTTTCTAAAAATCAAACAGTGCGAAAAATGAAAGGTACTGTCCAGCAAGGCTTAAGACCCAAAAATAAAATATTTAAGGATCTCAAAAAGCCCTGGAGGTAATTCTCCTATAATCTAGAGAGAATAAGGAAAATTTAGGCACCTTAATTATTGTTTTTGGATTTTTAAATTAATTATTATGATTTTTATGAGTTTTTGAGGGTTTTGCGATTTTTAGGGTTTTTAAGTTATGAAAAATATCCAAAATTGGCTAGAAAATCAAACAACAAGCAAACAACAGTATCTAATTTTTTTATAATTTTTAGGGGTGTTGTTATATTTTTTTGGTATTTTTATATCTAGATAGTAACTAAAAAGGCTGTTTTTGAATTTTTAAAAATACTAAATAAAATCAAAAGTGTCCTCAAAAATTCTCAAAAATCTAACAACATGGCAGGAGCCATGTGTCAAATTTTCATCGAATTTGGAGGTGGTTTGATATTTATTCAAAAATCGAAAAGGGGGCACTGTGCACAGGGACGTAAGTGCAAATACCCAAAGTTCTGAGGGCCAAGGTGCAAAAATCCCAGCAAGTCACACGCGTGGCGCGTGGCTGTGGCACTCAGGGGCCTTTTGGTAATAAAAACCAAGTTTCTGGACTTTTTGGTAACTCGTACCAAAAGTCCAGGGGCTTGGATGCAAAAATCCCACTAAAATCCGCACATGCGCATAAACAACACTCACAGGGGCATAAATGCAATTACCAAAAAGTTAACATTCATTCATTAACCCAACAGAACTACAGGGAAGAAGATGTAAATAACCCTAAACTACACGTGACGACGCACGTGGTCTCATACAAACAGGGGCATACATGCAAATCTAAACAAACACGAGGTCCACAATGCAATTTACCCTACGGAAATAAAGTTCTAAAAATATTTACAGGACTAAGACGAAAAAGACAAACTAAGAGGGGGCCCTAAGTAAATTACCCCTTTATTCGTCGACGGCCAGATGCGCGCCACGTGGAAGATCGGTCAGCTCTGGATGGGGGGCGCGTCTCTTCTTCAGCTCGGGGGCTCGATCGACGGTGGAGGCGAGGACACGTGGGAGATCGGGCGGTTCTGGGCTCAGGTACCTCTCTCCTATGCTGCGAACGGTCCAGATGAGCTCCTCGGAGTGATCGACGGTCGCTGCTCCTCGAAAGATGGACGGCTGAGATCAAAACTGGAGCGGAGGCGTCATCGGACGGTTCTGGAGGATGGTGAAAGAACACGACGCCGGCGAACTTCGCCGGCCTCGTGCGTGAGCTGTACTCCTCCTCAGCTGCTCCTGATGATCGGAACGGGTCCGCGGGGAAGCTCCGCAGCTGGTGGTGAACTTCGATGGCCCGGCCGAGCCCTGGAGGGGCTCCGGCAAGGCTGGCGGCACGAAGCTCCTGGCTGGAATGTACGAGGGGCTCAGATGCCTCCCGTTGGACCTGCAAAGCAAACCAACAGCTTCGCGGGTCGAGGGCAAAGTGCCTCGACCCCAAGAAGCGTCGTGAGGGTGAACGGTGCGGCGGGGTGAATGAGCTCCGGCGAGCGACAGGTGGAGGAGCTCGACTCCCAACTCCGGGGAGAGTTGGGTTGAACGAGTGGGCGAAGAACGTGCGTGGGGGAACGGCGAAGATGATAGTGTGCTCCGATGATCGAGATAGTGTGCGTGATGGTCGGAATCAGAGGAACACAGCAAGGAGTCGATTTGGGGGTAACTTAAAATTAGACTAAACAAGAAGGAACGAAGGTTACCTGGGTGATGCTGGAGACTATGCTGGAGCTTAGCTAGCTCCTGGTCCTTGCCTCAAGGGTCGTCAACGCCCGAGGCTCGAGCTCCGGTTGAACGTCGGAGCACGGCGGCGCGAGGCAGCCGGATCGATGGTCCGAGCACCTCCTCCTCTCTGCGACACCGGCAAATGCAAGCTGTCACCTTGCTGGTTGCGATGGAGGTCACTGGAGAGAGAATGGGGAGCCAAAGATGGAATGAGGAGGCGGCTGAGCTCGGGCTTTATAGTGCTAGGGGTCCAGGAAGAAGAGGATCGGGCGAGCTCGGGAGCGCGCGGATCCCGAGGGGGCGGCTCCGGCGAGCATGCCGGATGCACAAGGGAATGATCCGGACCCGGGATTTGATGGGTTGGCGATCGGATCTGGTGGGGGTAATTGGGAGAAGTCGGGTCGAAAAGCAGATCCGCGGCTCTGGTGGTCCTGGGGGAGGTGTTGACCGGGGGTCAACAGTCCCCCGTGGACCAATCAGAGCCCGCCAAGGCTGGAATTTTTATTTTATTTTTTGGGCCTTTAAATGGCCGAATTTTCAAAAACTTAAAACACAAAATATTTTTGTTTTAATTTTTTCTATTTTTTTGTGATTTTTAATTAATTTTTGGAAATTAAAATAAAGTATATACATAGTAGCTATACATAGGTATATATACACTATATTGATTTTTGATTTTTGATTTTTAATTATTTATTTTTATACATTTTTATTCCTATTTTATATTTTATTTATTTATAGGTTAAAATGAGGAATAAAAGGCTATTTTTATTTTATTTTTATTATTTATATACATGGGTTAATTAGTTAGTTATATACATGATATATACATGGTATATATACAAGATGTTTTTGTATTTTTAATTTTGTAATTTTTATTTGATTTTTGTTTTAATTCTTTTTATTTATTTTATTTACAAAACATAAAAAGGAATATTTACAAAAAGTGTTGGAAATAAAGAAATTTATTTACAAGGTGAAATAAATATGAGATAGGGGTTTATGTACATGGTGAAAGGTTGTTTTTAGGATTTTGATTTTTAACTTTTTATTTTGTTTTTAATAGGCTATAAATATGTACAAATATTCACAAAATATTTACAACATATTTTTGGTTGAGGAAAATATTTAATTTATTTATTTACAAATATATACATAAGTGAGCCCCTATCTCCCTCTACTTGGCTTTTATGCGGTCAGGCCCATGCTGAGCCCTCCCTTGGGTTAGGTTGCTCAATATTTATTCTAAATATTTCCCTCTTTTTCTTTTTCCATCTTTATTTCTTTTATTTTTGCACAAAAACATGCTAATTATCTAATTTTACAAACATGCATGCTTTTGCTAACTAACCCTATTTACACATATCTACATGCATTTGCATAGGTTTTTGTAGCTAAAATATAAGAATAAAGAGTGATGAATGGGTATTCATCACCCCCTATACTATACTTTGCTAGTCCCTTAGCAAACACTTATTTGAAAAAGAAGTGCAAAAGAAAGAAAAAGAAAAAGAAAAAGAGAATGTACATGGATCAAGGTTGATTATTAAACTTGCCTTCATTAAATTGAGGTATGGAGCTTAATCAGATCTTTGGATTATTGATGTGTCGGAACCTTATTTAGACTTAAGCTTAAAACCTAACAGCCTCCAAGTTCCACTATTCTATAACCAAGACTCCTCAATGCTCCAGATCAGAACAAGTCATCAACTACAAACCCTGAAGACCATGAATCTTTTCTTGTCCTGTGAAAGTGAGGTCTAAGCTCTCCACCTCAGAAATGGCAACTTGACAACCCTCCCTAACAAGGTAACTCTATGACCTCAATCTGGCCACTCTTTCCTCGAGGAGCGGGGTATTCCCTTCTAAGTTCAAGTACAACCGGCTCAAGAAGAGGGGGAAGAAGAGAATGGGCCAAGGCCAGTGTAGCCAAGTACCCTTGGGAGCTTGACCAGTGTAGCCAAGTCTCCCTGCTGCAAGCTACAACAGGTGGATCATGAAACCAAGCTTTGCTTATTGCACTTATATACATACTCCGGTGGGATTATCATTTTCTCTCAGACCCACCACTTTTTTGGAGTTCTTTTCTTTTTTCACATTTTTTTCGAGTGCATCTATACAACATGTACATGTGCAGCATATATACAAGGAGTTTTTCCTCTTGAGCCAGTAGACCATCCCTCTTTTGAAGCTTTATCGCAACCCACAACTCCCGTCGTTAGACCTCATGGCAACCAGACCAAGTTGAGACGCACTTCCTTCACTAAATGAAGAAGAGAGGTTCTGCCTAGAAGTACTACCCTCATATGCTACCCCAAGTCAAGGAAGACTGCCTCCTCACCATCTCATCCGTAGAGAGCTCGGTGCATAGTGCGGTTGTCCAAGTAAAGCCATAATCTACATGAGTCATGTGTTGTTGTTAAGTGCTCTACTTAGGCTCATTGAGATGACATGTGATCATAGCCTAGTGGACTCAAAGAATTAAGTCACCATGGACCTGAAAAGCCTTTAACCTAAGTCCTATAAGGTTCCTCTTAGAAGTTAGGTGGATTAAGATCTTAATCAAGCTCCATTTCTCAATTTGATTCCAGGCTAGTTTAAGTGTCAACTATCATCCAAGAAAAACTATATACATATGTACAAAAAGATGCATATTTACACAAATTTTACAATCATGCAAAATTTTTGAAAAATGTTTTGAAATCATGAATGATGATGCATGAAGTGCAAGTTTTGCAAAAAGGTATTTACACACATTTACACAAGATTTTTGCAAACTTTTGATTTTCAAAACATTTTGGAAAAATTTTGTACTATATACATAATTTTGATACAGAAAATATTTACACAAGCTTTACACAAAAGATTTTTTGAAATCATTTTTACAAAAATAATTTGTACACTAGCTATGTATGTGCAAATAAAAGAAGATTATGTACATGAAAAATTTTTAATTTTGTGGTTTTTAGCCATTTTTATTTATTAACACACTCACACAAAGTACGAGTTATGGCTAAAGTATATATGAAATATATACACACCCCCCTATACTTAGCTCGAACGATGTCCTCGGAGTCAAGAGCGATGAAGAAGACATAACTCGTGCTATGTATAGGGAAGTGAAAAGGAAGGCTATACAAAAGGAGAATGAAAAGTCAAAAGGTTCTCGGGTCTCCCCCCTTATACTAAGAATCAAGTAATCCTAAGTATAGCAGGCTGTATACTAAGGGAGAACCGAGTGGAGAATGTACCGGGTCTACCCCCCCTATACTTAGGGTGAAATGCCCCTAATTATAGGCAGCAAAACAGGGGTAAACCGAAACAAAAGAAATACCCAAAATGTCTCACATCCCCCCTATACTTAGGGTAAAGTACACCCTAAGTATAGCGTAATCATAAGATGAAGAAAGGGATGTGGGACTAAGGAATGTGATGATATGGACATCTGGATCTATGTACAGCGGAGGATCAGTAAAGCTCAGGCGTGAGATGCATTAGATGTGAGTCAAAGACCACATCTCACGCAAAATGAATAGGGGCAATATCAACGACCCGCGGCTCATGATCTAGAAATGGCTTGAGCCGCTGGCCGTTCACTCGGAAGGTACTCTCAGAAGACAACTCGGATATGTCGATGCTACCGTTGTCATGTACCTTCCGAACCAGATAAGGTCCTTTCCATTTGCTCTGTAGCTTCCCTGGAAATAATCTAAGCCTCGCATCAAACAGCCATACTCTCTGTCCAATCTCAAAATGCTTGTGGCTGATATGAGAATCATGCCACTCCTTGACTCTCTCCTTATAATGTAGGCTGCTTGAGAAGGCTGAATCTCTAAGCTCCTCCAGGGCAGCTAGCTCTGCCCTCCTCTGGTCTCCTATACCATCTGGATCCATCAGAATGTCTGTAACTGCCCAAAGTGACTTGTGCCTCAGCTCAACTGGTAGGTGACAGGGCTTGCCATATACGAGGCGAAAGGGAGATGTGCCCAAAGGTGTCTTGAAAGACGTCCTATATGCCCACAAGACCGAGTCCAATAGCTGTGACCAATCCTTTCGGTCAGGGCGGACGACTTTCTGCAGAATAGTCTTGATCTCCCTATTCGACACTTCGGCTAGACCATTCGTCTGTGGATGGTATGGTGTAGCAACGCGATGATCTATGCCGAACTCGCTAGCAAGTGCCTTCACCTGGTCGTTGATGAAGTGAGATCCCCCATCAGAAATAAGAACTCGTGGAACCCCGAACCGCGTGATGATATGCTTCCTCAAGAATCTGCAAACTGTCCTCGCATCAGCGGCTCGGGCGGGGATAGCCTCCACCCAACGACTCACATAATCTACGGCCAACAGAATGTACTCAAATCCCTGACTCTTAGGGAATGGACCCATGAAATCGATGCCCCATGCGTCAAAAACCTCACAGAAGTGAATGGGCTGCATCGGCATCATATCACGCTGTCCACAAGTGCCCATCCTCTGACAGTCAGTACACCTCTTCACGAACTCATCTGAGTCCTTGAAGAGGGTAGGCCACCACAAGCTGGATTGGATCACTTTCTGTGCCGTTCTCCTCCCAGAATGATGTCCTCCTGCCTCAAGCTTGTGGCAGTAAGTGAGGACGCTATGGTGTTCCTCCTGAGGAATACACCGACGCCAGACGCTATCCCCTCCTTCGTGGTAAAGGATGGGATCCTCCCAATGGTAAGACTTGGCCTTCGCGAGGAAGGTCTCAAGCCTCTGCCTGGGCCAATCTTGTGGGACTTTCCCAGCAACGAGAAAGTTCACAATATCGGCGTACCATGGGAGTGAGGCGATAGCAAGGATCGCCTCATCTGGGAAGGTATCTCGGATAGGATCAATCTGCTCTGACTCCTCAGGCTGCTCTAACCGGGAAAGGTGATCCGCCACCACATTCTTGACTCCAGGCTTATCCTTGATCTCAATGTCGAACTCCTGGAGTAGAAGGATCCATCTAGTCAGTCTGGCCTTGGCATCCTTCTTTGCCATGAGGTACCTGATGGCGGTGTGATCTGTGTACAAAGTCACTCGGGATCCAATGATATACGATCTGAACTTATCCAGGGCAAACACTACTGCTAGCATCTCCTTCTCTGTGACCGTATAATTCCGCTGGGCGGAATCCAATGTGCGGCTAGCATAGTGTATCGCAAATGGCACTCCATCCCTCCTCTGTCCCAGCACTGCCCCTACGGCAAAATCGGAGGCGTCCGTCATGATCTCAAATGGGAGAGACCAATCAGGTGGCTGGAGGACAGGAGCCTCAATCACACATCTCTGGAGAGTAGCAAACGACGAAAGACACTTGTCATCGACAAGGAACTCGGTGTCTTTCGTCAAGAGGTCAGTCAACGGTCGGGCAATCCTGCTAAAATCCTGAATGAATCTCCTGTAAAATCCAACGTGCCCCAGAAATGACCGCAACTTCCTCAGATTGGACGGCGGTGTGAGTTTTCTAATGACATCGACCTTGGCCGGATCAACCTCCATGCCCCTATTGGAGATGATGTGGCCAAGCACCGTCCCTTGAGTCACCATGATGTGACTCTTCTCCCAAGATAGCACCAAGTGATACTCAATACATCGCTGGAGTACTCGATCTAGGCAGTCAAGACAAGAATCAAATCCGTCGCCGTAGATCGAGAAATCATCCATGAAGACCTCAAGGCACTCCCCTACCATGTCCGAAAAGATCGACAGCATGCACCTCTGGAAAGTCGCAGGGGCGTTGCATAGCCCGAATGGCATGCGTCGAAAAGCGTATGTGCCGAAGGGACAGGTAAAGGTGGTCTTCTCCTGATCCTCAGGAGCGATGGCCACTTGGTTGTAGCCCGAGTACCCATCCAGGAAGCAATAATGGCTCTTCCCTGCCAGTCTCTCAATGATCTGGTCAATAAAAGGCAGGGGGAAATGGTCCTTCTTGGTGGCTTGGTTGAGTCTCCTGTAGTCAACACAAACCCTCCAAGAGGTGGGTACCCGTGTAGCAATCTCCTCCCCCGACTCACTGATCACAGTCGTGATGCCCGTCTTCTTGGGCACCACATGCAAGGGGCTGACCCACTTGGAGTCGGAAATGGGATAAATAAAACCTGCACCCCACCACTTCGATATTTCCTTCATGACAACCTCTCTCAGGTTGGGGTTCAGACGCCGCTGGAACTCACGTGACGGCTTCGCCCCATCCTCGAGATAGATGTGGTGGGAGCACACTGATGGACTAATCCCATGGAGATCTGCTATGCTCCATCCGATCGCCTTGCGGTTCTTTTCAAGAACCCCCATCAAACGGGATTCCTGCTCTCCAGTCAACTCAGCGGAGATGATGACTGGGTACATCTCAGGATCGCCCGCAAGGAATCGATACTTCAGCGAAGTAGGGAGCGGCTTCAGCTCTGGAATGCTGGGTGCCGGCAAATCTGGCTGTGGAAGAAACTGAGTGAACGCTGCAAGGTCTGCCAAATCTGCCTGGGAAAGTGAAAGTGTACTCTCGCAAACTGGGTCGGGAGAAGGCGGCTCAACTGCACTATCTCTGCTCTGCTCTGCCTCTACCTCCTCCTCTGTAGGCTCGGGTGGACTCAGGTCTGGCATCTGATCATAACAATCGGCCCAATCAGACTCTGAATCCGAGGGATCTGTATCAGAATCGGTGGCATCAGTACCACCGGAAAACAAGGTGGCCTCAGCACCACCATCACTAATCACCGTGCTGCGATCGAGAACCGGCTCTGCTGCCGCGAATGTATCCGAACCCAGGTCTGTGCTCTCCAGACTCTCCTCTGCTGTCATCCCTGCATCAGCTGTATCTGAAAGTGAGAGGGTAGTCTGTGACTCAAGGTCTGCCCAAGCTGCCTCGTCATCTGTGATCACAAAATCACAGTCCTGGTGGATGTCTGGCTCTGCGTCTGTTAGCTGCTCTGAGTCGGTGCTGGCATCTGAGCGGGATCTTGATCTGGCTCTGTAGTCCTCGACCGTCTCTATTTGTATACTCTCGCCCTGGACGCGAAAGTACACCTTCCCGCTATCATGATCAGTCACCGCCTTGGCTGTGGCCAAGAACGGACGACCAAGGATGATGGGGGTATCAGTCACTGACTCAGGGATCTCCATGTCCAACACTACGAAGTCCACGGGGAATTGCAGACCCTGAATCGTGACGATAACGTCGCGTAGCAACCCCTTCGGCCTCTTGACAGATCGATCAGCGAACTGAAGGACTGTCCTGCTCTGTCGAAGAGTGCCCAACTCGAAGCGGTCGAGAAGGGCTGCCGGAAGAAGGTTGATCGACGATCCGCTATCTAGAAGAGTACGGTCGAACCACTGCTCACTAATCTGGCATCTGACATACGGGGCCCCTGAATCTGGCCTCTTGGCTGGCAGTCGGTTCTGGATCGCGAAGCACGTGGCTTTGGTCAGCACATGGATCTCTGAAGTGTGGTTCCTCCTCCTCCTCCTGACTGTAGTCCTCTCTCTCAAAGATCTCTGGAGAAGGGGGATGTGCTGCAAAGCCTCCTGGAGGGTCAGCTGGATGTGGAAGCGATCGATCATGCTCTGGCTGAACTCCTCAAGCTCTCTCTTTTTTGGGTCATTTTTCTTCCCCTTCCCCATCTGAAGGGCTCTAGGGAAGGGGATCACTGGGTCCTTCTCAGATGAAGGACTAGGAAAAGGTCTAAGCGGTTCAAGGACCGGATCCACACATACATCACGCACCACAGTGGGACCAGAAGAAAATAAACCTTTTCCTTTATTCATAGCAGAGTTCCGAGATACATGACCATGAGGAAAAACAACATCAGATCTCTCTCTACAAACACCGGTGGCCTCAGTACCACCACGAGTGGGCTGCTCTGCTGCTGCTGCTGGAAGACGTCTCGCGGCATCAGTACCGCTAACTGGCTCGGCTGCTGCTGGGGTGTCATCAGTACCACCTCCTGAATCTGGTGAAGTGGCGGCCTCAGTACCGCCGGTGGGATCAGCATCCTCGGTGGCCTCAGTACCACCGTCATCGACTGGAGCGTCCTCAGTACCGCTCTCCTCCTCCTCCTGGGGCGCCTCGGGGTGAAGCTCAGCTGAGACGCCGCCGCCTGCTGGGGTCCTACCGCTCCTAAGCGTGGCAAAATCAACATCAAACAGATCTGAAGAAGTATCATCAAATGGATCGCTAGGAGTGGCTAACTCAGTATGTACTACCTGCTCAGACTTCCGCTTGAGGTTGTTCGGATTCGGCTCTATCTGTGCAGGTATGGCGGCCTTCCCTCTCACCAAGTCCCGCATCTCCTGGCGGAACTCATCCATCTCCCGTCGAAAGGTCACCTGCTGATCCGTGAGGAGGCGGGCAATATCATCCAAGGCAGGGCTCTCGTGGGAGCCCGACGGGTAGCCTCGCTGTGGGTGAGGCTACTGGTACTGCTGCGGGTGAGAGGGGTAGGAAAGAGGCTGCTGCTGGTGCTGGTATCCCGGGTGAGCCTGCTGCTCACGCCTCCAAGACTGTCCCTGCTGATAGGGACGAGGACCGTAAGACGACTGCTGCTGGTAGACTGGGTGCTGCTGCTGCGGCTGCTGGTGATGGTCTCTCGGCTGGGAGTACTGCCCTCCCTGTGCTGACGGCTGCTGCTGGGGCTGGGCACCACCGCTCCCCCACCTGAATCCGGGATGATCTCGTCGGATCCCAGGCTGGGGACGGTCGTACCAGATCCCGTTGACATCCATCAACGGCTCTGCATCCAAGGGGGCTGGGGGTAGTACCGCCAACGGCTGATCCGGCTGGTAGACCACCATCTGCATCTCTGGAGATGGTGGGGACTGGTAGGTGGGCTGCGGCTGCTGGTACGGCTCCGCCTGTACAAGGTGAACCTGTCTAGGCTGCACTAGGGTGCTGGAGCGCTGGGACGAGCTGCTGCTGCTGCTGCCAGCGTCGCCTCGCGACTGAAGACGGGGCTGAGAAGCCGTCTGTGTCTCCTGGAGACACATGAGCTGTGTCTTCAGGTCGCTCAAGACCTGTGCCATCTGTTCCATCTGTGCTATGCTCTGGCACTGCTTCTTCTCGATCAGCTCCATGCGGTCCAGCTTCTCGCTGATGATGCCCATGTCTGCAGCTGATGACTCTGCCTGTGCTGCTGCTGCTGCAGACGAACTGGAAGGACCTGCATCGACCCGTGCTATCCTCTGGTACTGCACGGGTCCTGGCTGATGTGGCTGGGTCTTCTGCGTGTAGAGGCGGGTCTGGGACATAACCATGTAGTTCTCCGCCATCTCTTCAAAAATAGCCCAGACCTGGTCATGGTCCTTGGCGAAGTAGGACCCGCCACAAGAAGCGTTCACCAAGCCCTGTAGCTCTGGTGACAACCCACTGAAAAAACTCTGAACCAAGTTCGGCTTCGTGATATCATGGTGTGGGCATCTATCCAGGAGCTCTCTGAACCTCTCCCAAGCCTCGTGGAACTGCTCGTTGGGGAACATGGAGAAGTTGCTGATCAGGGCCCTTGCCGCGTTCGTCCGCCCGAGTGGATAGTACTTGTTCAAGTACTCGGTGCGGAGCTGCTCCCAGGTGTACAAAAACCTCCCCAGATGCTTCAGCCAGGTGGCTGCTCTGTCTGCTAGGGAAAAGGGGAAGGCAATCATCCGTATGGTATCCTGGTCCACATGCCTGTCGTGGACAGTACTGCAAATCATGAGAAACTCCTGGAGGTGGAGATGGGGCTCCTCTGTAGCTAGTCCATGGAACCGCGGGAGCATCTGCAAGGTGTTCGGGGGGAACTTGAAGTCCCCCACGATGGTTGGAACCACAACCCAATGGTGCATCAAGGTAGATCCGCGGTTGTGCAACTCCCGCATCGGTCTAGGTGGTCCTGCTCCTCCTTCGGCTGCTGCCGCTGCGGCGGCGGCCGCGGCTGCTGTTGCTGCTGCTGCGGCTCGTGCCTGTGCCTCATCGGGGTCCTCGGGCTCGCTCTGTGCATCTCTCTCTGCTCTGAGCCTCTCCATCTCACGCCTCATCTCTATCATAAAAGCTCCCTGATCGCGGAGCTGCTGCTGGACTGTCTCTAACTGTGCGATCAGGGTGGAGTTGATCGCTCCCTGGTCCAGTACAAAGTGCTCAGGACGGGAGTGATCGTCAGAACTGCCTGCGCCTGCCATCTCGACGTCTGCAAAATCGAAGGAGCCCAACTCAGGTGCTGTCAAATGAATAAGTCTCTCCTCGGGCTCAGGTCTCTCGGGTAGATCAGAAAGGGGGTCGAGGGGGAACAGGGTGGAGTCATACTCGGGCTCGGAGAGTGGGTCTGAGCTCTCGCGAGCCAACCTAGATGATGAGGTAGACGCGCCCGAAAGCAGTGCAGCCAAAGGCTGCCTAAGAGATCGTCTACCCATCATCTCGATCTGGCGAGTAGGGCGGATGAGATCTGGAAAAACTATGATCGAAAAACAAACCCCCGGTTCACCAACGCAACGCGAGCTGAAGACCGTGAAAGTTCGGTCAAATTATCTTGTCGATTTTATTTTGGTGAACACTCAAGATATCAGAGCGATTACGTGACCTGTTGGGAACCTGATGCTCCCAAGAGACTGGCCCAATCCTAAAGCTAGATCTTTCCCAGCCAGTACAAGTTGCGGACCGTTTACCGGCTACCCGATCAACCTGCTCTGTTAAGGATGTCACGGCCCGCTTTACCGGGTACCGGAGAGATCCTCACTGGAGAACGACTAACTCTAAGACTAGTAGTCTAACGGAAGTTCAGGCGTGGCTCTATCCTAGTGTGCGGGTTACTCTCTCGCTCAAGCAAACCAAACAATGAGGGGGTTGCTCTCCCCAAGACAAATTTTTAGGGTGAGCGTGTTTTAAGGTTAATAGTCTTAGCAGTCCCAATGTTATGGTTACACCTTTTTTTAGGTATTTTTCAAATCAAACAAAACGCCTAACGAATTTTTCGGTTTCTCCTGGTTATTAAGTCCAAAAACGGGGGGAGAAGACGAAAAAGCTGATGCACGTGAAATCAATGATGCATGCTGAGTAAGAAATGCGTACCTGCCGCCAGCACTCTACATGCAAAGTGATCCGCGCATGAAATAAAGACAGAAAAGTAAACTAAGCTATATGATGCAACGGTAAAAAGCCGAGTCCTAAGACAAGCAACTTCTATTGATCGTGAAGAACAATAGTTAGTTAACCGAATCGAGTCCGGAGTCCGATCTTGGGAGTCACTCGGTGCCCGCCACAACGGGTCCTGCCAGCGCTGTATGTGACTCCTAACGGCACGTGGTCTCAAATCCAATTAAACTAACTTTTTTAGTGAATTTTAGTAAGGTCCAATTACGTTCTATAGGAACAGATATTCTATTAAGTGTTGGGCCTTAGAAATCTTACGTCACAATCAACAAAAATCCTATGTCTAGGGGCTCGAGCAAAAACCGCGAAAAATCCGGAAAATGACAGTAAGAAAAGAAAAAGAAAACCGCGTAAAAAGCCGCGAAAAACCGAGGGGTTCTAATGGGTCCCCCGAGCACGCCGGTGCTCGGCGAAACAGACCCGCTACGGTCTCAAGTGTCTAAAAGAGTCCAAACAGTCTCAGAGTCCTGTATTATTACAATTAATAATAAATGAATAAAATTCTATCCTACTGCCTCACTCCACTCAACTCTCTCCTCTCGCTCTCTCCTGCGGCTTCGTAGAGAAAGAAAAGCCGCCTCCGAATGCCGCGGCTGCACCGGCTCCTCGAGAGTCGCCTCCGCGGTCCTCGGGCCCTCGCAAGAAAACAGGAAGAGTGGTCAGACCAATAAAATAATCAAATAATAAATGAAAATAAAAGCAAGGGTATATGTGCAAAAATGAGAAATAAAATAGTCACACAAAATCAAACAAAAATAAAAAGAAAAGAAAATCAAAATAAAACAAAATAAAATAAAAAGAAAATCGACACAAAAACCGCGAAAAGCCGCGAGCTCCGAAGAGCCGCGAAAAAACCGCGAAAACAAAAACGAAAATCAAAACTAAAACACTACTAAGCCGTGCTCCCCGACAACGGCGCCATTCTGATGACACGAAAATTTCCCTAAGACCCGGGTGAAGGTAATGAAACAAGGGTCGTTGCAACCCGGATCTCAGAAGATGTGTCAATCAAGAAAAAGAATCGAACCGCGAAACGAATCGAAAATCAAACAACAAATCAAGCGGTCCTAGCTATGTGATTAACCTGGTATAGCTCCCAGGGTCGAACACAAGGAGCACGGATTGGCCTAGGGCCTACGAAGTAGTGAAAATGAAATAAAAATAAAAGAAAATGTTTTTTAGAGGTTTTTATGAATTTTTATATTTTTTTTGGATTTTCAGATTATAAAGAAAATAAAAGAAAGTAAAATCTGGGCAACTTCAACAATTTATTAAACACACCAAAAATAATGCAAAAATTAAGGAAAAATTGTTTTTATGTTTTTTAAGTTTTTAAGTGTTTTTGGTGAATTTTTGGTATTTTTCTAATGGGTAAATTATTTTCTAAAAATCAAACAGTGCGAAAAATGAAAGGTAATGTCCAGCAAGGCTTAAGACCCAAAAATAAAATATTTAAGGATCTCAAAAAGCCCTGGAGGTAATTTTACTATAATCTAGAGAGAATAAGGAAAATTTAGGCACCTTAATTATTGTTTTTGGATTTTTAAATTAATTATTATGATTTTTATGAGTTTTTGAGGGTTTTGCGATTTTTAGGGTTTTTAAGTGATGAAAAATAGCCAAAATTGGCTAGAAAATCAAACAACAGTATCTAATTTTTTTATAATTTTTAGGGGTGTTTTTATATTTTTTTGGTATTTTTATATCTAGACAGTAACTAAAAAGGCTGTTTTTGAATTTTTAAAAATACTAAATAAAATCAAAAGTGTCCTCAAAAATTCTCAAAAATCTAACAACATGGCAGGAGCCATGTGTCAAATTTTCATCGAATTTGGAGGTGGTTTGATATTTATTCAAAAATCGAAAAGGGGGCACTGTGCACAGGGACGTAAGTGCAAATACCCAAAGTTCTGAGGGCCAAGGTGCAAAAATCCCAGCAAGTCACGCGCGTGGCGCGTGGCTTGGGCACTCAGGGGCCTTTTGGTAATAAAAACCAAGTTTATGGACTTTTTGGTAACTCGTACCAAAAGTCCAGGGGCTTGGATGCAAAAATCCCACTAAAATCCGCACATGCGCATAAACAACACTCACAGGGGCATAAATGCAATTACCAAAAAGTTAACATTCATTCATTAACCCAACAGAACTACAGGGAAGAAGATGTAAATAACCCTAAACTACACGTGACGACGCACGTGGTCTCATACAAACAGGGGCATACATGCAAATCTAAACAAACACGAGGTCCACAATGCAATTTACCCTACGGAAATAAAGTTCTAAAAATATTTACAGGACTAAGACGAAAAAGACAAACTAAGAGGGGGCCCTAAGTAAATTACCCCTTTATTCGTCGACGGCCAGATGCGTGCCACGTGGAAGATCGGTCGGCTCTGGATGGGGGGCGCGTCTCTTCTTCAGCTCGGGGGCTCGATCGACGGTGGAGGCGAGGACACGTGGGAGATCGGGCGGTTCTGGGCTCAGGTACCTCTCTCCTCTGCTGCGAACGGTCCAGATGAGCTCCTCGGAGTGATCGACGGTCGCTGCTCCTCGGAAGATGGACGGCTGAGATCAAAACTGGAGCGGAGGCGTCATCGGACGGTTCTGGAGGATGGTGAAAGAACACGACGCCGGCGAACTTCGCCGGCCTCGTGCGTGAGCTGTACTCCTCCTCAGCTGCTCCTGATGATCGGAACGGGTCCGCGGGGAAGCTCCGCAGCTGGTGGTGAACTTCGATGGCCCGGCCGAGCCCTGGAGGGGCTCCGGCGAGGCTGGCGGCGCGAAGCTCCTGGCTGGAATGTACGAGGGGCTCAGATGCCTCCCGTTGGACCTGCAAAGCAAACCAACAGCTTCGCGGGTCGAGGGCAAAGTGCCTCGACCCCAAGAAGCGTCGTGAGGGTGAACGGTGCGGCGGGGTGAATGAGCTCCGGCGAGCGACAGGTGGAGGAGCTCGACTCCCAACTCCGGGGCGAGTTGGGTTGAACGAGTGGGCGAAGAACGTGCGTGGGGGAACGGCGAAGATGATAGTGTGCTCCGATGATCGAGATAGTGTGCGTGATGGTCGGAATCAGAGGAACACAGCAAGGAGTCGATTTGGGGGTAACTTAAAATTAGACTAAACAAGAAGGAACGAAGGTTACCTGGGTGATGCTGGAGACTATGCTGGAGCTTAGCTAGCTCCTGGTCCTTGCCTCAAGGGTCGTCAACGCCCGAGGCTCGAGCTCCGGTTGAACGTCGGAGCACGACGGCGCGAGGCAGCCGGATCGATGGTCCGAGCACCTCCTCCTCTCTGCGACACCGGCAAATGCAAGCTGTCACCTTGCTGGTTGCGATGGAGGTCACTGGAGAGAGAATGGGGAGCCAAAGATGGAATGAGGAGGCGGCTGAGCTCGGGCTTTATAGTGCTAGGGGTCCGGGAAGAAGAGGATCGGGCGAGCTCGGGAGCGCGCGGATCCCGAGGGGGCGGCTCCGGCGAGCATGCCGGATGCACAAGGAATGATCCGGACCCGGGATTTGATGGGTTGGCGATCGGATCTGGTGGGGGTAATTGGGAGAAGTCGGGTCGAAAAGCAGATCCGCGGCTCTGGTGGTCCTGGGGGAGGTGTTGACCGGGGGTCAACAGTCCCCCGTGGACCAATCAGAGCCCGCCAAGGCTGGAATTTTTATTTTATTTTTTTGGGCCTTTAAATGGCCAAATTTTCAAAAACTTAAAACACAAAATATTTTTGTTTTAATTTTTTCTATTTTTTTGTGATTTTTAATTAATTTTTGGAAATTAAAATAAAGTATATACATAGTAGCTATACATAGGTATATATACACTATATTGATTTTTGATTTTTGATTTTTAATTATTTATTTTTATTCATTTTTATTCCTATTTTATATTTTATTTATTTATAGGATAAAATGAGGAATAAAAGGCTATTTTTATTTTATTTTTATTATTTATATACATGGGTTAATTAGTTAGTTATATACATGATATATACATGGTATATATACAAGATGTTTTTGTATTTTTAATTTTGTAATTTTTATTTGATTTTTGTTTTAATTCTTTTTATTTATTTTATTTACAAAACATAAAAAGGAATATTTACAAAAAGTGTTGGAAATAAAGAAATTTATTTACAAGGTGAAATAAATATGAGATAGGGGTTTATGTACATGGTGAAAGGTTGTTTTTAGGATTTTGATTTTTAACTTTTTATTTTGTTTTTAATAGGCTATAAATATGTACAAATATTCACAAAATATTTACAATATATTTTTGGTTGAGGAAAATATTTAATTTATTTATTTACAAATATATACATAAGTGAGCCCCTATCTCCCTCTACTTGGCTTTTATGCGGTCAGGCCCATGCTGAGCCCTCCCTTGGGTTAGGTTGCTCAATATTTATTCTAAATATTTCCCTCTTTTTCTTTTTCATCTTTATTCTTTTATTTTTGCACAAAAACATGCTAATTATCTAATTTTACAAACATGCATGCTTTTGCTAACTAACCCTATTTACACATATCTACATGCATTTGCATAGGTTTTTGTAGCTAAAATATAAGAATAAAGAGTGATGAATGGGTATTCATCATAGACACATCACACACTCACACACTTTAGCATTTTTGCTTGAGCTACACTGTTTGTTCCCTGTGTTCGAACTCTCTACATACTTGCACCTATACATCTTTTACGTAGAGTTAAAAATAAATTTTAACTCCACATTGTTTCTAATTGGTTGATCTTAGTGTGGGTTAATTGTTGATTAAACGCGGATTTTGATTGGTCGACACTTCGACTGAGTTCACGCTTTGTGCTGAACTTAAGACCGTCGATTTCCGCGTTTATCAGTGGTCGAGGGGGAACAGGGTGGAAGTAAACTCAGGCTCGGAGAGTGGACTCTCCGAGGTAGTCCTAGATGAATGAGGAGGAGTGCTGGATAGCGGTGCCGACAGAGTCGACCTAAGAGATCTCCGTCCCATCATCTTGATTATTGGGTAGAGCAAGGTGAATGCAGAAGAAGGAGGAAGGGAGAAGCAAAAGTGTGCACAATTGTGTTGTATTTTTGATCTTGATCTAAAATCGACTAGCAATCAAACACAAAACAGGGGTGAGTTCACCAACTCAACACATGAAGCCGTGAAGGTTCGGCTTTTATCTTGTCAATTTTAGCTTGAATTCAGGAATTTATCTTATCACGAGTCCTTAGAGCACTACGCCTAAAGGAGAGAGAGTACTGCCGGAAAAGTATTACCGTACTTGTCCTCCTCCTGTGTAACCTGTAGCTTGCAATTTTTAAGTTCTTTGTAACCCTTCCTGGATCCCTACTCAACCAAAGAATAAGAGGGAGGAAGCCGATAGGCAAAACCAATACTTCGGATCTCGCT
The DNA here is from genome assembly GCA_037367405.1 of Ottelia alismoides. Taxonomy (NCBI): domain Eukaryota; kingdom Viridiplantae; phylum Streptophyta; class Magnoliopsida; order Alismatales; family Hydrocharitaceae; genus Ottelia; species Ottelia alismoides. The sequence continues at coordinate 275,405 of JAZKJV010011896.1, read as the reverse complement.
CGCAAGACAGAATCGCCCATGAGCGTGCAAGATCCTACTCGGACGCAGACGATGATCTCCGATGAATATACTTTCGGATCTCGTATTCTTGAAGGTATCTCCAATGAAGGATAGCTCTTGTTGTGTCCTCGATTATCTAAGTGGAATAAATACCTTTGTCGTCCACTTCCTGCCAACACAAGGGAGTGATGCATCTCCGCCCATACAATGCCTCAAAAGATGCCATGCCAATACTAGCATGGTAGCTGTTGTTATAAGTGAACTCCACCAATGGAAGATGATCCTTCCAAGATCCTTGCCACTCAATGGCACATGCTCTGAGTAGGTCCTCAAGGGTCTGAATTGTCCTCTCTGATTGCCCATCAGTCTAAGGATGATAGGCTGAACTAAGACACAGTTTGATTTTTAGGGCCTTCATAAATTCTCACCAATAATGCAATGTAAAACAAGAGTCTCTATCAGATACAACTTCTTTGGGAATCCCATGCAAGCGAATAACATGCTGAATATATAACTTGGCCAGATCTACTGAAGTGAATGTCATGTTCACGGGAATGAAATGTGCAAACTTGGTCAACTAGTCCACAATAACCCAAATAGCATCATATCCGCCAACTGTACGAGGTAAGGATGTCACAAAATCCATAGAGATACTTTCCCATTTCCATAACGGAATAGGAAGTGACTGTAACAAGCCAGGAGGACGCGTGTGCTTTGCCTTCACCAATTGACAAGTAAGGAAACGATTGACATGTTCTGCAACATCTCTCTTCATCCCCTCCCACCAGAAGTGCTGACGGAGATCTCTATACATCTTTGTGCTTCCTGGGTGGATAGATAATCTAGAACCGTAAGCCTTGTCTAGGATGTCTCTCCTCAACTCATCAGCATCTGGGACACAGACACGGTCTCCCTTCCATAAGATGGACTAACGAACTCTGAATCTATCAAACTCCACCTTCAGACATCGATGGAACAAGTCTTGTTCTGATCTATCTGCTGACTATGCACAATCCTGTCCCAAAATCCACTGTACTTAACAAGTACAGTTACAACATATGTAGTACTATCAAAGGGATGCCACTCATTGAGTATTGTGAGCATATCCCAAGTCTGTACCATGTTGTGGTGCCCTCGATATGTGCTTTCCTACTCAAAGCATCTGCTACTACATTTCCCTTACCCGGATGATAAGAGATCGTGCAGTCGTAATCTTTCAACAGTTCCATCCATCGTCTTTGCCTCATATTCAACTCCCGTTGGTCAAAGATATATTTGAGACTCTTGTGATCTGTAAAAATATCAAACGTGACCCCATATAAGTAGTGATGCCATATCTTCAATGCGAAGACTATACCTGCCGACTCCAAGTCATGAGTAGGGTAGTTCCATTCATGGTTCTTTAGTTGTCGTGATGCATATGCCACGACATGACCACGTTGCATCAATACTGCTCCTAAACCCTCCTTTGATGCATCGGTATACACCATAAAGTCTAAGGTGCCTGAAGGAAGGGTGAGAGTCGGAGCACTGGTCAGTCTCTCTTTCAACGTACGAAAGCTCAGCTTGCACTTGTCGCTCCAAACGAAGGGGAGATCTTTCTGTGTCAGACGAGTAAGTGGCAGAGCTAGCTGCGAGAGGCCCCTAACAAAGTGCTTGTAGTAGCCGATGAGACCTAAGAAACCGCGTATTTCGGTAACTGTCTTGGGCTGCTCCCAAGACATTACTGCATCTATCTTGGCTGGATCAACCGCCACGCTTGCTCCTGAAATTACATGACCGAGGAAATCTACTTCGGTAAGCCAAAACTCACACTTGTTGTATCTCGCATAAAGCTTGTGTTCTCTGAGTGTCTCCATAATAGTATGGAGATGTTGCTCATGCTCACACGTGAGTAGATCAATATCATCAATGAACACCACCACAAAACGATCTAAGCATGGGCGGAAAATTCTGTTTATCATATCCATATATGCGACAGGTGCATTCATGAGTCCAAAAGGCATGACCACAAACTCATAGTGGTCGTATCTTGTGCGAAAAGTGGATTTGAGCACATTTGTGTCCTTAATCCTCAATTGATGATAACCTGATTATAGGTCAATCTTTGAGAATACCGCCGCACCCTGCAATTGATCGAAAATATCATCTATTTGTGGGAGTGGATAACGGTTCTTTACCGTCCTCTTATTCAATTTCCTGTAATCGATGCACAATCTCATAGACCCATCCTTCTTCTTTACGAAGAGGACCGGTGTTCCCCAAGGTGATGTACTGGTACGGATGAATCCCTTTTCCAACAACTCCTACAGTTGTACCTTAAGCTCCCTGAGTTCGGCTAGTGCCATTCGATATGGAGGTATGGAGATCGGTTGTGTGTCGGGTATCAAAGTAATCTCGAACTCGATCTCCCTCTCTGGCGGTAGTCCAGGTAACTGTTGAACCGGAAAATAGAGGGTCGTACGGTTTCACAATGCGAAACCGCAGTCGATGCGGTGACCGCTCGAAATCCCGATTCAAACAACAATTAACCCACGACAAATATATTAAGCAATGAATGTAAATGTGCGGAGTTAAAATTTATTATAACTCTACAACAAGATGTGTATAGGTGCAAGTATTGTAGAGGTCGAACACAGGGAGCAGACAGGTAGAACGGGGCACAAGTGCTCAAAAATGTGTGTGCAAGTAATCAAAGTGTCTATCTTGCTATTTTTTTGTGGGTTTTTAATTTTATATTTTTTATTTAATTTTTAATTTTATATTTTTGTATTTGATTTTTAATTTACTGATTTTGTATTTTTCTTTTTATATTTTATATTTTTGTATTTTCTTTTTCCAATAATAGAATATATAAGCAATGTAATAAAAGGGAGAAAGAGATTTTAATAAAAATGGATAAAAATATTCAAAAATTAGGAAATAAAGTCTTTTTGGGATTTTTATATTTTTTTTACTGTTTTTGTGATTTTTGGGTAATTTTTAGAATGTTTTTGGTATTTTTAATTTTCAAAATAAAGAAAACAGTAGTAAAAAGCAAGGCTGAAACTTAAAATGGAGAAATAAAATAGAAATTAGTGGCAAAAATTCCCCAACTTAATTTTCAGTGAAAGATAATGAAACTAAGAAAATTTAGGAAAAGAAAACACTATTTTTGGATTTTTTATGGATTTTATAATTTTTTTTGAAGGTTTTTAGAGTTTTGCAACTTTTAGGAGTTTGGTTTTATAATTTTTAATGATTTTTGGCTGGGAGCTAAAACACACTAAAAGGCACAAAATATATTTTTTTGGGATTTTTCTGAAAAGTTTTTATATTTTTTTGGTATTTTATGGTGCAAACAGTGCTGAAATTGGCTATTTTTGAATTTTTATAAATAATAAAATGCAACAAAAATGGAAAATAAAAATATAGAGTGGAAATATGATGCAACAGGAGCTTAAGTCCAAAATTTGAGAAAAATTGGAGTTAGAATGATGCGTCAAATAAATATGTTAAGCATACAAAAAGTGATAGGCCTGGCAAGGGCATACACGCAAATATTCAAAAGTACAGGGCTGAACATGCAATTCTCCCACAAAACATATACTGAATAAAATAATTCGCTAATTAACTGCAATTTTTCAAAAGAGCAAGGGCAAGTCCCGCAAAATCGCCTCAACCCCACGTGCTGAACACGTGGGCCAGACAAGGATGTAGATTTAATATTATAAAAACTCGGGACGTAATTGCAAAAACATCACAAAAGTTTTGACCTGCAGATGAAGGTTTCAGTCTTTTCAAACAAATACAAAAAGCAACTGGGTAGCACACAAAATTACCCAGCAGGGGGGCCGATCCGACGGTGGGCTCGTATCCACTAACACACGTGTCACGCCCACGGCACACGATACCCCTTCAGCTCTGAATGGACAATATTAGATCGAATAGAGGCAGATCAACGGCCGTGGTTGCGCGGCATCCGACGGTGGCTGTACGCCACGAAGAACAGGGGAGAATCGACGGCGGAGAGGGCCCGACGACGAGCCGGGGAAAGCTTCGCCAAGACGAGGTTCCCCCAGCTGTATCGCGCCTCTCCGGTGGCTTTAGCTGCTCCCAAAACGCTCCCCCGTCCTCCTGCTGGGACGATGACGCCCCCAGGTGGTTTGGATATGGCCGAGGGCTGGCGAAAGACCTCCGGCGCACTAAAAAAAACTCCTGCGACCTGGGGGGGTTTCCTCGCACAAAACCGCCTCCAAAGGAGGCTCTTGCGCGTATACCTGCAAGAAAGGTGAGGGGCGACCGCGGGCAAAATGCCGCAGCCCCCAGGAGGTGCAATGACGTGGAAATGGTGAAGATTGAGCTCGCCGGAGCAAGCTCCGGCGAGATGGTGTAATGGGTGATCGATTAGATGCGAAGCACAAATGGATAGGAGAATCAAATCTAAGTCTACAAAGCAAAGAAAAATGCAAGAAATGAGAAGAAAAAGGACCTCGAGCGGTTGGGGAAAACCACGAGATGGGTACCTCGACGGCCAAGGCCGGAGATGAGGGGTTGGAGACCTCCTCGGTCCTCGCCTGAGCGCTCCTAGCCTAGCTGGAGGCGTCCCTGTCACCGACGTCAATCCGGAGGTGGAAGAAGAGGCTCAAACAGGGACCAAAAGGGGTTCAAGGTTTGAATGGGGCGATGAGGCCTATTTTGAAAAGATGGTCATGGTGCGAAGTTCAAGGACGTGTCACGGGCGCTGTGATGATCAGAATGCCAAGCCAATGCCTAGGCGTGGTAGCTGGATCATAGGTGATCAACTCTCGTGAAGAGGCCGACCTCAAATGGTGAAAGGACCGCCCTCCAAAAAGCCGCGAAATCGAAGAAAAATGCAGTCTGACAACTGCCAGACCTCGGTCAGAGAGTTGACCGAGGTCAACCAAGGAAGAGATCTGGTTGGTCCACGTGGACCAACCAGAAAAAACCTTGGCAAAAATGCTTAGAAATTCAATAAAAAATAGAAAATGATTTATTTAAATTTTGGTTATAAAATAAAAAATGTTTATTTTTTTATAAATTATTTTATGGTGATTTTTATTTATTTTTATGAGACTTATTTTTACAAGTTTGCATTTATGCCCCTATAGGTATCTATATCTATATATTTAAGTATTTTATTTTTATTTAGGTATTTTAATTTATTTTATTTTGGTTTTTATTTTCTAAAATTATAAAATACTTTTATAGACACAAATATATTTTTATTTTATTTTTCTGATTTATTTTGTATATTTAATAAAATACAAGTATGTTTTGTATAGGTATAAGTGTATGTATAATACCTATGTATTGAATATATACAAGTATTTTTATTTGATTTTTAATGATGTTTTTATTCTGATTTTAATATACATAATTATTATAAGTATTATTTACAACATTATAAAAATATAAAATTATAAAAATAATAAATAAATAATAAATTGAATATTTTAATATGTACAAGGTACAATAGGGGTCCAAAAGTCAACTTTCAAACCGTAGCTCCGCCAAATGCGAAACCACCGCCATTAATTAGATTATTTTCTTCTATATACAATTAAAGGTGAGTACGCTGCATTTGGAGTTTTTATTTGTGAGATACGGGTCTGGGAAGTTGGCATTTTGGATTTTTATTCAGACCATAACCTTTTATCTGTACATTATTTTTCTGTGAAATCAATTTTGTATTTTTCTTTATTTTATTATCTACAACTTTCATGTACAAAGTTTCTTTATTTGAAGTGTAAAAAGTGGAACCAAAAATAGGTCCCAAAATGAATAAAGAATGAATAAAATGTATAGGTATTTTATCTGTGTTTTGTCCCTTATCTCCCCCTACTTTATTCCTTGTCGACCTATTCATCGAGATGCCTAGGTCTCGGGGTTTCGGGTCATAAAATATTTACAATATTTTATTCTTTTTCTTTTCTTTTCTTTATTCTATTATTTTGGCTTTAAAAACCGCATTTTATACAATATTTATACACATATGCATGAATGCTAAAATGCCTATATTAAGTCTATTTACACGCATTTACTAGGGTTTTAAGGCCAAAATGATAGAATAAAGATGATGAAACGTGGATTCATCAGTAACCTCTGGAAATAGTTCAGGAAAGTCTCGTACAATTATGACATCTTCAATCATATGATCTTCGGCAGCTAACTCCACAACATAGGCGAGAAAACCTATGCAACCCTGATTGAGAAACTGTTGGGCCTTTGCTGAATCCACGATTCATCGCCTTTATTCTTTTATTTTAGCTTCATTTCCTTAGTCAAACACATTTAAATACCCACTAATTTCGTGAAATTACCATTTTGCATGCATTTGTTAAATATGCATTTTTAACACTTTTTGTACGCAAATAAAAGAATAAAGAAGAAAAGAAAAAGCAAAGAAAAAGAAAGGATGAATTTATGAAATAAATGCAAACTAACCCGAAGCCTGAGAGAAGGTCAAGACTTGACCTGATTGACCAGGAATAAAGTAGGGGGAGATAGGGTCTTTAATCCAAAAATCAAAAAAATAATTTGTAAATATTTTTCCATGTATATTTGTACAAAATTTACACTATTTTATTTGTATATAAATTGACCTCAAATCAAATATTTTTGCAAATAAAAGTTGTAAATAAAAATATGTTGTAAATAATAAAAATAATTGTACAATAAAATAATGTACAGATTGCAAATAACCACACTCAGAAAAAGCCACAAAATAATAATTGAACGATCAATTCAGGCTCCGTACGGACTCAAATCGAATCAAACACCTCTATTATACTCTAAATTAAATTATCTTTCAAATGGTTGTGATTTCATAATTTTTGGAGTCACGGTTGAAAAGTCGGTTTTCTGGGGTGGTTTGTGCAGTTTTACCATTTATTATATATATTTATTCATATATATTTTTTAAATACATAATATACATAATTGTAAATATTATCTTCTTTATTAAAAATAAAAAAATTAAAAAATAACAAAATTAAAAAAATCATTTAAAAATAATTTCCTTATTTGTACATGTGTATATTGTATTATATATACATAATATTTGTATACAACTAATTTCCTTAGATAAAAATCACCAAAAAAATTAAATATCTAACATTAATTAATTAAAATAAATTAATTATGAAATTTATATTTAATTATTCAATTATTTAATTTATTAATTTATTTGATTTGAAAACTTACCTTTTATGTAAAGATTTGATTTTATGCCATAAATAGCCACTATTAAGGTGGCTAATTAATTTTTGTAAATTTACTTATCTATTTTATTTTATTTCAAAATTCATTTTTAATTAATTAATTAATTTAATCATTTTATTAATTCCACCACCGAATACATTCCTTGTGTATATACATTCTTTTTTTATTTTTCTTCTCTTTTTATCGGCTCCTTTCTCCCTCATTCATCCTTTGATCAATCTTTGGTGGAGAGGAGCCCGATCTCCGAGAGCCATGTTGTTGAAGAAGGGTGCCTAGCCTCCGAGCCGTCCGGTGACAGCGCGTCGATTCTCGTCGAGGCCATCACAGCGTATCCGATCCCGAGGTGAGATCCATTTTCTTTCTCGTCATTTTTCTTAGATAAATCGTAGATTAAATTTTTGTTTCATGATTAATCTTTAGGTATCAAAATCCCCAAAATTTCCACCATATATTTTTCGATCCGACACCAATTGTCCATCTCATTTTTGTGTCCCTCCATTTTCATTTCTATCTCACACAATCATTCAACTCCGGCCACGCACAGTGGCCGGAGACACGAATCTATATTCTACTTCACCACGATCCGAAATCGTTCACGCGTCCTATTATGTTGATAAATAAATAAATAACACATAATTATTTTTCTTCTCATTCTAACATTTGTTTTGCAGGAAAATAAAAAATAAGAAAATATATAAAAAAATTCATTCTCTCTTTACAGTTCTTTTTTCTTAAAAAATAAAAAATTATAGCTCTGCTACTATTTACACACAAAAAAATAAGCTGACTAGGTTCAGTATCCCCCCTGACGCGAAGCCTTACTCGTACTCTGAAAGGAGAGTGAAGTCTCAGTTGCATCTTAGGGAGCCGACGAGGAAAGCTATAAGGCGCTAAAAGCAAACGCGACACGATAGATATATAGGTCAAGGGTGCAGCGCTTTTGCTATGATGTTTAACAAGCCGCTGAGAAGACCTATTTCCTTCCCCTTCAGCTCCGCTCTCTAACTCCCTCAGGCTCGGAAAAAATCAAACATCAGTTTCTCTACGGCGTCGCGCGTCCCCCTCCCCCAATGTCGGCCCGAATGCATCCTGTGTGGCCCCTTTGCCCAACGCGCGCTCCAGGCGTCGCCCATTGCCACTTTCGTGTAATCCGACCCTGCGGAGCCCCTCCGCACTCCAGGTCTGACCACGCGACCCACCACCGGTGCAGGACCGCGCCGCTGCTCCACCAGCGGACCTATTCCAGCCTGCGCCACACCGCGACACCGTGCCTCCACCTTAGCGCCCCTTTGCCCTTGCTATTTTGAGAAGGAACGAAGCAGCCTCTGTAAACCCTAAGTGTTTTTAAAATAAAAAATTGGGTGATTTCCACTTTCTTCCTTTTGTTTATTTATTACTATATCATGATGCAAAAACTTAGAGTATTTACAATTCCGTCCCTGTAATTTCCAGACTTTATTTTACGTGATCTTTTTGTTGAAATAAATGTTTTTGCTCTAAAAATTTTACAAAAATTTGTTTATACTGTTGATTTGTCCCTCTTCATTGTATATAATTTTCATTGCATTTTATTTTTGTTTGATATTTTTAAAAAAATCAAAAATAGTGTCTTTTTGGCTTCCTAAATTTTAGAAAAACATAAAAATTCAAAAATTTGTCTAAAAATTCCAAAACATTTATTGTAGGTGTATTTGACTGTCCTTTAAATTTTATCCAATTTTTGTGCATTAATCCTTTCTAAAACCCCAAAAAATACGAAAAACTAAAAATCTTAAAAAAATTGTAAAAAATTCTAGAAAACCCCCAAAATGTGATTTTGGTTTCTTTGCATAGGTAATTGTTTTATTTTAGCATAAAAAAATTCCAGGAGTTTTTAAGCATTAAAGTATTCTTAAGTCGTAAAATACTCTTAGCTGTGCACTATTTTCTCTTGTTTCCACCATTTGATTTTTATAAAATCACAAAAAAGCATTAGAAAAAATTTGAAAAAATTATCAAAAATATTTAGAACTTGTAAAACCCAGAAATGTATTTTTTGTAATTTTTTGAGTATTTTTTACTATTCTAAAAAATAGAAAAATAGTATGATCTTGTGTGTTTTTGTCACTTGTGCTTTATTTGAAAATTACAAAATTAAAAAACCCACTAAAAGTATTTAATTTCGAAATTTGACTACATAATTTTGAAATTGTGCTCCTTGTGTTTGACCCTAGTCATTATACCATGTAAATTTAATAACGAAAACCGCTTATCTTCCATTGCTTGTTTTTCTTTAAAGTGGTTTAAAAATGTTTTTCTTGTTGATCGAATCGATTGGTTGAGAACAACGACACTGCAATATTTTATTCCATCTTAACCGCATCAAAATTCGTGTCATCAGAATGGCGTCGTTGCTGGGGAGCATGGCTTTACAGTCATTTTTAGTTTTGTTCTATTTGTCTTTACAATATTATAACTGTTTTCCGACCATCGTTTGTTTTGATTTTTGTGCGAGGAACTGCATGGAGTGTCTTTGGATTCTTTTTAGAGAACTTCCGCGGAAGGAGGAGCAGAAGAAGAACAGGAAGCAGTTGTTGTACTTTAGAGAATATTTTAGACTTTGTTGTAATAATTTACACTTTGAACTCTTGTTTACTTGGACTTTATTCGAGGTTTGTTCGCCAAGTGCAGGTGCTCTTGGGGGACCTCACCAAAGTTTTTATGTTGTTTTCATCGTCTTTATTTTTATTTGTTTTTTGTGAGTGGAGCCCTTAGACTTAGGTTTTATTTGGTTGAGACAGATAATTATTAGGTCCAAATACCCTAAAAGAATATCTGTTCCTATAGAACATTGGACTTAGTCAAATAATTAACTGGTTCTTCCCGAGTAGAAGTTATTGTTTAGGACGGTTCCCGCTTGAATTTTGCATATAGTTGGTTTAATTTTCTGCGCAGATCATATTGCATGTAGAGTGCTGGAGTCAGGTACGCACCTCTATCTCTAGCATTTGCATCCATATTTTCTCGTGCATTGGTTTTTCTGTTTCCCCCCTTTGTTTTGTGGATATAGGAATAAAGGAAATCAGAAATCTCGTTTGACGTTTCATTGAAAATATCCAAAAAGATAAAAAAATAAAAAATAAAAAATTGGGACTGCTAATTGAACTCGACCATAAAATTAAAAGTAATTGATTCATCATTATTTTGGGAGAGCAATCCCCTCATTGTTTGCACTTTTAATTGCTCGCGTACACATTAGGGAGTAGTGCTCAAATCCTATTAATGCCTCCTAAGTGTTTGTACAACTTTTGTCTGATCACTAAACTCTAAAATTGAAAAGATAAAGATTGAAATCTCACGGTCAGATTTGTGTTGAGTTGGTGAACTGAGGGTTTGCTTTGTGTTTGAATGTCTTTAGTGTGAGTTGGTTACGTTAATCTTCCTTAGATCATTAGCAGAAACCTTCTATCTCCTTCAATCTTCTTTACCCTCCCTCCCACCCTTATCATTCTCCTTTCCTCTTTCATGATGATGGGTCATCCTTCATTCTTGCCGAATCTTACAGCTTCTTCTTTTCATTCCCATCATTCTCACCCACACTCTTGGGAGGTCGGGACCTCGATTGACCTCTCGTATCCCTATCTTTCTGCCCCCTCCCCATTCCCTCTTTATACTGGGCATATTGTCCTAAGAGAAGACACTCGAAGAGTTGAGATTGACCAGATACGAGACACATGTGATCACCTTGCTGAGATGAGAGTGCATTCCATATGAGACCATATGGAGCAGTTAAGAGTTTTAGATGAGTTTTATCCTGGGATGATGGATGAATACCCAGATCAAGAAGCACAGTCTGCTTCTACATTGAGTCCCTTCATTCTGGATTTAGAGCTCATTAATCTACTGCCGAAGTTTTTAGGAGAAGTGCACGAGGAGCCGAATTTGCATATTGATGAGTTTGAGGAGTTTTGTGGATCACGATCATATTCTGATATCACTTCTGAGGACCTGATGTTGATGACCTTTCCATTTACACTTCAGAATAGAGGCAAGAGTTGGACAGATGATTGGGAAGGAAGTTTGTTACATGGGGAGATTTACGATCATTGTTTTTGCAGAGTTTATACCCCCAACCGTAGAGCTGAGTTGATGCGGTCTTGTATTCGAGATTTTCAGTTGACCCCCAGGAGCCATTGAGAGATTCGTGGCTGAGGTTACTTGATCTTTTGAGGCGATTTCCGAATCATGCTTTATCGCGACTGACCTTGTCCAAATCGCCATGAGGCGGATGACCACCAAACATATTGCATTAGTCGTTACCTCGAGTGGTGGTTCACACCACATTCCCGACATGGATTTATTTGAGATCATCTTAGGAACACTTTCAGACATTCCATATTCATGAGATGTTTATTCGGGACAACACATGAGGGAGATACAACACCAATTGAGTGTGTGGAATTTCATGCCGATTCAGACAACACATACCATTCAGAGGATATGGATGCTACTACTTCTCATATGATGGATGTGTTGACTACCACTGTGAGTTCCGAGAGCTGGACATTGGTCGAGTACCCGTTGGATTTACAGCCAGATTTTGAGCCAGTCCCGCACTTTCACATCGAATATTTTTGGATTCTAGATCTGCTAGAATCCCAAGAAATAGAGGAGGATCCACATCTCAACCATCATTTGAGTCATTTAAGTATCCATTTCCACATGATCCAGTGTCCTTTCTTCAGGAGATCTTCTCGGATTCAGAGATACATTTGGATCCATCTCAATATAGAGAGCTTGATGAGGGACTGATTTTTGATTTGACAGACCTAGATAGTCCCTTCGTTGAGTCATGTTTTCCTATTTGATGAGGTCGATATATTTTGGAGGACATGATATTTGGCAGCATAGATCCCCAGCTCCCTGATGATTCGGCATTACTCCCCGAGGGTTATGTGTGGGAGGATGCCACCGATCCTGTGTACTTGGTATCACTTTCTGGGAGTGCATCTGATCTGTTGGATCACGAGACCGAGTCTTCTGATATTTCTGATCATGAGTTTGAGGTTTCTCTCCCCGATGACCCTCGCGAGGATGACCTGATCTTTGAGGTATTCGATGCTATCACTGATTTGTCTACATTATATACATCGGGTATCGACCTTTTTAGTGAGTCTCCTGATCTTGATCTTCCTTATCTATTCGAGATGGTGATTAACGTGGATAATTTCCTGACAGATCCTTCCTTCTCTACGTTCGATTTCTTCGGCTCCATACATTCACTCCATTCAGACCTTGAGCTGATGATTTCTTTTGTGCTACCGTAGCCCGATTTTATTTTTTCATGTCTTTACCCGATAAAAGACACCCGCCTGATTGCTTATTTTGATGTCATAGTTTACACTGTTGATCTCGTCATTGTTCTCCCATCGAGACCACGACGACAGTACGGTATTCGCCTCACAGATGTCGTCTTGAACCTCGATAAAACGTTATCCAAGCCTTTGCGCCCAGCTAGGGGCGTAAACTCTAGCGCTTATTGAGAGGCACCTCAACATTGTCCTACTCGCAACTGTATAGATCATTCTGTTCATATCATTCATTCTTTCTGTCTAAACAACCCATCTTCATCTCATGATTATGCTATACTTAGGGTGTACTTTACCCTAAGTATGGGGGTGTCAGATTTTTTATTATGCTTTTGATTCTTTTTACCTCTATTTTGCTGCCTATTCTTAAGGATGTTTTACCCTAAGTATAGGGGAGGTAGACACTGTAAATTCTCATCCTTGGTTTCCCCCTTGTGTACAATCTTCTATACTTAGGATTACTTGATCCTAAGTATAGGGGGATCACCAACTTCTATTGATCTTATTCTTTTATTTGTCGTTGTAATATAGTATTCTTTTCACTTTTCTATACTTAGCACGAGTTATGTCTTTCTTTGCAGCTCTTTGATCACTATGAGGACATAGTTCGAGCTAAGTATAGGGGGTGTCGTATATATTGTACATATACTTTAGCCATAATTCGTACTTTCGTATTTTTAATATAGCTAAAATACTGTATAAATACTTGTAAAATCCAGAAAAATCAACTAATAAAAAGATATAAATATTTCTTCAAAAATTTTCTTTGTACATATTGATTAATGAGTCAGGTTAAAATATTTTGAAAAATATTTTGAAAGTAATTTGAAATTCTATTTGAAAAATCTTTTGAAAACTATTTGAAAATTATTGAAAAATATTTTCAACCTTTGTAAAAATATTTTGGCTTGTAAAAATTTTTCTTTTCTTTGTGTGAAATATTTTTTTTTGTAAAACTATTTGCAAGTGTTTTGAAAATGGTTGAAAAATTATTTTGAAAATCTACATATACTGTTTGAAAAATATTTGTAAAATTGTTTTCAAATATTTGTAAATGATTATAAAATTGTTTGAAAAATTATTTTGGACTATAGTTTTCAAAACTATTTATAAAATTATTTTCAAATAAGCTTGAGGAATATATGCATCACACACACAAAAATCTAACTGTATATATATATATATATATATATTTGTAAATCCTTTCACGTAATTCTTTTAAATAATTGACTCACTCTCGTGTAAATATGTGTATCTCATCCCTAACCCTTATTAAAAAAATTGTATATACTTGTATATATTACTAATCTTTTGTTAAAAAAACGACAAAACCCAAAAGTCTATGAAATTTTGAAAAAAAACTTTTTGCATGTGCATCGTTTTTTAAAAATCCATAGAAAAATTCAAAATTAGAAAATTATTTCACAAAAAGATTTTGCTTTCTTTTCTTTGCGTTGGACATATTTCTTACATTAGCATGTGCATTTTTCATGATAATTTTGACATTTAAACTAAGTATGGAATAAAATTGAAGAATGGAGCTTAGTTGGACCTTAATCCACTTAATTTGAGAGGAACCTTTTAAAAACTGGAGTTAAGACTTTTCAGATCCTAGTGACTTAATTCTTTGAGTCCATAAGACTATGTTCACATGTCATCTTGATTAGTCTAAGTAGAATATTTAACAACACACGCATGATTCCTTCAGATCGTGGCTTACCTTGGACAAGCATTCTACACGTAGCTCTTCATGGAGGAGGTAGTGAGGGGGTAGAATCTTTTGTCTTGGGGTAGTCTACGAGGGTAGTACATCTAGGTAGAATCTCTCATCCTCCTCTAGGGAGAGAAGTGAATCTCAACCTGGTTTGACGATGTTGAGGTCTAAAGACAGGATGCTGTGGGGTTGCAATAACGCTTCAAAAGAGGGATAGTCTACTGGCTCAAGAGGAAAAACTCCTTATGTACATGCTGCACCTTGTATATATTTTCAAAAAAAAGAGAAAAAAATGCAAAATCTTCAAAAGTGGACAAGCCTGATTGAAAAGTAAAATGCCTGCCGGAGTGTATATACAAGTGAAAAAAAGAATAAGAGCTTCAAAGACAAATGTTTGTAAGCATGCAACGGATGACTTGGCTACACTGGTCATGCATCCAAGGATAGGTAGCTACATTGGTTACCGTCCATTCTCTTCTCCATCCCCTCTTCTTGAGCTAGTTGTGCTTGAACTTAGAAGGGAATATCCCTGCTCCTCGAGGAAAGAGTTGCAAGACCGAGGGATTAGAGTTACCTTGTTGAGAGAGGTTGTTTCTTTACCACTTTTGAGATGAGGAGATATATTTCACTTACACCGTACAAGTAAGACTTCATAGTCATAAGATTTTGTATATGTAGACTTGTTCTGACCTGACTGATTGAGGAGACCTAATAGGAGTCTTGTGGAACTTAGAGGCTATTAGGTTTTAAATTCATTTACCATTAAAGTTCCGATACACTAATAATCCAAAGGTCCGACAGAACTCCATACTATAATTTTATGAAGATAAGTTTAAAGGTCAACATTGTTCTAACTTCTTTCCTTTTTCTTTTCTTTATTTTTGTTTTCACTTATTTTCCAAATAAGTGTTTGCTAAGGGACTATCAAAGGTAAAGTATAGGGGAATGATGAATCCACGATTCATCGCCTTTATTCTTTTATTTTAGCTTCATTTCCTTAGTCAAACACCTGTAAATACCCACTAATTTCATAAAATTACCATTTTGCATGCATTTGTTAAATATGCATTTTTTACACTTTTTGTACGCAAATAAAAGAATAAAGAAGAAAAGAAAAGCAAAGAAAAAGAAAGGATGAATTTATGAAATAAATGCAGACTGACCCGAACCCCGAGAGAAGGTCAATACTTGATCTGATCGACCAGGAATACAGTAGGGGGAGATATGGTCTTTAATCCAAAAATCAAAAAAATAATTTGTAAATATTTTTCCATGTATATTTGTACAAAACTTACACTATTTTATTTGTATATAAATTGACCTCAAATCAATTATTTTTGTAAATAAAAGTTGTAAATAAAAATGTGTTGTAAATAAGAAAAATATTTGCATAATAAAATAATGTACAAATTGAAAATAATCATACTCAGAAAAAACCGTAAAATAATAATTGAACGATCAATTCAGGCTCCGTACGGACTCAAATTGAATCAAACTCACTTACATAATACTCTGAATTAAATTATCTTTCAAATGGCTATGATTTCATAATTTTTGGAGTTACGGTTGAAAAGTCGGTTTTCTGGGGTAATTTGTGTAGTTTTACCATTTATTATATATATATATATTTATTCATATTTATTTTTTATATACAGAATGTACATAATTGTAAATATTATCTTCTTTATTAAAAATAAAAAATAAAAAACAATAAAATTAAAAAAATCTTTTAAAAATAATTTCCTTATTTGTACATATGTATATTGTATTATATGTACATGACATTTGTATACAACTTATTTCCTTAAATAAAAATCACCAAAAAATTAAATATCTATCATTAATTAAATTATTTGTACATGGCTTGGCTCCACCGACAAGCCAGGACCACTTGCGACCCCTCTGTCTCGACCCCGCTCCAAGCGCTCCGCCTCCACGCCACCGCCCACCTTTCAGCCGACCTATTCCAGCCCGTGCCGCACCGCAACCCCCTTTGCCCTTGCTATTTTAAGAAGGAACGAAGCATCCTCTGTGAACCCTAAGTGTTTTTAAAATAAAAATTGGGTAATTTTCACTTTCTTCCTTTTATTTATTTATTTATTATTATATCATGATGCAAAAACTTTGAGTATTTACAATTCCGTCTTTGTACATTCCATACTTTATTTTGCACGATCTTTTTATTGAAATAAATGTTTTTATTGATCTAAAAATTTTACAAAAAATTGTGTATATTGCCGATTTGTACCTCTTCATTGTATATAATTTTCATTAGATTTTATTTTTGTTTGATATTTTTAAAAAATAAAAAAAACAATGTCTTTTTTGTTTGCCTGAACTTTAGAAAATCATAAAATTTGAAAATTTATCTAAAAATTCCAAAACAATTATTGTAGATTTATTTGATTGTCCTTTATTTTCTATCCAATTTTCGTGCATCTAATCCTTTCTAAAACCCAAAAAATTGTGAAAAACTAAAAATCTTAAAAAAATTGTTGAAAATTCTAGAAAACTCCAAAAAATTGTGATTTCAGTCTCTTTGTGTAGATAATTGTTTTAACTTTAGCATAAAATGTATTTTTAAGTTGCAAAATACTCTTAGTTGTGCACTGTTTTCTCTTATTCCCACTATTTGATTTTTATAAAATCTTAAAAAACATCAGAAAAATTTGAAAAAATTATCAGAAACATTTTAAAACCTGTAAAACCCAAAATTATATTTTCTGTAATTTTTTGAATATTTTTTACAATTCTGAAAAATACAAAAAGAATGTGATGTTGTGTGTGTTCATCACTTGTGCTTTATTTGAAAATAAAAAATTTAAAAAACCACTAAAAATATTTAATTTCGAAATTTGACTACATAGTTTTTAAATCGTGCTCCTTGTGTTCGACCATGGTCGCTATAGCAGGTAAATTTAATAGTGAAACCGTTTATATTCTATTGCTTGATTTTCTTAAAGCGGATTAAAAATCTTTTTCTCGTTGACCGAATCGATTGGTTGAGAACAACGACACTGCGATATTTTATTCCATCTTAAACGCATCGAAATTCGTGTCATCAGCCTTCAACGCAGACACATACAAGACTTCACCATCTTTTTGTATGTCTATCGAACTGAAAGACAGGTATGCTTGGGAGGCGGAAAACTACTATCTTCTCAAAACAATCAAGGCACGCATGATGCTGCTCGAGCCAATCCATCTCCAAGATAACATCAAAATCTTCTAATTGAATAAGTAAAAGATATGCGGGCATCAGGTGCCCGCCAATCTACACTGCGACATTCTCCACTACTTGTCGCATTATAAATAATTGCCCCCCTGGGCCCTTGATGTAGTAAGGAGATGAAACACAAACTGGTTCTTTATCTAATCTAGATACTAATCGATTTGCAAGAAAGAAGTGTGTGGCTCACGAATCAAATAAGGCGTGTAAGGATGTACCATGCACTGAAATCATACCTTGCACTACAGCTCCTGAGGCGTGGGCCTGCTCCTACGTGATTGCATTCAATTATCCTTGAGGCTGTGGTGGGGCGCTAGAATCTGCAGCACTGAAGGTTGGTCGTGGTGGACGTTGAAAGCCTCGACCTCCATGACAAGAAGCTGATCCATGTGACTGTGCGGATGAGAAAGTCGGTCATACACTTGGTTGATGGCCACCTAAGCTGTTGGCAAGTAAGGGACACTTGGCCTTGAAATGGCCCGACTGCTGGCAGTGGAAGCACCTATGATCTCCTGGCTGAGAAAAGGAGCCTCCTGAGACAATGCTAGAGCCTCCTGTCTTGCGACTCTGGGAGCATGTAGAAGAGCGGAAGGAAGTAGTACCGCGACTTGCCAAGCCCTGTCCCAAAGTAGGTGTAGGGGCAAACCTGCTAACGGTAAGAGTGATCGCCACTGGGTGGAAACGACGCTCTCTACGAGCTCTATAGAAATCTCAGCGAGTAGATCTCCCTGACTGATGTGGCTAGAAATGTGATGACTCCCCTGAAGCCGACTATGAGTTTCCTTCATCTTGGTGGCCTTAGCATCTACCTCCTTTATGGAAGTGAAATCCAATGTCGACAGCTGGTATTGCACATCATCACGCAATCCCCAGATAAACTTCTGTAAATTCTCCTCAGGGAAAGCAGTAGTCGTTGGTGAGTTACGGGAGAGTTTAGTGTAGCGAATGAGGTATTCTTGGGCCGTCATTGACCCATGCTTCATCTCAGCAAACAACCTCCTATGATCCTCAATCCAGTGGTCAGGATAGAACTGGTTACGGAACTCGTCAACAAATATTTCCCATGTTATGGGGTCCTCCAGATGTTCCTTTGTGGTGTACCACCAATGTTCAACATAGCCTGCTAATGAAAATTCCACGAATGTAAGAAAAGACTCTTCAGGAGCATTGATCATTCGTAAAACATTGGATACGTGATCCATCCACAGTTCAGCATCATCTGGAGTGTCGGTGCCAAAGAATTATGGCACCTTAGATCTCTGATATGTTGCGTAGTTTTTGCAGTGCCTCTAGGTCATCTGATCCTTTCAGGTCCAGAGACACCGAAGGGTGAACACCGTCCTCTTCTTCACGAGAGGGCTGGTACAAGGAGTCATCCTGCTGAAGGAGCCTTTGCTCCAATACCTCCTGACGTTGTTGTATATCATGTACGACCTGAACTAGTAAGGCCAACTGATGTGCAACATCAGGGTCAACACGATGCAGTGTTATTCCCCTACAGAATCATTATACTAGAAATTATTTCCATGATTAGAGAGACAATGGACGCATTAAGCATGACTTGAATTATTCTCCTTAAACTAATGTCTAAGTAAAAAGACTCATCGTTGTATTTATAATTCAAATCATGTTGATGATCTAATATAAAAGAGAGAATGGAGTATCGGGCTCTGATACCATCTGTGACGTCCCGCCCCTCCGACTACCGAAACCGATGAGATGTGAGCGTCGTACCTGCGGTCCAATTACGTCCATGATCTATGATACTCAGCAACCCATCTTATGTGCATTAGATTAACATTTGAAATATAAATAACAATATAAGAATAATATAAAATGGAAAGTAAAATGCAACATCTGTTCTCATTAATACTCATCAAGTCCATGTCCATGATATGAGATATATCATATAATTATAAATTTTGCAGAAGAATCTCTCCAAATATCTCACTACAATGTCTCTCAAAAAGAACATAACATAATGCAGAAAAAAATAAATTACTCTAAATAGAACACACCCTGTGTGGTGCAAGTATGAAGTAGAAAGTCTGATCTCCTCAAAAGGCCGCTACTATTGCGGTTGCTGCTCGGGTACACCTGTTGGGTTCACACGAGAGTAACGTTATGAGCAATTGCCCAGTAATGAGACAAACACTATAATAATTAATACAGAGATAATAAGGCATGTATACTTGATTCTATCTAGCAACTTTTGCATATATTGTAGAAATAGAATCTACCATATTATTCTAACTTACACGTTGGTCTTGATATTTCTATCCGTTAATTAGAGCTCACAACATTATACAAATACAAAACTTTGATATTCGATCATGAAAAATTTCTCGCATTTATTTTAGCACATGCAAGTACGCGACTCACAGGCCTCTGCTTCACGGGAACTTTATATTCATCCTGAGTAATTATCAATATCCATTTTTCGATCAGAACAAGAAAAGTTCGAAAACCCAAATCTCCAACTTCAAATCACATCCCGGAACGCCTCTCACGATACTATTACTCGAAATAGACTTTATTGCGGCCACACTTAATTCTACTCCGAGTTTTAATATCGTGCATAAGTGCGAAACCAAGAATGCCATCCGTGTCACCTGCCTACTCCGTCGAGCGACTCCGGATACTACCGGGCTGTTAGGTGCAACACGCCACCCAACTCGTCCGTTGGGGTCGTGACCTTCAAGGCATCTTCCCAGGCCTAAGGATGTATGCCCAATCCCTTACAACTCCTAACTCCATCTACCCGGATACCGTGAAATCTCATCCACTTAACAATACACATTGCGAACGATTATGATATCAACTACTTATTGGGAATTGAACAAATCACGTGACGATCGTCTTATAGAATGAGTTTCAAAACTTAATAATGGCACTAACAACACTAACCATTGTATTAATGTTACTTGAATTGGTTTATACTGCAATCTTAAAACCACGAAGCATCTATTTAAAAGAGCATTGCTAAACAGTAATTCTATCGCTAAATTTTTTAGAGCTACTTACGATTTAAATTTTTAACCAATAATACGTCTCCATACATGTTCTCTATATAATTAAAAAAATCATAAATATACTTCATGATGTTTAACAATTATATTGATAGAAAAAATCCATGTGTAAGATAATGTTTATTTAACTCAAGTTTATCTAGAATTAAAAGGGCGGCTTCATATTACTTTGAGTAATGAAAATTCCGAATAAAACAACCGGACCGTTACAACATTAGAAATCCACAAAATTAATGTGATGTCAAAATAACGTGGCACTACCTTCCTAATTAAAGAAACTAATAAAAATGGTAGAGAGTGCATTGCATATAAATATAAAGTGGGACTAGCTTATGATCAGGCGTTATGCTGAGATTTAAAAAAAATGTTAACTATAAATGTGTTATAATAGTAATAGATTTTCCTTCATTTCTCTATTTCCATGAAAATTTGAATTCCTGAATTACAAAGTTGTATTCTCGTTCGCAAATTCTGACCAATACAAGAAGCTTCCAGTTCATCCCAAAACGTCTTTAATCAGATATTTAATTCAAAAAAAGATAATGAAATCACATAATCTCAATATCCATTTGATATTGACATACGTGTACTGTCTTCTCATGAGTAGCCAACTAATCTTATAATCAGGATATATTTTTGCATAATCAACATATATATATATATATTGTAAGAGGTCCATCGAATTTGGGTTTAATACCCAATATCATCATATCATGGCATCATATACGAGATCTGAATGTACAATAGTAGCAAAATTACCCTACAGTTCTCATGCCTTTAGGAGGGTATCAACTATTATTCAATACGTTTCTGGGGACTTGACACTGACAGGATTTAGGATTCAATGCTTTAGTATACATAAGAGCATAGCTATAGATATGATAACTTGTTCAAAAATACTTGATTGAAATACAAGAAGGGAACAAAATTTGTGACCTCTACCTATTTGTTGTAAATCAAAGGAACGGTCTAATGAGGTTTTGGCTTTTGAAATATTTATGTTAAAGCAACCAATAATAACCAATGTGCAATTCTTACAAATTATCAATATAATGGAATCGACAGGATATAATCCTAACAACACGGTATCAACGATCACGTAAAAAAATCGCCATAGTGACACTTAAAGCTCTAAAGATTTTTCAAGTATATATGATCGAAATTGTGTCTGAACCTAACATCAAGAGGGGTATTTATCCTTACCTCCGAGGATGTTCCCCCGGGATCTCCTCTCACATGGAAATAAGATTTCCGTCACTTGATCTCAGTGTGAATACACACACTATGGTGACCTCGAGCTCCCCTACGCAATGGTGGTTGTGGATCTTTGATCGGAGTACCTTCTCCGACATCGACGACGGCCGTCCGACGACTAAACTAGCCAAGGCAGTGGTGCTGTAATGAGAGGGAAGGATGGTGGTGGCTAGAGTTTTGAGAGAGTAACCTACCATCTCCTATTTATAGAAGGAGAGGTGAAATTGGATCCCAATTCGGATCCGGTTCGGATCCATATACGGGTCCCGATGATAATACTTAAAACAACGGTAACTTGAGTTAGGAATATCGGAATTAGACGTTCTTGGGCTCGTTAGAAAGATCTCGACAAGATCTACGAAATAGATTGACTATTTGAATTTTTTGAATGTCAACAATGCTCCAGATTTTTGGAAAAGAAAAAATACACAGGGTTTCACAATAAGCAAGCTTGAGTTTCAAAATCATATGTTTATGAGCCTGCAGCCGGATGTCTTGGCTACATTGGTCAAGCATCCTAGGATAGGTAGCTACACTGGCTACCATCTATTCTTCTCTCCACCTTCTCTTCTTGAGCTGGTTGTCACTTGAACTTATAAGGGAATATCCCGCTTCTCGAGGAAAGAGTTGTTGGATAGGGGAATTAGGGTCACCATGTTGGAGAAGATCGACTTTTACCGTTTCGGTCGAGGAGATCTGCATAACTCACACACTGTCTAAGATAGATTCATAGTCATAAGGGTTTGCGTATGAGTTGAAGTATTCTGATCTGCCTATGGAGGAGACTCGAGCAAAGTCTTCGGATTCTCAAAGGCTGTTGTGTTTCAAATCTGTTGCCCAATAAGGTTCCAACCACACCTAAAATCTAAAGGTCAGACTTAAGCTCCAAACTTTGATTTTTGAAGACAAGTTTGAAAATTAAAATCAATCAAAGTTCTTCTTTTTCTTTTCTTTATTTTCATTTTTTGCCACATAAGTATTTGCTAGGGACTAACAAAGGCAAGTATAGGGGGTGATGAATCTCAATTTCATCACATTTATTCTATCATTTTGGCCTTAAAAACCCTAGCTAAATGCATGTAAATAGCATTATTCTGTACAAATTAACATTCCTTATTTATTCCAATTATTTTGTATAAAATACTATTTTTAATGCTAAAATTATAGAATAAAGAAAAGAATAAAGAATAAAATTGCAAAGGTATTTTATGACCTTAAACCCCGAGACCTAGGTATCTTGATGACTGGGTTGACAAGGAATAAAGTAGGGGGAGATAAGGGTAAAAAATACATTAAAAGCCCTATTCTTTTATTTATCAATAAGTCCTTTTTAGGACCTATTTTATTTTTTATATTTTTATAACTCAAATAAATAAACTTTGTACACGAAAGTTGTAGATAATAATGTATAGAAAATTACAAAAATTAATTTCATATAAAAATAATGTATACTATACTTTTTATACTCTAATTAAAAATCCAAAACCCAAACTTCCCAGGCCCATTCCATATGAACTCAAAATGTACAAAAATCACCTTTGTATATAACTTTTAATAAGCTATTTAATGAACGTAATTTCATTTAATCTGAAGTTAAGATGCAAAAGTCAGGTTTTGGACCCATATTGTATAGTATACCTGAATGCAATAATCATTTATTTATTCTTTAATATTTTTATAATTTTGTAAATATTATTTATAGTATATGTATATGTTTATTAATAGAATAAACCTATAAATAAAACACAAAAATAAAATACTATATATAAATACATAAATAAAATAACTATACTTATACTTATATATACCTATATTTATTTAAGTATACAAATGATATTGGAAAAAATATAATAAAAATATATTTATGCATAAAAATAAGCTATAAATATATAAAATATGAAAAATAAAATAATAAAATCAAAATTACAAAATAAAAATTAAATATGCAAAACAAAGGTAAATATACCTATAAATAAAACCCTAAAAAGTAATTTGTGATAAATTAACTCAAAAAAATAAATAAAAATCATATTCAAATACCTCAGAAAATAATATAATTTTTTATTTTATAACTAAAAATTAATAAATTCATTTATCAAATATTATTGATTTTACAATTATTTTTGGGATGTCTTTTTCTGGTTGGTCCATGTAGACCAACCAGGTGGAGTCAAGAGCGTGGACCAACTAGGGGGGGTTCACTCTCTCTCCAGGTGTAGCCTCTGTTAGACCTGTCGTTGACCCCGTTTTCTCAAGTTTTGTACCTCGATACAAGCACTATTGTGGAGAGATTCCTTCTCCACTTTTCTCCTCGATCCATGCTCTATCATGCTAGATCGTCGCCTTGAGGATTGGATGCCTGAATCGAGCTGACCACATGCAGCCATTTATCTAAGTAAATATTATATTTTTTACTTTAAATTGGTATACAATATAATGTTTATACTTAGAAATACTTCAAGATAAGATGTTAAGATTAGCCACCACCATATCTCTAGATAGCACATGCACCAATCATGCATCTTTTAATCCTGATAAAGCCTTTTGTTAAGCAACATGTCCAGAACATCTAGACATGTGCATTGTGGCAGTTTTGTAATCACCATAAGGACTTGGTATAAAGGAGGCGACAATTCATCCTCTTAAAAATCTACGAGGGAGAAGGAGATAGAAAACACTACGACGCGATTGAATGAAAGGGTTTCCACTGAAGATTGCAAATAAAGATGCTAGGTCGACGAGCAAGAGAACAATGAAGAGGACAATAGAGAGGACGACGTAGATGACGATGTATGAAACTTTAATTTAATGTTTTTTTGAAAAATGTTTAGTTTTTCTTAGGCAAAAAAAATTAGCATAGTGGAACTATTTTGCTTTATTAACCTTATAAGAGGATATTGTACTATGTGCTATTTTAAACATTCTCGTATGTAGAAACTATCTAGCTTATTAAACATTCTAGTATGTTGTTGATTGATGTTTGATTGTCATAATTTATGGATGTGTTCCACGTGTGAAATATAGGTGTATATTGTAGCGTAGATCCAACGTAAGGGGCATATCTGCTATAATATGCCATTCTTTACAGAAAATCAAAAGAGGTAATCGTGGCCGTCCAAGAAGACAGCTCCCCTCCCAAACGGAAGGTTCCCCCTATAGGTGTAACTGAAGCGACAAGTCGTAGAGACTGAAGATACGAGTCCATGGTACAGTCACCACGGCGGCGACCATCTTGTCTATGCATTAGAGGTAGAAGGGACGGGTCCAATAAACTTGGTAGGATAGTCGCCACAATTCTTGCTATGAGGTAGAGGTGGAAGGTAGAGCTACAATGAATGTTATGGGTCAGAATTGGCCATCTCTTTAGAAGGGAAGAGGGTAGGGACGGAGCCAGGACATTTTTGAGGAGGGGACACGAGGATTTAAAAAAAATATGTCTACCAATTACAATACAATCACATTCATTATATAACAATAATTGTTATGGACAAATTATATTTATATTTTCACGTATATTTTTCATCAATTTTGAACTTATTCATTATATAATAATAGTAAATTTTGAACTTATTTTTTAATCAACTATATCTTTTATTCAATTTTACATAGATTGGTATCATATATGTTCCACAATGTCGGGATTTTTTGTGAATGATAATTATATCTTTTTTTAAAGTAAGTTATATTCAGGTATTTTAATTATTTTAAATTCAGTATAGGATTTTGATTAGCTGCAATATAAACTACACTTGTTCCGAATCTGTATCAAATCAAAAATATAAATTACTAATTCTATACTTTTTTTCAATAACAAAAAATATTAATGTTTATGAAGAAAAATACGCTAATCAAGAATATATGTGCATTTGACCACTTTACTTGATACTAAATAAGACCAATGAATAATATATGAGACTTGACAATAAATGTTTTTTTTAAATTAATTTTTTTAGATTGCGAATTAGACCACGTATCTGTATAAGTGATAATGAGATTGGATGACGATTCATTCTATAGTTCGATTCTAAAAAAATAGATAAACCCGATAAGATTAGGGCATGAATCTATTATAAATTGATCGATTGAAAAAATTATCCAATATAGGTTGATTTGAGGTAAAATCTATTATTTTTTGGTAGCAATTTTATATTAAGAGGCATATTATCTATTGGTAAAAATTATTAAACTTTTTCAAAAGAAATTAGGGGGCATGTAAGAGCTTTACCCTCAAAAATCCAAATGAGGCATTAAAATTTTGAAATATTATGATTACTTTTACCTTAAAAATCCATAGAAAAAAATTACATAAACAAATATTATATAATCCCAAAATTTAGGGGGGGGGGCACCTGCCCCCCCTTAAATCCGTCCTTGGAAGAGGGGATGGGCACACATGTTCCTTATGTGATCACCTTCTAGAGGACACTTGGGAGGGTTGTGAACGCCGATTTACTCTATAAAGAGGGGAGGGCATGCCTGTCCCTTTTTGATACTGGCAAGAGACGGTCACAACTGTCCCCTATAATTATTAATTGAATAAATCCATCCCTTGAACGTGATTGGATGGCACATGTGTGATTTTCATGTCTACCCCTTTGAAGGGACCGACGATGTTGACGGTCAGATCGATTGTTCCCTCCACACAAATTGGGTAGTTCACGTTTGTCACCCGTTGTGTACTTGGTTGTAGTGATATATAAATTGATGTTATCGTATACAATAAAATCCAAACGTTAAATATAATAAGGCGGATAATATATCTAGTGAAGGGTAATTTTAAATAAAATCCAAACTAATATAGCAACGATTATGACATATGTTGATAATTTCAAGTATAAAAAATAAATTTATCTTGAATTTCTCTTTCTCCGTCCTTATTATCACCTCTTTGTATGTAATTCTTGAAGATGGAGTTGACTTTCTTTGGAAGATTTTTATTTTCATAAAATAGAGATAGATATTTATGCCCGTGCAAAGCATGGATTGCACACTGATAAACATCCAAACACGAATTTAAGATGATATATCGATTTTTTCCTGCGTATTTATTATTGTACTATTCACTATTTATACACGATCCAGAACTATCAAGAAGGACAATTAAATGAAAACCATCAAGAAGTCAAAGATATCATTGAGGTAGACTAATCAGTAAGATTTTTTTTTGTATAAGAACAATGCAAATACGTGTGGGTATGAATATATCAACTTGAATTCAGATTCATTTTCTCAAGTGCACCGTCCACGGCACTGAAAAGATGACTATGGGCCTGTTTGGTACCCGGTGTAGAGTGGGTTGGGCTGACCCACCCCACGTTTGGCTAATGGGGTATGCGGGTTGGCAGGGTCGAGGGGTGGTGTGCGATGGAAGGGTTTCGAAAGGCTGGTTGGGGATAGGTCTGCAGGTCCTGCCTCCTACCGCTACAGGACATCGTCGACTCCTCCATAGCAGCTCGCGAGAGTTGCCTTCAATCCGCACGCCATCTCCATTCTTGTCCCCGCTATCGTCCAAGATTGCGGTCTCCGGATGCGTGAAGCACCATCGCGAGGCACTATTTGGAAGGAATAGACAATTCCAGGGCTCCGCAGACGATGCCCAGCGACCTTGAAGACCCTCGGCCACAGGCGACTGTCCTCCAGCATTAACTTTGAAGATGGCCAGCTACGTCGAGTCCTGCGAGTCGACAGCACCGGGCACATCACCTAAGCCCTTGCGGTGTGGACGAAGGGTTTCTACCATTGAGGAAGCCATCTACCCATATAAATTGTGTGCCACCGTCGTCGTTGCCATTCACTCTCTTGCTGCTGCCGGTGTGCTTCTTCCACCCGAGGTTTTGGAGGTCATTGCAAGCTGCTTGAAGGTGGTGCTTGGAAGGTTGGCTGTCTGAACCCCTTTCCCTGTTACTCCATTCCTTGGGTTTCAAGATTTTGAGTCGCAGGACACTACAATATTGTGAAATGGATCAATGGCTTTGAGTAATGGTTCGATTAAGTCGTTTTGTGTTTCCAGCTTTTTTTGTAACGAGTGTTTGGGTGTACATATATGTCCTGCTTGAAGGTGTTAGATTGTTGAATGCAATATCTTCAATACCTTCTTATATATGATTTGAATGGGTAACGATTGTGTCTTTTTTGGGTTTACTCCTTCCATACATCTTCAATTTTTTTGGTTTGCTTTGCAAAGCAATCCGTAAACAATCTTTGGTTCGATTTGCAAAGCAATCCGTAAACAATTAGTTAAAGAGTGAGTAGCTGAGTATCTAAGTAGATCTCAGTAGCTAAGTAGAGAAGAAGTAGCTAAGTAGATCTCAGTAGCTAAGTAGATCTCAGTAGCTAAGTAGATCTCAGTACCTAAGTAGATCTCAGTAGCTAAGTAGATCTCAGTAGCTGAGTATCTAAGTAGATCTCAGTATCTAAGTAGCTAAGTAGATCTCAGTAGCTGAGTTAAGCAGATCAGTTAAAAACGAGTCAGTAGATCAGTAGCTAAGTAGATCAGTTAACATGAGTACCACAATAGTAGATCAGTAAGCAGGAGTAAAACAGTAGAAAAGAAATAAACATGAGTACCTGCAGCTGGGTAGATGAGTAGGTAAGTCGAACTTGTAAACATGTTTAGAACATGTAAGCACTGAATCTAAAACAGTTGCTGAGTACATCAATATAACATGGTAAACATGAGTAGAAAATGAGTAAACATGAGTAGCTGAGTAGCTCAGTACTTGAGTAGCTGAACATGTAAGCACTGATGGTAAACATGAGTAGAGTATATCCAAAAGTAATGGTGTCTGAGTTGGATCAATGGCTTTGATTAATGGTTCGATTAAGTTGTTTTGTGTTTCCAGCTTTTATGTAACGAGTGTTTGGGTGTAGATATATCTCCTATTTGAAGGTGTGAGTGGTCACTGCAATATCTTCATTACCTTCTTATATGATTTGAATCGGTAACGATTGAGTCTTTTTTGGGTTTAAACATAGACCAACAAACATGAGTAAACACCTGATAGATCAATAAAGCTGCTAGATCTGTACACCTGATAGATCAATAGAAACCGTGATGGTAAAACAAGGTGGGGTAGATCAATAAACATGAGCAGGAACATGAGTACCTCAGTAGCTAAGTAGCTGTGTATCTAAGTAGAGCATGGTAAGCATGAGCAGGAACATGAGTAGCTGAGTAGCTCAGTAGCTAAGTAGATCAGTTAACATGAGTAGCACAATAGTAGATAAAATGAGTAAACATGAGTAGCTGAGTAGATCAGTACCTGAGTAGAGCATGGGTATATCAGTACTAGATAAAATGAGCAATATGTTCATTACCTTCTTATATGATTTGAATGGGTATATCAGTAGAATGAGTAGGCTGACTATATCAGGTGGATCTGAGTAGATCAGTAGAATGACTATATCAGCTGGATGAGTACCCCAGGATCAGTAGAATGAATTTTATTACCAGGTATGAGTAAACTGATCACGAGTACAACATGATCTAATGAATTTGATAACCGACATGAGTAGAAAATGATTGCAACTGTAAACTGCTCAGAAATTGAATTTGTGTTGGCCCTTAAGCAGACGTACAACATGACTACAACTAGTTAGATCATGAGTAGATCAGTATCTAAGTAGTTGAGTAGCTGATCTACTCCTTGGCTTCCCAGTAGTTGATTAGATGAGTAGAACCTGGTAACCATGATGGCACACAGGTAAATGCAGTCTTTATCAATAATTACATCAAAGGCTGCATGGAAAATGAGTAGAACAATAATGGAGTTTGAGTTGGATTACGAACGACTGTTTTTTAGCTTACTAGCTACTGTTTTTCATGACTGTTATTTACTGTATGATTACCAACGGAAAAAATGAATTGAAGTTGGCCCTTTCACAGAGGCAAATGTAGTCTTTCTCAATATGTGCTGCCAATTTTATGATCCACCTTTTAACCTGCACCTGCTCTGTGTATAAGGAAGAAACTATATTCGTAGTGGTGAACATCCTCCCTGCAATTATTTGATCTAACCCATTGAACAACATGCGCTGATTCGTTCCACCTTTTAAGAGGAGAAATGTCCGACGAGATGCGCACAGGAGGAGGAGACGTTGGAGGAGCTGAAGTACCCCCTGCAGGACATGCACCTAACGCACATTGGAACTCTGCTCTTGACAAAATTTTTGTAGACGTTATGCTAGAGCACGAGAGTTCGTGGGCGGGAAGCACCTTCACAGTACCTGGCTGGCATTCCATTGTCAAGAGATTCAACGAACTTGCATGTCGTGCATACACAAAGATTCAGTTGCAATATAGATGGAAAAACATGAAAAAGGACTACTCGTCATATCTGTATCTGCGTAACAAGTCCGGCTGGGGGTGGGATAGCATCTACAACAGGCCAATTCCCCCGTCGGACAATGCATGGAATGAGGTATGTTCGATCATCCTTTATAATTATTCTGACATAGCAAACATCTTCTTCAACGGCAATAATGTGTATGTCTACCAAACGTAGGTACCCGACAGATACCGCAAATACAGAAACAAACCATTCCTCTACTTTGGTGAGATTCAGAGGTTCTTGGTGAAGGACATCGCAACAGGTGCACATGCAGCTTCTTCGCGACCTGCAAGGGGTAGATCGACAGTGGGTGCATGTAGCTCGCGAGTCGCGTCTACGCAGAGGGAGTTGGACTTCGACGAAGATCTTGATGAATGCATGCCTGAACCTTGCGACGACGACGAAGACAGTGATGGAATGGCTCCCACCCCTGTGTCAAGGAAGCGAAATGTATCTGGGAAACGTGCATTTACGAAGAAATCAAAAAGTCCTGGGACGCTCAGCGTAGCCGCGCAGGAGATGTTGGCCAGTTTCCTTACCACTCTCCCAAAAACCTTTGCAGAGGCCAGGGAAGATCCAGACAGGTTGGCGAACGAGTTGTGCAAGGAGCTTAGTCAAATGCGGCCTGACCTTGACGCTGATGAGTTTGAGAAGATGGCAGAGAAGTTTGCGACTACTAGTGGCCGCAACGTGTACATCCACCTCAAGGGCGATCCGGCGAAGCTGAATGCTTGGATCGACAAGACCATCGGGCGCTGACTGATTTTCATTCTCCCATCATTACTCTTCCATGCACGGAAACATGATTAGGCTTTATCTAATATTTGCTTGGACGAACATTAATATGTACTTAACTCTGCTTTGACAAGCAGTTATGCTTTACATTGCAGGTTTATCGTAATGGGAAAATTGCAAATGTTGCAGGTTTCCCCAGGCTTTATCTAAATAGTTGGGCTGCAGCATGCAAGGGGGAATTAACTTTTGTTGCAGGTTTCCCTATGCTGCCTTTCTCATGCCCACGATTTGTGGCTGTTAAATGTCTACGCTATATTAGCTTCTTTACAATTATATCCGTCTTTATATAGTACTCATGAGGGAAGGCGTTGGGGTGTAGGCGGAATGCATGATGTACTTAAAACTTTTATATCATGGTGCCTAATGGCGACTTTAACGTAGCAGGTATCAGTGCGCTGATATGGCGTTACGTGGCTACAATCCGTTTGGCGAAATTGAGGAACAAATCCTCATAGCGTGTGCTGCATTGGTAGGTGTGGTAGCAATACAAGAGTGGGACGCACGTACACGTCAAGTTCCACGTCCACTGCATACCCGCCCGCTGACAGGTCGCGACTGGATTAGGGAGATGCTAGACGGCCATGACGACAGGGCATTCCAAAACTTTCGGATGAGGCCCAATATGCTCCGGAGATTTGTGCGTGTGTTAGTGGATCATGGACTGACACAAACAAGGTATATGGATGTCGACGAACAGGTCTGCATGTTCCTCTACGCATTCACAAACGACCATTCAAATAGGGTAATCCAGGAATCATTTCAGCATAGCGCTGAAACCATTTCCCGCCACATCAGAAATGTGTTAGCCAAGATCTTGACGTTGGAGCATGAATACATACGGTTGGCTCCGCCGGTCACTCCATCAAGGATCACTGGAGATCCTCGTTACTACCCGTACTTCAAAGTAAGGCAACATTTTTTTTGTATATGCATTGGATATTTTTGGCCCTGAGTACTATTTCCTGGAACAGGGGGTGATTGGAGCTATAGATGGCACTTACATTCCGACACACGTAGAACCAGAGGTTCAGGGAGCGTACCGGTGCAGGAAACTGTTTACAGCCCAGAACGTAATGGCCGCAGTGGATTTTAACTTGTGCTTCACCTACGTGGTAACTGGATGGGAAGGTTCTTGCGCCGACATGACGGTGCTTCGTGACTCAGTGGAGCGAGGGTCCCTACTTGTACCACAAGGCTGCAAGTACTTGGTCGACTGCGGCTACGCAAATACGGACACTTTCATCGCTCCGTACCGCGGCTCTCTCTATCACCTACCGGCTTGGCGAGCACGTGGATGCATTTACGACAACCACAAGGACCTATTCAACCACCGTCACGCCAAGCTGCGCAACGTAGTGGAGCGCACGTTCGGCGTGTGGAAGAACAGGTTCAGCTGTCTTAGACATATGCCCTCCTATCCCTTTGAAGTACAACGAGACGTAGTTAGAGCGACATGTATCATACACAACTTCGTTCGATTTAATGGTGGAGATGCTGTATCCGACGAGGATGCGGACGAGGAGATGATGCCGGAGGAGGTGGACGAAGACCAACTTCGAGAGGTTGCCATTCTTCGGGAGGACATTAGACGCGGTGAGGTCCTCCGCGATAGGATAGCCCGTGCAATGTGGAACAATAGGAGGAGGAGGGACGAATAGAGTCATCGAATCATCAGTACTTGTAGTTTCTACCTACCGTCTCGTGCAGAGTGTTAGTTGTTGCCATGTAATGGAAACTCCAAAACCATTAAATCTCATGTCATCGTCATTACTTGTTTTTAGCTGTTGCTGCTTGAAGTACGATTTTGTTCATGTGTGCGCCCATTGGGGATTGTATGTCCATTGTAAAGTTTTAAATTTATATGTATCAGGTTATGGCCCCTACTGCACTATGCGCATGCGGTTTCCCTTTGATTTTGACATACGAACAGGGCGAACAGAACCCGTTGAGGCGCCTATTCTATGTCTGCTCAACCAGTCACTGCAGTTATCGCATGCCTTACACAGATGCTCCAAGGACAACAGAGAATCACGCAAAGGAGATCGCCTATATAGCTGACGTTTTGTGGGCGGCGGAGCGCAAGAATGTTGAACTCCAACAAAAAATTGAAAGTGCTGTTTCAACAATAGATGACAAGGACTGCGAGCTTGCCTTCCTTTACTCGGAGCTGGACGATGCTGACGACACAACAACTTCGCTGAAAGACAGGGTGAATACACTACGCATTCAATTGCAACATGTGGGCATCGAAACAGTGGACGACCGTGTGGTTGACAAGCACGTCGTATGACGAAAGTTAGTATGCTTAGTACATCTATTTCTCGCAGTGTAGGCGTGCGTAGCGTAAGAATTAATCAATGTATAGGTCGTTGCCTGCATCTAAAGTCACATGGCTGTTTGGATGTTTAAGTTATGGAAAACAGTGATGGGGTTCGTCGTATTCTTACCTGTTGGTTACAACCAATATTGATGTTTGCTATCGTTTTCAGTAATAGCGCCGTAAAAGAAAGTTATCGCCCGTTACTACTTAAGCATCGGATGTAATTGACGTACAATGTTTGCAAACGTACAGGCATTTGGCAAACGTAGAGGTATCCATGCAAACGTAGGGGTATAAATGCAAATTTACGCAAATGGTGAAATACAATATATGCAAACGTATGTAACAAGGACTGCGAGCTTGCAAACGTACAGGTATTTACACAAACGTGGATTTATTAAAGAAAATAAGTTATAGACCATTACTACTTAAACAACGGTTTGCGCATATGCAATTTATGTGTTAATTAGTACAGCCTATTCCTAATTTAATGTACATTAACGAAAAAGGGAAAAAAAGGGCCGCCCTCTACTAATCGACACTCTTGTCACGTGCCCACCCACAGAACGAGACATTTACAGGGACCATTACAAAAATAATTTAAAGAAAACGGTATAATGCGTAATAGAAAGTGGACTTTTTAATGGACAGGAACAGTTTGCGGGCCAAAAAAAACTAAAAATTTCGCACAGGGCTTAAATTGCAAAAAACCCAACCCATCCCAGCAACCAAACACCTACTATTACAATCAGGATATCCACCTCTCCATCCCACTCAGGGGGGGGTAACCCAACCCACTCCAATCCAGCATCCAAACAGGCCCTATGGGATTTTCTTCGCGAATACGGATAAGATTTCGGATTTAAAGGTGACTTGACTGTTCAGTGTCACTTCCATCTACAACCCTAACTGCAGGTTGCACTCGCATTCTGCTGTATGGTCCTTGTCATGCTGTGATCTTTTTAATTTTGTGGGACCTTAACTTGATTCATCGTCACCTCCACTCAGTATACGTGGGACCTTAACTTCAATATAATGCCTTTAGATTCGTGGGGGCCTTCTCAACTAAATCAGATGAAAGGGGATGCTGAATTGCAAGATTATTACAGTTAAGCTTCTGGTTTATTAACCCCAGATAAATAATTAGGATGGTAAGCAGGAGTATGGTGATTAGGGGAGAAGGATCATCTGCTGTGGCATGGGCTGCGACAGGCTTTGCTGCATGCCCGGGAGCCGCTCGATCTTGATCGAGCGGTTCCCACGATTTTGCACTATTTGTAGGCCCGGTTCATGCGAATTCGTGGGAACCGCTCGATCAAGATCGAGCGGCTCCCGAGCATGCAGCAGAGTCTGCTGCAGCCCATGCCACAGCAGAGGATCCTTCCTCATGATTAGGTCAACTCAAAGAACCTGCAGTTGTATGATAAGACGACTTTGTTAGAGATTGCAGTTTGTTATGATGGTTAACATATGGGATAATCAGTTGTCTAAAAAACAGATATGTGATGTGGTTATTTAGTGTGATCTCCAAACTCAAGTTTCTGGAGGACCTAGCTCAACCTCCTGAACACTCTCGGGAAGAGTATGCGAGTAGCGATACGATCTTGTAACGTAGGGACTCTACTCATCACTGTATGTCATTTGGGGGCACCACAAAATTTCTTATATGTAAGTTGGTTGCACAGTTGCTTCTTATCAGAGAGAATTTGCTACAAGAGACGGTGATATGAATTTCAACTGGACTTCTTCTTGCAGTAATGAATATTTCCAACTAATTAGTTACTGATCAAAATCTCTAATCATAAAGAAAAATCAATCACAAATAATTTTATAGAAGAAAATCCACCTGAGTATTGATACATCTCCACTAACCCCAATATTTGAATTGGAATAGGAGTAGTCTAACCCGATTTTAATATAGTCCAAACCTATAGGAGTAGTCTAAACCAAAATATAATCCAAACCTTAGCATAATCACAAGATGGAATAATTTCTCTTCCAAAAGAAATACAGTATAACAAGTGTGGAATAGATACTACACGGGTCACTCTTTCTTTATTCTCTGCAGTGGTTGTCGTTATTTATTCGGAAGAGGGAAAAAGAGGTTAGAGTCGACATGTCATGCCCGGGATCGCGAAACATATTAAAAATTATGTAAGCATCTTAAAAAATATATATGGCAACACCTAATTCCCTTTTGAGAATCCATTTGATGAGAAAAATGGATTCCATCTCCGGCATGAATGAGTGCAACAAGAAGTGTTGCAAATCACGGAAGCAAGCACACACAAACACGATCAATAAAGTAAGATGCAAATACATGTATTTACAAGGTTCATTTGTAATTGGACTACACCATTGGACGGTGGTGATTGGTTTTCACTATGTGGAGAAAGAAAGAATACAGAGGATACAAAGAACCATAACCCTAGAGAGTTTATATAAAACTCCCACACATACAGATCCTTGAAAACAAACAGATCCATATACCCGAATACATATAGAACCGCTCATAAAAAATTTTTGCCCGAGATGTTGCCCCTACACCCTCGCCATTAGACCTCCCCCCCTCCCTGACTTGCTGATTGGGTAGCAAGACCCCCATCTTGTTAGGCTATGGTATGGCATGAGGGGGTGCATACATGGTTCTTCAACTGGGGTCAGATGGTTAGGATTCAATGCATATCAACAACAAGGATTGAAAAAAATCCATCTCACCATCTCCTATACGGCACATCTCATAGGACCGTTACTCTCTCTCCCCCGTGTGTGTGCCTGCATGCGTATGCATGCATGTATGTGTATGAATGTATGTATATGTATGTACATACAGGCATGTATATATGTGTTTATGTCTGGGGGTGAGGGAGTTAAAATGGGGTTACCCTGCCATTATTTTTTTATTTTTATGTTATTTTCTAGTAACACACGAAAAATAATGACTGGTGTTGCTATATGATAACATGTTTTCATTCGAATTTCGACTCATTCGATATTCATATCCCACCAATCAAGGCTATTAAATTTGAATGAGAACAACTTGTCATATAGTGATCTAAATCCTCCAAGTGTTATTTAAAAATACCTCAAAAATAAAAAAAAGTGTAGTTAGAGGTAACCAAAATAGCTCTTGGTTGTAACCCCATTTTACTCATATATGCTTCCATGCATTCACGCTGCATGCATGCACGCATGTATATACATGTGTGTAGATGTATGTGTGTGTAGAGAGGGATTTTCCAATGAGCCCTGAGCCCCTTAAGAAGCTAATGAACATGCGATATCATCCATCAATTTCACATTCGAGGATACAGATCAAAACTAGTTTTCCACTATTTTTGGGTTTGAAATCTTTTAGATTTAAAAAGTGATTATCGTAGATATTTTTATTTAATTAGTCTCTCACCATTAGGATAGGAAAGCAAGACAGTTTTCCTTTTGATCAATCCGGTCCTCTCCATTCCCATGAATACTACGGATGTAGAATGGGACAAGAAGAGATTGAGGAAGAGTTTTATGTCCTCGACAGAGACGTGGATGCTGACGGAGTCGAGGACAGACTCGTGGAAGCTGTTCTTTGCCACTATCTTGTTAGTATCTTGATTACATACTAATTGTATCATTATTTTTATGATAACAAATCTTTGTGAGTACATGTAGCTCTACAAATTTCATGACAAACTCAATCCAAGTATATATAAAGCACAAAAAATGTGGATAAAGTGAAGAAGAAAGGAGACTTTTGTAATAGGCATAAGTAAAAAGTCTCAAATATATATGCATGTGTATCATATTGGCATATTAGGTCTAAGCCATTATGATCGATCAATCTTCTTGATCTAATCGATCAATTGCCTTCAATCAATTAATCTAATCGACCTGATCAACCATTATTGATAGACCAACCCACTTGACATGGTCGATCACCCTTGATCAACCAATTGCCTTTTATGATCGGTCACAATTTGAATGGAAACCTTCGACGATCATATTATGATCGATCACCTTGATTTACATGATCGGTCAACTTGAAATGATGGATCACCTTCCTTATATGATCGATCATGTATATCAAATCTTGATGATTTATTTCCGAATGTGTTTCCAACGATTACATTTTTGAGAGCTCGTCCCCACCACTATAAATAGGACCCTAGGCTCATTGTTGAGGATACACATTCCAAGAAAAAGCCCTCTCTCTCTCTCTCAAAGCTCTATTCGAGATTGTCTCTCTCGCTCTCTACTTTAATATCAGATCTTGAGAGCCATTCATCTACACGCTTGATTTGCAATTTAATTATTTATTACAACACGTATTTTGTTAACCTCATTATTCTCATTACATATTCATATTTGAACTTTATATATTGTTGTAATCTTTGCTTTAGTTTTTGCATCCCCTTCACGTAGAGTACTACAAGATGGTGGGGGAGGAAGAAAAAAACAAAAAAGAACAACAAATTTAGACATAGAATTCAATGTTTGAAGAGAAAGATGCCACCCCTACGAGGACCGATCACATCAACTAACAATGAGCAAACTTCGAGTGCACGATCTTGAGGAACATGCTGATAACATAGGCGAGAAAAAAGACAACAGATTTGAAAAGAAATATGTAAATACAAGTTATAAGCTCAATTTAATAAATATTAAAATATGAAGTCTGAGCATCAACAACATGTGAAGGGGATCGTTAATGAGTAGTCAAAGATGGGATGAATTGGAAAACCCGCAAGATGCGATCAGCTTTAAGGAGTTGTTTCAGAAGGGAAAGCTCTCACTTACCAAGCTAGAGAGAAGTGGGTAGCCTAAAAGCACAAAGCTAGCTTACTAGGTTGGGGATAATGAGTAGTGATTGAATTCCTCCTATGATTCCACATGAGAAACCAATACAAATATAACCTACATGTCCAATCAAATTATAAGATAGAAGTCTTTTGAATTTCGTTTGGGCCATGGCGGCCAATCCTCCTAAGATCATACTCTATGAGCCTCTAAAATGTCTTTCAAGATATGATCAATACCCCAGTTGATCCTATACATATGACCCGCTATCAGGAAAAGACGAAAAGCATGAGAGAAAGAAAGACCATCTCCGAGATCAAAATCAAATTCTCATTCGATTTTTCTATTGAATTATCTTAGTGTAGCATATATGACTAAGAGTAAGTATATATGACTAGGTAAAATTACGTTAATCTAGTTACCATCACTGCAAGAAAATTAATCTAAAAAAACGAATAATTTGAATATTTATTCATATATCTTCCAATATTAAATATATATATTTCAAAAAATATTATTCACAGTAACAATTAACTTTTCGTCTATAAATTAACAACGAATATAATTATGATAGTCTTAGCCATATTTTACATCCTTACTAAGAAGTATCTGTTCACATCTCAACGTGATAATGGTTTTTATATATCAACGAAACATTATCTCTTCATTGGAAATCCTAATAAAATAATAGAAAATATTTCAAAACCTTTTTCTTATTTACCTTTTTGAAGTGGGGCCTATTCAGACAGAGAAAGAAAGGGTATTATAATGGCAATAATTTGCAGAGGGTCAACCCTCGTCTCAATCGATTCCGTGACAACCAGATGTGGTGGGAGCCAGCAATCCATAGATTATTCTACGACCGTCGATCCGGCATCGGGCGGTCCAAAATGTTCAAGTTCGTGGGGTCCCATGGCATCATTAGCATCCTTCATTATTAATACACACAAGCCACTGTTTTGTGTTTTTGAAAATCTAGTCGTCAAGATCTATGTCTTTTGCTACCCATAAATTTGTTTCTTGTCGATAATTATATCTTAATGCACCTCTAGTTGCCATTATTCTTTTAGTTTCTGTTGATATTTAGGCTTCAGGGACAATGCGGATTGTACTATTAAAAAGGTTGTACAATAATTCTGAGGACGCGGATCGTCTTATGTATTTTTTTTTTACGATTTTGATTCCAAAATCCAATCTTATAGATTGAATCTTAAATTAATGCTCTATATATCCTCGAAATTTCGCTCAAAAAAGAAGTTATTTGCTATTTTATCTTAATATTTAAAGATCCAGATTCTTTTTAAATAGAATTTACGTTGTTTAAATATTGCTCAAATATTTAATTATTAAGATGAAATAGCAAATACCTCTGATTTAAGCAAAATTTGGAAGATATCTAGAGCATCAATTAAATATTCAATATATAAAGTTTGATTTTGGAATCGAAAATGCAAAAAATAAATAAAAGATTACAGCAGAGCAGGTCTACTTTAACTCTCGTTACATCATATGAGCAAAAGTTTTGGATTTTTACGTAGATGCCCTTGAAATTTTCTCCAAGAGTGTGGTTGGTGTATTTTCAGAACCTCAACTTTTGGAGGATTATTTACATGATAAATCTGCCTGTGAAAATGATTTAATTCGGATGTATATGATAATTCATCATAACTAAAATGATAATCTGTTGTTTATATCTTGATGAAGATGAAGATGAAGGAATTGATGTCATAGGTGGTTTTTGCTACAAGTATGTTTACATGTACATGTTTTAGTTGTACAAGCATGCCGATATACCATCATAAGTCCATGTTACATACGATGACCATCGAAGTTTGGCATTTATATATAATTCACAAGCCCATGTGAGGGTACAATATTCCTTAGGATCCTGAATTGTTTCAAGTTTTCACGTTCGAGTTAAAAGTTCATCTTCTCTGTAAAAAGTTGACCATGGCAAGATACTGATGGCGACACATTTAGATGGGCGGATGACGATGTTAGAGACAATATTACTGTAGTTTTTTTTAATTAGTAGCGGGATTCGAACCCT
The DNA here is from genome assembly GCA_037367405.1 of Ottelia alismoides. Lineage (NCBI taxonomy): Eukaryota > Viridiplantae > Streptophyta > Magnoliopsida > Alismatales > Hydrocharitaceae > Ottelia > Ottelia alismoides. The sequence goes on along the minus strand of JAZKJV010011896.1, from coordinate 235,327 downwards.
GATCCTTTAAAGTGTGAGCCACTGCTTCTACCACCAAACCATTAGAGAAGTTCTCAATATTACTGTAGTTGCCTAAGGTGTACAAGGGTATAAACATTCCAAATGGTAAAGTCTATAAAGTTGGAAGCTATTAGGAGGTTGTGGGGGAAGGGAAGTGAGGAGGTAGTGGAAGGTAATGGCGGAGACAATGACAACTGATAGTGGAGGAGGAGGTAAGGTTGTGGATCTTGATGGTGTTGTTGGTAGTGTTGAATATTTTAATGGTGACAAATTAGATGCGACAAAGCTACAAGAAGAAAGATTTAAGAAGAATGATTTTTGTAGATGTCATATACAATCTCCGAAGGAATAAAGTCCACAAGCAAATAAATTAGAAGAAGAGATTTAAGAAGACAAAGCTATAAGAAGAAAGATGAACAAACAGGAGATAAAGAAAAAAACTTTGAAATTTTTTAATAATCATATTCCTGACAATAATAATAAAATATAAAGGTCTTAGTTATAATCATATCATTCATACATGACTTGTAGAATGCAAACAACTTCCAGATCTACTTAAAAAAATTAGTTATATTAATCAACTAAATTGTTCCACATTTCTTCCTTTATATTCTGAACAATATCTAGTGAGTACATGTGATCTACCTTCACTCTTTTGTGATTGGTGACCTCAAAGATCAATTAAACTTAAATATTTTCCCCAAAATCACTCGGAGATAAGCACCTTTTCATCAGCATCCGTTATTATCTAATTAATTAACTTTTTAATATTTAAATTTTGATTCTTAAAAAACCACTTTTTAGCTCGACTAGAAAGTTAAAGTGATTTACTACACCATTTGGTTTGAGCAAGCAGAGTAAGCAAGTAATTGATCATTTTATTCCTTATGAATAATAATTGACGGCTACTTTTTGTTATTTGATGAAATAACTACTACCGTTATTCTCGTGACACGACCTGTAGGTATCGTCTCCGCTATGATACTAGTTGATGGGAACAAAAGCGATACCAACTCTGTTTTGATACCGGTTGTTCAAACACGACACGTCGGTATCGTTTCCACTCGGATATTGGATGAACTCTTGGATACGGATGCAGATGCGCAAACGGCCACCACCACTGAAGCACGTGAAATAAAGAACAACCATATATAACGGTGGTTGGTTGCCTCTCGCGACCATCGGATAAAGACGATCACCAAAAGAAGAGCGAGTACAACGCTCTATGTTCCCTCACTCTTTTCCTCTACTCTCTCTCCCCTTTCTCTAGGGGTTACATTGTTCTTGTGGTGGTGGTGAGGCAATGCCTCCACCACCCTATATATAGCACCGTTACAACCCCATAGTCATATTTCCAATAGGATTATAAATAGAATACAACTCAACTGCTACTAGGATTACGAGTCCAACCCCAATAGGATTCTCAATCCTAATATGACCCTAATCCTAAAAGTTATATGTCATTTTTACGCCGCTTAACCATCGTAGTTATGTCATATATATTACACAACGTGTATATATATCATATATAGTGTGTGGGTTAAATGAGTATGCTCTTGTGAGCATACAACATCATACTCCCATCTCTCTCTCTCTCTCTTTAAATTTTTTAGAAACAAAACTTGAGGGATTATGGAGTATGCGTTTCAAATTTCATGCAAAACAAATATTCCTGATATGTCCATCTAGAATAGGTCAATTTCAGGAATTTTATGATCGTTAAAATTTGAAAATCTTGATAGATGTATTAGAAGCCTGGAATTAAGTTGAATTTGAAATGAAATTATAGTGATCTATGGTCATCTAGATCCTCCTAGAATTCATTTAAAAAAATCGAAAAGTGTGAGGGAAAAGGAATGTGAGGATGTAAGTTGTATACTCTAAAGGAGCATACTCTTTTTTCCCATAGTGTGTGTGTATATAAATATAATCGGTATATATATTGTGTGTATTTGTCTATGGGGAACTTCAAATGAAGTAGGGTAATCCCAACAGTTTTCCGGATGAATAACAAAAAATTCAAAAGATTACATCTTCCTTCATTGGAATCAATTCTTTTCATACATCAGACTTCTTTCCTTGGTCATGAAGAAAAAGAGGAAATAACCTTGCATATTTTTATGTTAAAAAAGAGGAAAGGTTTAGTTTTTGGCACACATATGTATGGATTCCTCCCTCGGTATCATTTTAAGGCCCTGTTTGTTTGATGGGAAAGGGACTACAGTGGAATGGAATCAAGACATGAATGGAATTATCAATGGAATGGAATGGAATAAGTTTTTCCATTCCATTGTTTGGTTCATATTAGGAATTGAAAGATTTATTATGAGACATATTTCTTTCTTATGTTTGGAAAGGGAAAATAATAGAAAGAAAATAACCTTCCTTTTGATATATTTCTTTAAGTAGAAAAAATAATTGTATCTTCCAAATTATTTTTTCATATAATTGATATATTTCATATAATGAATCAATAGTCAAATTTAAATGGAGACTGCTTCAATTTTTTCTATACAATTGATATATTTGATATATCCATATCCGCTAAAATATTTTATCACCATATTTGTATCTATATCACATAAAAGTTAAAAATGTTCTGAGTATTCTTATCCATAAAAAAATAAAAATAATATCCATGTCCATATATGCATACACTAAAATGTAACCCATATCCATATCCTAAATAAACTAAAGATGGCATACATATCTATATCTATATTTGCAAAAAAAAATAAGAATTCATTTCCATGTCCGCAAAAAAAATCATCATTCATGTCCATATCCGTATCCACAAAAAAAATTAAAATCCACATCCATATCGTATATATATCTGCTAGATTATAACAAGTATCCATATTTAAAAAAAATGAAAATTGCATCCGTATCCACATCCATATTAGAAAAATCTCATATCCATATCCGTATCCTAAAAAAAAAAATACACATCTGTGTTCGTATCTGTATCCGTAAAAAAACCATATTTGATATATTTTATCTATATAATAGATATATTTAATATATATATATATTCGTATCCGCAAGAATATTCGTAATCATATTGTATCTGTGGCCTAACAAAATTGAACTATATATGTATCCGTATCCACAAAAAATATCCCATATCCATGTCAGTACCCATATATACATATATTTGTAACTTATCCGACCTTTTTCATCCATATATTTGTATTAATATCCAAAAAGAACAATATCTATGTTGGTATCCAAAAAATCCCAAAAAGAAAAAACATATCCATGTCAGTAACCATATATTTGTAACAATGGTATATTAATTAAAACTGATATTGAATATTAATCAATATTATGATTATGACTATAAATACAAATATTCATATGTATAAAGTAGTTTGCTTTAAGTAATAAATATTTTAATACAACAAGTTACCAGAGTAAATCCAATAGTTACATTAGTTATTCATAATATCCCACCTTTACATAGATTTGGTATAAGCCGTATAGAATAGGAAATGAAATATCTTATGCAACATTCAAGCGGTAGATTTATGGAGACCAAAAGAGGTTTGTCTTTACTATTAAAAATACTTGTCCATCACTCAATGTTACTGGTCATTTCAAGTTACCAACCGTCACTCAATGTTACATGTGTTACTTAATGAAAGGTAAATGTTACTGATATACTTCTCAATATTACAGGTCTTTACTATTAAAAATACTAGTCCATCACTCAATGTTACTGGTCATTTCAAGTTACCAACCGTCGATGCATAGAAGGGGCTAGAGCAATCTCCCTCTGACCAATAATGGGTAGTCGAACCCCATTAGCAATGACCATGGATCTCCCAGGTGGGATAGACCTATAAGAGCTAAACTATGTTCGGTCTCCACACATATGATGTGATGCTCCAGAATCCATAATCCAATATGTCAACTCCGAACTGCTACAACTGGTAAACGCATAAGGAATACTTGATGTACTGGACGCCGCTCTCGCAGTAGCTGCTGCATCTGAGGAACCTACAGTCGGAATCCGATATCTAGGGAGTACCTTGGAATGACTATTCCCACCTATGACGGAATCCGATATCTATTGTAATCATTATTCATGCCTTAATATGATATAACAAACACAAGAATGGAATCGAGAGACAACTGAAGATTCTATTCCTCCCTCTATTCCAACATAACAAACAAAGCCTAAAGTGAAGCGAATGTGGAGTTAATTTTAGGGATTTTATCACTTGTGCCCCTCTGAGATATCGCAATATCAATTATGCCCCTATCTTTTTGGTAATATCAGTTGTGCCCCTCACTTCTTGCTATTTTATCACTTGTGGCCCTCGGGTTAGTGACCGTCCATCCACAGTGCAAACGGACGTTAACTTTGAGGACATAAGCGGCATTAATTTTTAAAATAAGGTTTCATGATCATTTTACACCTTCTTCCCCATCCTCTTCTTCTTCCTCGTCTTCCCCATCCGCTTTCCTTCGACCAACGCCAGTCGCGTCGGTTGCGCGACCACCTAGCGCCACCCCGTGCCAGTCGCTGCAGCCGTGACCTCCTGCACCCGCGCACTGCTCCCCCTTTCTAGAGTCGTCGACCATCTTCCTCCACCGCAAGAGTTCCGTCACCTTCCTCGAGAACCGACGTCAACCTCCGCCTTCCAGAACCTCCGCGTGAGGGTGTGTGTCGCCCTCTGCCGTGGGTTGGAACCTCCACCGACCGCCCTCCTGCACGGGTGGGTCGTCCAGCCTCTCCTTCCGCCACCTCCTCCCCCACCCGACCCCCGCCCGGCTCCGCCTCCCCAACCCTCTCCCGCACCTCCTCCAAGCCCCAGCCCCTCCTTCCGCCACCTCCTCCCCCACCCGACCCCCGCCCGGCTCCGCCTCCCCAACCCTCTCCCGCACCTCCTCCCAAGCCCCATCCCCTCCTTCCGCCACCTCCTCCCCCACCCGACCCCCGCCCGGCTCCGCCTCCCCAACCCTCTCCCGCACCTCCTCCCGAGCCCCAGCCCCTCCTTCCGCTACCTCCTCCCCCACCCAACCCCCGCCCGGCTCCGCCTCCCCAGCCCTCTCCCGCACCTCCTCCTGAGCCCCAGCCCTTCCTTCCGCCACCTCCTCCCCCACCCGACCCCCGCCCAGCACTTCCTCCCCAACCCTCTCCCGCACCACTGCAGCCATTACTCCCGAGCCCCAGCTTCCACACCGCAGAGAGCATGTGGCTCCCCGTTGCACGCTGATGGCCCCCACGACCTCGAAGGCTGTGGCAAGCTCGGACTCCGGCAAGGATGGTTCCAAGCAACCGAGATCAAGTGCCTTCCTCCCAGATTGACCTCTAATTTTATTCTGACCATAATACCCTTCTTAACCACACCATGGTTTGAATAAACCATTGTTATTTTAATTTTTTGACGGTCAATCTGACGGAAGGGCACAACTGATGACATAGAAAGAAGTGAGGGGCACAACTGATATTACCAAAAAGATAGGGACATAACTGACATTGCGATATCTCGGAGGGGCACAGGTGATAAAATCCCTTAATTTTAAGCATCCGCATAAATTTTCCAACGAACCATTCCGCCACGTTTCCATTTGCTTGGAACCATCTGGACACCTCTTAAAGAATAGGGTTCCTTGCGTAAATGACCCAATTCTATGAACAATGAAGCCCAAGTATAACTAACCCACCCCCGGTACTGTGCAAGTAAAGCAAAACTCCAACTTTCTCACTTCGCCATAACCCACGACTGGGCCCCACCCTTTCTGGTCCTTTATTACCATCGCCCCTCCCCCTCACCCTCCATCTCCACCTCCTGCTGGTCCAGACCTCCTCCTGCACATCACCCCCATCATCTCGCTACTCCCTCTCGCCCTCCGGTTTTCTAGGGTTCCCCGGTGGCGATTGATCTCGCTCCCCATGGAACCCCACCTCATCGATTGTAGCCACCGATTCTTCAAGTTCAGATTCCCCGCGCCGTAGAGACCCCACGATCGCAGCCCCTCCGGATCTCCTCCTTGATCCTTTCCTCTCTTTCTAGGTTTTTTTTCTGGGGTCGTATAGATGGATACCTCGACGTGGATTGATCGATACGACGACTACTCGCTAGGATTCGTGGGTAGGGGATCGATCATGCTTGGGATCGACTACTCGAGGTTGTTCTGGATCTTGTTCGGCGTGTTTTTCCTACGAGAACCACGAAGGAAAGCCGCGGATTTAGCGTCCGCTTCTAGGCGTGCCAAAAAGGCGCTAACTTTGGAGGGCGACCCCCTCCCGATCTGATCACCTGACTTCCCTTCCTTCCTTTCCATTCCCCTACCCTCCCTTTTTTCTCGGATCTTGGGTTCCGCTCTCTCGGCGGAGATGTTCGGCGCGCGGCGTAACGTGTGGGATTGCCACAAAGGTGGCGGCTTGGATGGCGAGGGCTACGTGGAGACTGATCCCACCGGGCGCTATGGGAGGGTGAGCTTTTTTCATCTAGAAAGCTGTTTAATTTAGTGGAGAAGCTCTGTATATGGATGATTGGAAGCTGCTTCCTTTTGCTTTGCATTATTTTCTGCGCTTTATTTGGTTAAAAAGTTGGATTCTTCTAAAAAATTGTTTTTGTGTGGAAGTGTATTCTACAGTAGTTGGAGATTAAGACAGACGAAAGCGAAACGAGAATTGACTTTCCTTTTTTTGTTAGTATGGCGTGATCTGCTGAAATAAAATTTGCCAATTGGGTGGTTTCTTTCTCCTGTCAGCATGAGGTTTTGGTTGCTTCTAATTTATTCTAAAAAGACCTTGCGTTCGCAATCAATTTTTTTACCCTTTTATGGCCAAGTTGGTCGTTGCATAATATAGTCTGTTATCATATCATCCGGTGACCACATATGTGGCCAGTCTCTAGATAATATTATTTCTAGAGGAAGCTAGATGCCAGGTTCCTTTTTTGTCTTGTGTGGGGGATAACATAAGCAAGCTGTTTGATAAAGTTTTAATGGTAAGCAGGAAGTGTATAACTGTTGGTTTCTTCCCCTGGCTGGTTTAATCTGTCAGACTTATAGAAGGGATGAGTTTGTAACAAGTTGGATATTTAGTTATCATTGCCAGCCTAAATATTTGGCACTTTGATATTTATACCTACTAGCAGATCTTAGGGTCCACGAAGTTAATAAGAGGTAAAAAAAATTCATGCCCACCCAGCACAGTCATATAACTGCATGGAGGGCCCTAATTCTCTATTTGGAATACATAATTCTAGGTGACGAGATTATGAAAGGGAAAAATCAATAAATAAAAGGACAAAGTTTGGGATCTTTTCATAAAAGAGGAGGTTATTGACTGGATATAGGAAATATAGAAATTTTATATGGGAATTGTTACATTAGAATGCAATGATGGGAGCAAGGACGTATCTAAGGGGGGGGGGGGGCAAGGAGGGGCAAGTGCCCCCCCCCTAAATTTTGAGATTGCATACTATATGTATATGTAATTTTTCCATGTGGATTTTTTAAGCTAAAAATAATACTAATATTTCATAATTATAATACCTCATTTGGATTTTTTGAGGGTAAAACTCGTATATGCCCCCTCATTTCTTTAGAAAATATTCAATAACTTTTACCAATAGATAATATACCTCTTAACATAAAATTTTACCTCAAATCAACCTATATTGGATAATTTCTTCAATCGATCAACTTATAATAAATGACTACTCTAATCTTATTGGTTATCCATTTTTTAGAATCAGACTATAGAATGAATCGATCTTTCATCCAATCTCATATACGAGGTTTAATTCGCAATCTAAAAAAAAATAAAATTTTAAAAAATTCATTTATTGTCAAGTCTCATATATTATTCATTTGTCCTATTTATTATCAAGTAAATTGATCAAATGCACATATATTCTTGATCGGTGTATTTTTGTTAATAAATATTATTATTTCTTGTTATTGATAAAAAGTATAGAATTAGATATTTTATATTTTTGATTTGATACAAATTCGGAACAAGTGTAGTTTATTTGTAATTAATCAAAATCTATGTACTGAATTCAAAATAAATAAAATACTTGAATATAACTTACTTTTTTTAAAAGTATAAATATCATTCACAAAAAAAATCCCGTCATTGTGGAACATATATAATACCAATTTATGTAAAATTGAATAAAAAGATATATTTGATTAAAAAAGGTTCAAAATTGACTATTCTTATATAATAAATAAGTTCAAAGTTGATGAAAAATATACGTGAAAACTATAGAGATAATTTGTCCCTAACAATTACTGTTATATAATAAATATGACTGTACTGTAATTGATAGACATATTTTTTAAAAACTGTGTGCCCCATCCTAAAAAATGTTCTGGCTCCGTCCCTGGATGGGAGCTTGATATATCTGATATCTCTTGTAATTTGAATCGCTCCTGTTCGCCATGTAAAAGTGAACTTTATAAATACATTTTGATCATGGCTACCTCGTTAGGTGAATTGAGATATTTTGGATTGGATGATATAAACTTGTCAAGCTCTAGGTTGTGCATGTGCTCTTGGAATAGGCTAGCTTAGGGGGTTGGAAGTTGGTTTTGGTCAATTCTTCAAGGTTGAGCTTCACGTTTTTGACGAGTCAAAGGATGGCTACTAGCAATCAATAGTCATATATGTATGTATGTGTATACATACGTGTCTGTGTATGGGTGTGCGTGCGTACGTGCACATGTGTGTAGAGGCCTTTTCCATTGAGCCATGCACCCATTAGGATTGTGATGAATACACTCATTTTTACTAACATTTTCTATCATTTTGAGTACAATGTTTTTTATAAATGTTATACATATTCTTAGTTCTAGTGATCATTTTCAGAAAAAGAAGCCTTAAATTAATATGAAATGATTGTATCTTTATTTGTATTATGGATATCAATTCTATTCTTACTAATGTTCATTTCGTATTAATTTAAGATTTGCTTTTTGTAAAAATGATTACTAATTGTAAGAATATGATATAACAGTTGTACACCAATAAGTACTATACTTAAAATGCTAGAAAACGTTAGTAAAAATGAGTATACTCATTACAATCCTAATGGGCTCATGGCTCATTGGAAAATTTCCCTATATGTATAACAAGCATGGCCTCAAATTTCATCGAAATTCGGTCGAATTTCTGTCGAATATCGATATCCAGTCGAAATCGAAATTCGACCGAAATGACCGAAATGACCGAAATATGGGGGTGCTAGTACAAAAAATGACCGAAATGACCGAAATTTCGGTCGAAATTCCACCGAAATTCCATCGAAATTCTGTTTTGGTCGATATCGAAATGGTGACCGAAACCGACATTTAAGGCCTTGATAACAAGTTCATGATTCGGAAAGAATAAGCAATCAAGAAAATCTTAAAAAAACAATGAAGAAATGATCACCCCTTTCAGGGTTCCTAATAATAAGGAAATGAACACAAAACACTTTCAAAGTACAATTGACTAGCCTTAGAGACTACTTCTTTTCTCGATAGCCCATGCGTCCGTAGAATTGTTAGAGCTTTTGCTCGATCTGCTTCACACATGTAAGGGCACCTGGCTCCATGATATCACCCTCTTTAAAGGAAGTCTAGAAAGTTTTCCAGCTTGACATATTAAGTTAATGAATAGCTATGCCAAATCAGATTTATCTAGCAAAAGGACACTAACCAAAGAGTTGCTCAATATAGTCTTTCATTGGATTGCAGAAATGGTAGAGAGGGTTCGGGCTGTCCATTTGCATCTATAAACTCTTTCAACTGGTCTTTTGTTAATAACCGTAACATGACTTGACATTTGAGGGTGTTTTGATTTGTACATGAAGTGCGAGGTAGGAGGCATATAGCCCTACAAGTTTGTGGCCAACATGGACTTGAGCAAGGGAAATATTAACTAAGTATGCCAACATGGCCTTAAAAAGCGAGAAAACTATGACTTAGTGATCTATATGTGAAGGTATGGCCAACACAGCCTTGAAAAATGAAAAGTATATTCAAGGAAACTTACTCCATAAAAATAATGTATTTTTTGTGTTGATAGGTGGTCGGGCGAGTTCTCATGGCACCTTTTTTCTTTGCCGCAAAATATGCTTTGATATCTAAGTTCCTACATATCAAGTACACATTATTTGGATTTCTTCTAGCAAGTCTCCTCTTAAAGTCCGACATTTCCTCATTTGTTCGTTCATTGCAAAGAATCACCAACTTCTTTGGATCATCAAGTACTCTAATAGAGTTCCACCAACTAACAACCCAATCATCTCCAACTCAAAGGTTGGGGACCTTTCTCTCTTTCTTGAACCTCTTGGCTAATGAGTGTTCAAGTTGCTTTTTGCGTACTTTTGTTAACTCTGCATATGAGGAGGGATAATTGTCTTTCACTTCAAATTCATTTTCCACCTCATTTTACATGAGAAGTGTGAAGCCACCTGTCCACTGTTTTAATGTCTTGCACTTTTTGAAACATCCTTCGTAGAAATTGTCTCATCTAACATTAAAATCTATCTTCCGATCTTCCATAAGAATGTTATCATGGATGCTCGGTTGCGACCTTCTTTGCTTCCTTCCTTCCTCGCTATTTTGTAGTTCGTAACATTTTCCTCTGTTCTTCTCTAGTTGGGGATTGTAATATATCTAACTTGTGTCGACGCTCTTTCGTCCTAGGTAATATTACCCAAACTGGAGATTCCTAGGACCTCAAGTTGGGTATGACATTTGAACTCGTGTTATTTGTGTGCGACCGGGATAAGAGGGTATGGTGTGAGGCCCGATTGATTGGATGAACTACCCGAGTATGACAAACTTTTGGATGCCCCTGGATGACGCATGGTTCCACCTAGTTTATGAACAATTAGAACCTTTCTCATTTGTGTGGGCACTTTGGTTGGTTTATCATGTGGTTGTTTTTTTGTCACGAGAGCTTTTATGTATAGGATGTGGTGGACCATGTCGAGGCTCTTTTTGAGTCTTTGACATTGTAATGTGAGCCGTCCATTTGTTTACACATGCACGCATGTACCCACTCTAACATGCACGCACACACACACATGATGACACACACAAACACACAATTTTGGGTGGCTGTCCTTTTTCCTTTTTAAAAAAGAGTTGGGTATGACTGTTTACGATCTTGAAGGATATTGGACAACTTGGTTTATTTCCAAAGTTGCAGAAAGCGGTAGTCCGTACTCGGTCGGCGGGGTCACCTACTAAGGATTAATCGACAGTCGAGCGACTAATTGGAATTAGTCGGTCATTAGTCAGTTTTGAATTTTTTTAATTATTTTAAATATATAAATTATTTTTTATACATATATTCTTATATATATATACATATATTTATACATTTTATATGCCATCATAATGAAACAAAAGAACTAATTGACTTTATATATAACATTAAGCATATTAGAATATGTTTGCTTTAAAAAAAGAGAAAAACTAAAAAAATAAAAAAGGTTGTTGTAAAAGTCGGCCGACTAGTTGGCCCGACTAGTAACGGCTGCCTAGGCCTAGTCGAGTCGGCTACCCCCCCCCTCGACTCGACTAGTCGGCCGACTTTTGCAAGCTTGTTTATTTCTAGTCATTAACATGATGTGATACTTAAACGCTTATCTTGGACGCATACATTTACTTTTTTGTAACTTTTTGTTGTCTTCGATGAATTAATGCTTTATATTTTTTAAAGTAATGAGAGTACAAATTTACTATATTGATCTACAGATAATCTTCATAATTTTCACTACTACTTAACCACAACCTCTAGAGAAGCTTGAATTTTCCACCTTAAAGTGATACTGACTGAAGCCCCTCCATACACATATATTTAGCACTGAACCTTTGACTTAAAAGATCAGGGCTAAATTTATATCCATATCTGCAAAGGGAGTTATTTTCTAATATTTTCATTTAAATGTTTGATAAAATAATAAGAAATGTGCTGTTTCTTATTCTAAGTTATTGACAAATGAACATACATCAGTGAAAACCCTCATTTTCGAAGGAAATTCTATTTTTTTGGTTAATTACAATCAATGAGCTATTTCCTGGTATCAGTATGCGCTTCATACTTATTTCCATGCTTAAAACTAATATGCAAGTAATGTTATTACTTAATTGTCACGAATCTTAACATCTCTTTGGTTATCTTTTTAACAGTATGAAGATCTCTTGGGCAAAGGAGCCATGAAAACAGTGTATCCTCTTGTCATTTCTTCTTTAATTGTTGAGTTTTTTTCTCTATTCAAAGTTGTTTCAATCTCATTTTTAGATGTATTAGCAGCAAGCACTCACTGTAATAAGTCTAAAAAAAAGTACTAACTATAATAGTTTAAAGTTTATATAAAGGGCAATCCGGTGGTGCTTAGGCTCCCAACATCTAGGGCTTTGTGAAAGGGGTTGGACTTGGATCACTTTGTGTCTATTATGCGCAGCTGTACCTTACATTCTTCTTTTCCTACAAGAGGCTATTTCCACGACCTGGATTTGTGACCTCTTGGTCGCAGCAGCAACTTCTAACATTTTGCCAAGCTTCCCCTTCAAAAGTTAAAAGTTCATGTAAATGTAAAAAATAACTAAGATATGTTTTAGAAGGTAGCAGTGCTTCCAAAATATAAATTAGACAGATCAGACAGGATCAATTAGCTTAGTCTTCCCCACTGGACGATGAAAATGCTGCCCTCAAGCTTATCTTTTTGAAAAATTACATTATTCCTCTTCAACCAATTTAATAAAAGCTCATAGTCTTGACTCGCTCTTTTGGCCTAAACTATTATGCTTTAGGTACGATAAAACAAAACTAGTGTAATATGTAGAATGCGATATCAGAATATTTAGGTACTAATATAGTAGAAGGGAATTTCAGAAGACAGTGTACGAGTCAATCTGAAGATACTGAATGTTGGTGCCCAGGTCTAAACTCTTTGAGAAGAGCCCAGGTTTACATTCAGTCTGATGCAGAGCTGATGATGACCAGATATATATGCTGTTATTACCTTGACCTATTCTATGCTAGATACAGGGCATTTGATGAGTTGCAAGGGATTGAAGTTGCATGGAACCAGGCCAAGATATGTGATGTCTTGCGTTCACCAGAAGCACTTGAGCACCTGTACTCTGAAGTTCATCTTCTCGGCAGCCTAAAACATGATTCAATTATCAGTTTTCATACGTCATGGGTTGACCCTGGGAAGAGAACATTCAATTTTATCACAGAAATGTTCACATCGGGGACATTAAGAGAGTATGTTCTTTTGTTTTTCCTTTATCCACAAAATAGATCTTGTTTTTCTTCTTACGAGAGGTCATGTCTGTAAAATTTGTTATTTTTTATCATAATAAAAGTTATTTGTTCTAAATGCAAGCTAAACCTTCTTTAATTGAAAGCGGAACTTTGGTTCAGGTACCAGAAGAAATACAGGCATGTGGATATCAGGGCTGTGAAGAACTGGGCTCGCCAGATACTGCACGGCCTAGTTTATCTGCATAGCCATGACCCTCCGGTGATCCACAGAGATCTCAAGTGTGATAACATTTTTGTCAATGGGCATCTTGGACAGGTCAAGATTGGCGATCTTGGCTTGGCAGCAGTTCTCAAGGGCTCACAGCAAGCCCACAGTGTCATAGGCAATGCCCCCTTTATATCTTTGTAACCAGTAAATGGTCACATATTTCCTGATTCGTACTTGTCTTAGTTACCTATCCATGTTTTTTATTGTTCATGGGAGTGTGTAAAGCAATACCTGAACTGATTATGGTTTATACTGAAGTAATTAATTTGAAGTTCTGGTATCATTGAATTCTATATCTGATAAAGTTTACCTAGGCCTAAACTGTTTATGGTTGGCACTGAAGCTAAATCCAATGCAAGTTCCACTATCATTAAATTTATATCGATAACATTTAGGGATCGTTTGGTTGCAGGGTTGGGCGGGGTTGGGTTGGGTTGGGTACTATTCACAGGGGTACCCCCTCCTCACAGTTTACTATTCACCCAGCCCTGTGAATAGTACCCAACCCTGCCCAACCCTGCAACCAAACGAACCCTTAAGTTGATGGCATCATGTTTTCTTTGTTAGATACAACGTGAGTTGTTTGTCTTTGAGGCTTCTAGTGCCAGTTTCAAATATTGTTCTCTTGGTTTCGGGTTTCAGGCACACCAGAGTTCATGGCTCCAGAACTGTATGATGAAGAATATAATGAGCTTGTGGACATATACTCGTTTGGCATGTGTGTCTTGGAAATGCTTACCGGAGATTACCCCTATAGCGAATGCTCGAATCCTGCTCAAATATACAAGAAAGTGACATCGGTAAATTTCCGCTAGCCTTGAGTTATGTTAGATAGGACATGCCTCAGATAATTGGCAATTTTTGTTTTCAACTTTTCAGGGGAAGTTGCCGAATGCGTTCTACCAAATTACTGACCAAGAAGCTCAACGTTTCATTGGAAGGTGCTTGGAAGATGTTTCTAATAGGCCATCTGCCTGGGAACTGCTTCTTGATCCTTTCCTCCAGCTTGAAGATATGAAATCCCCATTGTCTGCGGGGAGTGGTCGTCCATATGCTTTGTCACAATGCCAGGTCTCTTTGCCACCGTCACCAACTGGTGAGAAGAAAAAAATGAGCACGGACATGAAGATCACTGGGAAAATAAACCCTGATGATGACACCATTTATCTCAGAGTGCAAATTAGTGATAAATACGGTAAGCATGCATCTTATTTACTCTCTTGTTTTCTACTTAGTTATTCCTGGTTCCTGAACATCAACCCTATGCTAAACTGTTTATCTCATCAATTGTTTACTATTTGACAGGTAGTGCCACGAATGTGTACTTTCCGTTTGACATCAGCAGTGACACTCCAATGGATGTGGCTAATGAGATGGTGAATGAGCTTGAGATTATGGACCGGACTGCATCTTCAATTGCAGAGGTGATTGATAGGGAGATCTCGGCTTTGGTACCACACTGGAGGGATGAAGAGCCAAGTGATGTCTGCAGCTACCGGGAGGAGGATGGGTTTGACAACTATCTGTTCTCTCCCACCTCCTCTCAAGATTCCAGTTTCAGTAGGATGCAGTCGATAGATGTTCACCATGAGCCCGTCTATGATTGGCTCCAAGGTAAACTCTTAAGCAGTCTAAGGTGCTTATTTCAACACATCTAAATTTTAATTTCAAGTTATTGTTTCTTGAACGAGATTTCAGATGACCATTAACCTATTGGCTTTGAAAAAATCATAGGATCATGGTTTGGCCATTTTGTTCAATAATGTTTGGTCAGAATGGAATTGGACTCGGAAGGGAATTGTGCTAGGAATGGAACAAGGAATTGCCATTTTCTTTCTGAGGTTTGGGTAAAAGTTGAATTAAGTGATACAAAATCATAGGATCATGGTTTGGCCATTTTGTTCAATAATGTTTGGTCAGAATGGAATTGGACTCGGAAGGGAATTGTGCTAGGAATGGAACAAGGAATTGCCATTTTCTTTCTGAGGTTTGGGTAAAAGTTTAATTAAGTGATATCAAACACTTGTAGCATTGGTAAATATATTTTTACTGTAACTTTGGATAAAAATATTTTTTACTAATGTTTATGTAGATATTATTACATAAAGATTTTGCATGTTAATAGGTCTTATTTATACAATTCGATGCTATATCACCCGAGACTGTATAGTTCAAGTCTGAAATCATTTTACACAACATTGTATTCAGTGGAGAAGTTAGATCCCTTTGGGCAAATTTACCCTTCGCGATCCTTTTATTATTAGGAGGCTACATCTAATGTAGTTTTTGCACTTTGAAGTTTATGAATAAGTGATGTTTTTGGGCGTGCACCTTCACGGTTAACACCTTTTTATCTAAAAAATTAAGTCCCTCACCCTTCACCCTTTAAGTTGTTGTAGGACATCATTTCGCCCCAAGAAAAAGAAGAGAAGAAAATACCAACCAATATTGTAATCTGGATACTGTCTGGTAAATAAAGCACATTGAATCCGTCCCAATTTCTTCGGCGGTCCTGCCATCTTCACACAACAACAACAAAGCCTTTTCCCACAATTAAGTAGGGTCGGCTACATGGATTCTTCGCCTCCATTTAGATCTATCTTGGGTCAATCCCGGGCTTATATCCAAAAAACTAAGATCCCTTCGTAGTCTCTCAACACTTCTTGGGCCGTCCTCGCCCTCTCTTAGCCGGCTCAACATCCCAATACTCGCATCTCCTAACTGGTGCATCCGTTGATCTTCTTTGCAAATGACCAAATCATCTTAAGCGGTTTTCTCGCATCTTATCCTCGATCGGAGCTACACCAACTTTCTCTCTGATTGCATCATTCCGAGTCCGATCTTTACGTGTGTGTCCACACATCCACCTTAGCATTTTCATTTATGCTACAGCCATTCTTTGCACATGTCTATGGTTCACAGGCCAACATTCAGATCCATAGAGCATAGCACGTCTCATGGCTGCTTTGTAAAACTTTCCTTTAATTTTTAAAGGAATTTTCTTATCACAGAGAACAACAGAGGCTCCTCTCCACTTTAGCCGGCCTACATTTATTCTAGGGATATTTATACCCATAACCCTGAGTAACTTCGTAATTACCCCGAATACCTTCTATAATCACGAATTACACACAAGCCCCTGAATAACCACTCCGTTTTACATTCATAACCTTCCGTTACTTTAGTTCAGTAACTCAACCAGATGGCTGAGTTAATCTAACCAAATCAATAATCAACGGCTGAGATTAATCGAAAAAAAGGAAATAAAAGGAGGTGGATTCGAGTGCTGGAGCTTTCAGCAGATGTACGACCTGGGGTTTGGCTTAGAGCGGAGCCTGAGCGACAGGCAAGGGAGCTACTGAAGCTTGGGGGCGAGCGACGGGAGGGAAGGATTGGCAAGGAAGCTGCTGGAGCTTGCGGGCGGTGGGAGGGAGGCAAGGGGGCGAGGCGTGGGGCTTGCGGGGTGGGGGGGTGTTGCAGGCTCGGATGGGAGGAGGGGGGTGGGGACGCTGAAACTTGAGGGGGGGGGGGGGGGGGGGAGCTCGCAGGCGAACGACGTGGGCTGGAGGTTGCGGGAGGGTGGAGGTGCATGGGGGTGGGGTTGCGGGCTCGGATGGGAGGAGGGGGGTGGGGACGCTGAAACTTGAGGACGGGTGGGGGGAGCTCGCGGGCGAACGACAGGAGTGGGCTTGAGGTTGCGGGAGGGTGGAGGCGCGTGGGGGTGGGGGGAGGCAGGCGAGCAGCGGGAGTGGTTGGAGGGGTTGCGGGCTCGAATGGGAGGAGGGGGTGGGGACACTGAAACTTGAGGGCGGGTGGGGGGGAGCTCGCAGGCGAACGGAGCTCGCAGGCTGGAGGTTGCGGGAGGGTGGAGGCGCGTGGGGGTGGGGGGAGGCAGGCGAGCGGCGGGAGTGGTTGGGGGGGGGGGGAGGTTGCGGGGCTCGGATGGGAGGAGGGGGTGGGGACGCTGAAATTGGCGGGTGGGGGGGAGCTCGCAGGCGAACGGGGGAGTGGGCTGGAGGTTGCTGGAGGGGGGAGGCGTGTGCGGGGGCAGAGCCTGCAGCCAGGGCAGAGGCGCGCGGGGCAGGGGGTGGGGCTGCAGGCCAGAGGAGGGGGCTGCTGGGCGGAGCCGTACACGGGAGTGTGGGGTGGGTCTGCAGGTCGGAGCGCCGGACGGGGCGGGGGGAGGAGGGTGCTGGAGCGAGCGACGGGAGAGGGGAGCTTACACGTTGAGGTGCACGCAGGGGAAGTTCCGATTGGAGGTCGTGCGGGCGGGGAGGGGGGTTGGGGTTTCATTTTGTTTCATCGCATAATGGCATCATGGTATAAATATGATCTGTTTTGAAGGGCAAAACTGTCAACATATAACTTTTTCCGTCCAAGTTAACGGATAATTATGACGGAACTTGACACAGGGTTATGACATGTAAAGGTTAAACATTATTCGGGGTTCTGGGTGTAATTCGTGATTATAGAGGGTATCCGGGGTAATTACGAAGTTACTCAGGGTTATGGGTGTAAATATCCCTTTATTCTATTAGTAACATCTCCATCAATTCCCCATCCCGTTGTAAAATAGATCCCATATATCTAAAAGAATCTCTCTTCGGAATGTTATTGTCACCAATCTTCACCTCAATTCCTTCACCATTGATGTGAAGATTGAACTCAGTTTTATAATTTAATTTAATATATCTCTGCTGCAATATGGGTACTGGTTTTGAGGATGAGCGTGAGAATGCTTGAGGATGAAGCTTCGACCGCAGTGGTCCTCCAGCGGACCTAAGGAGATGCTGCATCACGTCAGTTAGTGCACATGCAGTCTTTGAGGTGCACTGCTGGTGGAACTCAGTCATCATTGACATACATTCACGTACCTGATCCTTTTTTCATTCAAAATGCTAGATGTATGACACCGTTTGATATTTCAAAATTTGCTTGAGAGCATTATCATTCCAAAACAGTGTTCATGTCCTGAATGGTGATAAAGGGGGTGAACTGACCTCATTTCAAAACCACATGCCATAGAGTGATTCCAATCAAATAGATAGAGGGAATCAAAATGATATTAGCTTCAAAACGTTGGGGTCTTGTTAATTCCTATTGGGGTCTTGTTAATTCCTAGAAGAAAGTATCATATTCATAATGTGCACAAATTATTCTTTTCTTTGATGTCCAGAATGCCTTGGTAGAACTCAGATGAGAAGAGTACTTTAGTAAGTTAACAAATGCAATTCAGAATTGGTTGGAATGTAGATCCCCTCAACCAAAATTCTCCTCCTCAAGTATCTCAACTTTCCATTAGAAATAGAATTTCCTCATCAAAGTTTGATCGTGCCAGTCATATATGCCGTTAGTTTCAGGTTGAAAGTTACGCTTTGGCTTTCATATTTTTTATTTTTTTACCAGGACGTGTGATCTCGTTCTTTAAACGGGTCATAACTCTGGGCAGTTCTAGGAGATTGTTTACTTTGTATGATTCCAGATTTGTGCAAGAGAGCTTCAAAATGAGAATGATGATGGTAGGATTTCAAATTTTGGGTGCGATATAGTCTTTTTGTGTTTAGCAGTGTATGGTGCGTAAAAGATGAAACCTTTTTACAGGTATATAAATAGCACAATATTACCGAGTGTAGCATTATTGCGTCCTCACTTGATCCAGGTTTTTTAACCATCCTGATATTGATGCTAACGTTGCATCTACAAGGGCATTGCCAGCATGCTGCATTTCGTTTGGGTGCTACGTTTTTGAGATGCTAATTTCCCGTTTGTGCTTTGCACATGCAGATATGTATGACGATGACGACACAGCCTCACAGGTCTCGATGCACTCCAGCAATTATACCTATGCAAATGGCAATTATTCCTGTGAGCAGGATCCTGGGCTGAGCCCACGGAAACAGGCAACACAATCTCCCCATCAATGCCTCAAATCATCTAGATTCTGCCCAGAAGGGAGTACATCTGAGTTTGCTTTCTCCAGCGAACCTCACAAACAATGCAGCATATTCGCAGAGCCTTCATCGCATTCCAATAAGACAGGGATGAGGCACTCTGGGGAAGGTAAACTATCAAGAAATAGGTCACTTGTTGATATACGGAGTCAGTTGTTGCATCAGTCGCTTCTCCAGGAGTTGAACAATAGGAGGCTCTCCAAGACGGTTGGATCCATCGAGGGCATCTGCTACCAATACCCGATCGAGGTTCCTCGCAAGGAGAGCAAAACGCGAGATGCCTACAAGAATCTGGGATGTACATGGAAACGGGGGTAGCTTTCGCTTGAATAGCTGTCTCAAAATTTTCCATTTGGTTTTGCCGTTTTTTAGAATGTCTGCATGTCGACCAAGAAGCATGGTGTCTGTGTTGCAAAGCATGTTTATGTGCGAGACATGACATGTAAATGCCTGTGTATTTCTGTTATGGTTATGTGTGAACAACTATTTTGAGACAGACTGCCCAATTTGGGCCTCGTTCGCATCTAAGCTAATCAGGTAGTTAACGAAGAACTGCGGTGCTAATATTACGTCTGCGACTTTCTACAGTTTTCATTGAAGTTTAGATTGATGGATCTGATCATTTCCACAGTGAGATGTAGTCTGGGATGAACTACATCAGAGAAAGTCAAAGTCTGGACTTGGTTTAGCTGCTCTTCAGCGATTTCCTCATCAATTAAAGGTATTACCCCCAAGAGAACGCTACATTATTATATTTTGACTTGGAAATCTGGAATCCACCCTTAGTCCCTGTTTGGTTGGAGAATAGGCTCTGGAATAAGGGGCTAATTCTCCTCCCGATAGGGTTCCCAGTGGTACGACTATTCCCCATTATTCCATCTTATTTCACTCTTATTCCTATCTTTATCCCACCTTACCTACCTTTATTTCACATTATTCTCTTTATTCCTATCCTCCAGCCTAACAAAGAATAGATCCTTATTCTCCTTATTCCCCATCCTTATTCCTGCTTATTCCCGAACTGAACGCACCCTAAGTCCTTGGGGGCTTTGTTGGACTAGTTGGGTTTTTTTTGGAATTGCTGTCCAAATTTGGAAGGATGTGTCTCTCTTGGTTGATTTCTTTTGACTTGATGGTTACCTTAATAAAGAGGCAATTATCATTATTATAAATATATAGGTAGAGGTCCTTCTCTCTTAACATATATTTGCATGAGGATCCATTACTCAAGCATATTGAGTAAGGTTAAGAAAAAGGAATTCTCATCTGCATTTCATTGTGATGGCTTCAGGCAAGTGTAAGTTTATCAGATGGTATCGGAGCATATCTTATGATGACAAGATCTGTAGTCATAAAAAAGGTCTTTTTTTGAAAGGCTAGTAATCTATATTTATCCGACAGTAGTCTGCAGCAATGCTTTTATTCAAGTTTTTAAAATTGGGAAAATCAGTCTTTTTCTTTTATTCACTTGTGATGGAACTGTAGACTTCTGGATTTTTTACATGCACGCACATGATAATATAATCAAATGGCTTCATGTTATTGAAGACATAATTATGTATCCGCCTCATTTCATGATTTGCTACTTTTTTTTGTTTAATCGAATTCTCTAGAAAGGGGATTAAATTATTTTGTTGAATTTCTCATGTCGCGATGGCTTAACAAGTTTTTTGATAGTTTGGTTATTTCAAAGCGTTTCATATCCTTAAATGACGTGTACTACGGAAATTATTATTATGAAGCTTTTCTATTATATTTTGAGAAGTTGCAACTGTTTCTGCTTTGCAAGTAGTTCTAAGAAGATATCATGTTTTTGATTGGGTATAAAATGGTGGTCGAATTGGTATTGAATATATATAAAGAGATGAAATAGTCAATGATCCGTTGGCGTCTTTCTCAACACTCATCGAAATTAATAAACAATTTGATGGTCATGTTCTTTATCACATCGATACAGTGAAAACTGTTTTTTCAAATTGATTAATCCAGTGATGTCTTTAATCTGATATGATTTGTACAATTGAATAGAGAGAAATATCCCCAACATCCGATCAATTCCTATGTACGTTGTTTCGCTTTGATAATGAGCAATTATTGGTCAGACATCTTAAAGTTGCCACAATATCTAAGATTATAAAGAAAATAGCTGCATTAAAAAAAGCCGACTTAAATGAATTAATAACATCAAAATTGCATCCATAATGTGAAACAAGAAGATAATTTATTCATTAGTTATTCTAGATGCATACAAGTGTGGGTATCTAATGAATTATTTAAGAAATTTATATCAGTAATTAAGTAAATCACTCGTATGGTACAATTCTTTATCCACAACAAGTATTATAATGATAATGCATTGAATTTTTCAAAATATTAATTGAATTAATGTTTTGAGTTAAGTTTTTATGCATGACTTATTACTTATTATAATAATTTTATTATACTATGAAATTGATATTGTAGATAGTTCTGCTTTTATGTCTACTCATTCAATGTCTTGAACTCTTTTTCGATACTTTATTGGAATAATTTTCTTATGTGGAAAGAGAAGTTCCTTTTGCATTAAGATGTATGGACCTTGACTATGCACTTCATATTAAGGAACTATCGAAGCTTATAGACGAAAGTATCCAAGGCATAAAGGAGTTGCATGAATTGTAGAAAAATTTCAACTGATTAAATTTAATGATCATGCAAATTAACATAACCAAAAACATGAAGGGTTCCATTCCCGAATGTATGGGTACAAATGAGTTTTTGAAAACCACTGAAAATAGTTTAAAACTCTAGAGAATGCTATAATGAGCATGCTCCAAATAAAATTATCTTCTATAAAATATAATGGATGCTTTGATATAAAAGATCATATTATGGTAATGAGAAATATTGGTGGCCAACTTAAAGTACTAAAACTTAATATTTCAGAGCCATTACTTGTTCATTAAGTTCGAAATATTTTACCTTTTAATACGAACCTTTTAAGATCCCTTATATAATAAATA
Organism: Ottelia alismoides; assembly: GCA_037367405.1. Taxonomy (NCBI): domain Eukaryota; kingdom Viridiplantae; phylum Streptophyta; class Magnoliopsida; order Alismatales; family Hydrocharitaceae; genus Ottelia; species Ottelia alismoides. Next base: position 212,869 of record JAZKJV010011896.1, on the reverse strand, counting down.
AAGATCACTGAATTTTAATGAGTTATTAGAGATGAGAAAAATAGGCTTAAGAAAGAGAAGGTTAAGGGTTTCCAATTGGTCATTCATAAGAAAAAATAAATAAATGGAAAAGGAAGTAGAACATCCAGAAAAGAAGCCAATTGAGTTTATAAAGGAAAATGCTTCTTTAGAAAGAAACATTTTAAAAAATGGAATGCTAAGAAAGGTATATATCGATTACATGCATGTCATGAATCTAATTTGATAGATATTTCCTTCAATACTTGGTGGATTGATTCTGATACTATAATCTATATTTGCAACTCCATTCAAAGTTTTCTGATTATAAGGAGATTTTCTGATTATAAGGAGAGCACTGAAAAATGAGCAAAGTGTCCATAGGAAAAATCACATGTTTTCACATACTGAAGCTATTCGAATGCAAAGATTCATTTTGGAAAATGTCTATGTACTTGATTTAGAAAATAGTTTTATGTACCGAAGATCTTTAGAAATTTGGTTTCTAGACATTGCAAACTTGAAAATACTATTTTATTTGATAAAACTCTTTCCAAATATTCGAGGACATGTGCCTTGGCGGATTGTAAAAATTGCATTTGGATTTGCATTTTAACATTCTCATTGTTCTCAATATTTTTAGTAAAAAGATAAAACATAATAATGATCGGACTTCAATGCTTTGGCATAAAAGATTAGGTCACATCACATCTAAAAGTTAGTAACTGATGCTATAGACTTTACTGATTCAAGCGCTTGTATGAAATGTAATAAAGGTAAATATATGAACAAACATGCTAAAAGATAAAGGAGAAATATCCAACTTTTAGAGATTATACATACTGACATATGTGGTCCATTTACTACAGAATGTTTTTGTGCTATAAATTACTTCATTAAGTTTATTAGTGATTTCTCACATTACATGTACCTTTAATTATTTGAAAAATCAGAAGATCTAAATACCTTTAAGTATATCAAATAAAAGATAGAGAAAGAATGAAAAAAGGAAATTTCAAATGTGAGATTAGATAGAGATGATGAGTATTATGGTAAGTATGTCAGAGGAGAGCAAAAGCTTGACCGTTTGCAAGATTTCTTAAAGATGAAGATATGGAATATCAATTTTTTAGTGCTAGTTGAAACGAATCAAAATAGTTACCATTACCTTTTTAAACAGAAGAAATCAGATAGTTATGGTCCAAAGTATGATAAGTAACTTCTCATTACCATTACCTTTTCAAAGTAGAGCTTTTAAGACATCTACATATGTATTAAATACAACAACAAAGCCTTTTCCCACAATTAAGTAGGGTCGGTATTAAATAGAGCTCCAATAAAAGCAATTCCATCCTCTCCATTTCCTATTTTGGAAGGGACATAAATCAATGACGGAATATATACATGTCTGGGTTATCAAGCAAAAAATAGAGTCTACAATCCATTTGAAAATTTTTTGATAAGGAGACTACTAGTGGATATTTCATCGTATCTAGATGAATTTACGAGTTGCAGATTCTATTGTCCAAATAACGAATCGGGTATTGTAGAATTAAGGAAAAACATATTTTTGAAAATGAAGAGAATAGTAGGAGAAATATGGAACAAAATTGTATCGTACTTGATGAGTTACCAGATATTGTTATAAGTTAAGAAAGGAATAAGCAAATTGTTCCACAAGATACATTGGTTGAGAGACAACCTCTTGAACTCGTTAGTTCGTCAACCACAAGGTAATTCTTTAGATGAACCAATAGTAAATATTCTACTTCCTAATAATCAAGTTGAAGTGGCACCTACTGTTCAACAATGTATAGCCACAACTACATCTAATGGGATAGTAAAGTCTACAATCTCTTCGGATTTGTGTCATACTTACAAGAATGTGACTATGACACAATAATTTCAGAGGACCCAGCATCATTTTAACAAGACATGATTGGAATTCGTTCCACTAAATGATATAATGCTAAAAACACCCAACCTGATAGCTCTAAAAGAAGAAACGATCGTTGCTGTGTCGGTTGGGTAATTTTTACAGAAAATTTTATTTTTATTATTTATACTCCTAAACTTAGATGTATATAGTGAAAGTACGGGAGTGTCGAACTCAGTGAGGCAAACTGTTTAGAAACTAAGGTAAAAATATAGAAAACTAAGGTTTTAGCGATTTCCTAATTTTTATTTGATTTTAGGTAATTTTCTAAATTTTTATTTGATTTTTATGAATTTTATATCATTTTCATAATTTTAATATACCTATGTGAAGATATAGATATAGATTTTATGATTTTGTATTTAGTTTTAATTTTGCAGCTTTTATGTATTTTAATTATTTTGTTATTTTTATTTAATTTTGAAAATAATTTGTAATTTTATTATTTTATTATTTTTAAGTTTAAAACTCATATTTAGAAATATAATTTTATTTTTGATTTTAAAATAAGAAATAGTAAGAAAATATTTTTATTAAAAAGAAGATGAAAATACCTTTCTAACAAGGTATTATACGTATTTTTATGAATTTTCTTGACTTAGTATTTTTTGGAGTTTTGGTGTATTTTGTATTTTTTATTTATTTTAATATTCAATTTTTATATTACTTTGAATTTTTTTGAGATATGGTAAAATTTAATGTAGCTAATTTTTTATAGAATTTTTAAGGTTTTTTATATTTTTATGATTTTTAAAGTTTGCTTTTTTTGTATTTTTAAATGATTTATTTAAAAATAGGAAATCTTTTTTTTTTGAAAATTGATTTTATACTGTATATAATATGAGATACAATATTTATATGTATTTTTATTGTATTGTTGTATTTTGTCTTTTTATTCATTATTTAGGTATTTTATGTGTAGTATATTATACTGAATATAGTGGTGTACCTGTAATTATCTGGAAAGGTCGGCTGCAAATCAAGTGTGTGACTTGGTTGAGATACTTGAAGGAGTGAAGTCTATTGGTTGCCAATAAGTCTTTAATACTAAGAAAGATTTATTAAGCAATGATGAAATATATAAGGACAAACTTGTGGCTAAATATTTCACTCAAAATGAGAGCATATATTGCCATGAGACTTTACTCATGTATACACGAAAGGACTCATTACAAATTATTATGAAATAGTAGATCATCTTTATAATTTGGAGTTAAATCAAGTGGGTCTGAAGATGATCTTTCTTAATGAAGATTTTGATGAGCATATCTATATGCGACAACTTGAGGAATTTGTTTCAGATAATGGTCAAGCATTTAGTTTGCAAATTAAGAAAATCTATATGGAATAAAACAAGCATCTTATCATTGGTACATTAAGTTCAATAATGCTATAAATTCATTAACCTTTGTTGATAATATTATTCATAGTGGCATATACCTTAAGATGAGTGTGAGTAAATATGCTTTTAAAGTATTATATGTAGGTGACATTTTGCTTACTTATAATGATCTTGAGATGTTGTACGACACGAAAATATTTCTTTCTAATAATTTTGAAATGAAAGATAAGGGCAATGCTAGATATGTTACTAGAATAGGAATTAATAAAGACAGATCTCGAAGAGTACTTGGATTGTGTCAAAAGACCTATATTGAAAATACATTAGAAATATTTAGGATGAAACTTTATTCTCCTAGTCCAACACATATGGTAAAAGGAGATAATATTTTTCATTCAAATGCCCAAAAATATTTGGAAAATGAAAAAATGGAGAACATTTGAGTGTCTAAAGTACACTGATGAATCCACGATTCATCGCCTTTATTCTTTTATTTTAACCTCTTTTCCTTAGTCAAATACCTGTAAATACCCATTAATTTCATAAAATTACCATTTTGCATTCATTTGTTAATTAAGCATTTTTAACACTTTTTGTACATAAATAAAAGAATAAAGAAGAAAAGAAAAAGAAAAGAAGGTATTTATGCAATAAATACAGACTGACCCAAACCCCGAGAGAAGGTCAAGACTTGACCTGATCGACCAGGAATAAAGTAGGGGGAGATAAGGTTGTCTGTCAGAAAATCTCAAAAATATCTTGTACATATTTTTCATGTATATTTGTATAAAACTTACATTATTTTATTTGTACATAATTTGACCTCAAACCACTTACTTTTGTAAATAAAAGTTGTAAATAAAACTATGTTGTAAATAATAAAAATATTTGTGAAATAAAATATTGTATATATTGTAAATAATTATACCCAGAAAAAGCCGTAATGCGATAATTGAAACATCAATTTCGGATCCATACGAGCTCAAATTGAACCAAACTCACTTCCATCATACTATAAATTAAATTATCTTTCAAATGGCTATGGTTTTATATTTTTTGGAGTTACGGTTAAAAAGTCGGTTTTCTGGAGTGTATTGTGCAGTTTACCCATATATTTGTTGTATATAATTATTAATATTTATTTTACATAATGTATATATTATAAATATTGTTTTCATTAAAAATAAAATAAAAAAATAAAAAAAATAAAAAAATCTTTTATAAAAATATATCCTTATTTGTACATATGTATATTGTATTATATGTGTATAAGATATGTATATAATTAACTTCCTTTTATAAAATCCACAAAAAAATTAAATATCTAACATTAATTAATTTATTTTATTTAATTACGAATTTTATATTTAATTTCTTTAATTTATTAGATTTATGTGAATTAAGTGACTTAATAACTTACCATTTATTTTAGATTTGATTTCATTCCTTTAATGGCCACCATTAAGGTGGCAAATTCAATTTTGGTAATTATTTAAATTATTTATTTTAATTAAATCCGAATTTCATTTTTATTTATTTAATTAATTAATTTAATTATTTTATTTATTTAAATTACCACTAATTACTTTCCATTTTTATAAATATTTCCATTTTTGATTTTTGTCTCTTTTTAATGGGCTTCTCCTCCCTCATTCACACTTGATCGATCTTTGTCGGAGAGGAGCCCAGTTTCCGAGAGGTTTCTTGTTGAAGAGGGTCCTAGCCTCCGATCCAGTCGGTGACAGCGACTTGAGCTTCGTCGAGGCCATCAAGGCGTGTCCGAACCCCAAGGTGAGATCCACTTTATTTCCCGTCTTTTCCTAGGTAAATCGTAGGCTTAGATTTTAGCTTAGAAATGATTAATCTTTAGAATTTAGATTATAAAAATTCCATCACACTTTTCCGCCTCGAGATCGATTTTTCATCTCATCTCGCAATCTCCGCATTTCTTTTTCTACCTCACGCAACCACACACCTCCGACCACGCACGGTGGTCGGAGTCCACGGATCTATCTTCCATTTCGCGGATCCGAATCCATTCACTTATCCTATTATTGTGTATAAATAGAAAAATAAAAAAAAATAAAAAATCATATAATTGTTTTTCCTGTTCATCTCACATTTGTTTTTTGCAAGAAGAATTAAAAAAGGAAATAAAATTTTTATCTTTCTATTTTATCTAATCTTTGTTGTGCAGGAATAAATAACAAAATAAAAAATTTGTTGTTCTTATTTTTATCCCTAAATATTGTTTTGCAGGAAAAATAAAAAAAATTTATTTTTTTATTCATCTCTAACATTTGTGTTGCAGGAAAATCAAAATAAAAATAAAAAAAAATTGCTTTTGTATCTAACTATTGTTGTTTTGCAGGTCAATATAAAAAAATTAAAAAAATCCTTTCTCCACTGTTTACATTTGTTGTTTAAAAAAACAAAAAAAATACACATTTTCTTTTCTGCTTCTAACATTTTCTGAAGTTTAAAAAAAATAAAAAAATAAAAAAGCCGCAGGCGGCGGGCCATCACCCCCGCTGCCCTCCTCTCTCCACCTGGGCGGCGTGCCGCCCTCTTCATCCTCTGCTCAGGCGGCAGCTCCACCGCGCCGAACCGGCGCCGTCCTTCTCGCCAGCCCGCCGTCCGCCTTCCCCTTCCGCGAGCAGCAACGCCGCCGTGGGCTGCGCGCTGCTCGCCAGGCCTCCGCCCACCGCGCGGCGGTGCCCCCAGCGAGCCCCCGCTCCAGACAGCCTCCTTGCCGGCGTCGCCCCTCGCGGACCTCCACGCACCCCCGTCCGCCCTTCTAGCCCACGCGGCGATGCCGTCCTGCACACCTCTCCTTCGACAGCCCAACCCGCGCGCCACCACCCCCCAGTCGGCGCTCCTCCACGCAGATGTAACCGCCAATCACGCCCGCACCCCCCGAGATCCGCCTCCTGCGCCCGCTTCGCCTCCCGCGGCCGACCCTCCTCCAGTCCTCGCCGCGGCACCGCCTCCAGCGGGCAGCCCTCCGCCCGCCAGCCCGCGGACCTCCGCCTTTCCAGGCCGCGTGTGCGCGCGCCCACCTCCTGCGTCCCCTTGGTGTGCGTCGGCGGCGGGTACTCCCTCCCTCCTCCTTTGGGTTGAAAAGAACGAAGAACCCTAGCATTCTCTTTAAAAAATAAATGGGTAAATTCCATGTTTGACCCTGCAGTTTATTTTGTTAGTTTATGGTATAGAAATTTTAATTAATTACATTTATGTCCCTGTGTTTCGAGAACTAAACTTTCTTGATTATTTCAGTGAAATAAATGTTTTCATTAGTCTAAAAATTTTGTAAAAATTTATGTATGCTCCTGCTATGCATGTGAACATTGTATAAAATTTTCATAGCATTTTGACTTTATTTGATATATTTAAAAAATCAAAAATAGTGATATTTTGTCTGCCAGAATTGCGAAATTTATAAAAATTCAAAAATTAGTCTAAAAATTCCCAAAGAAAATACTGTAGCTGCGTCTTGGTGTCTTTTAATTTCTACCCAATTTTTGTGCATTTTTCATTTATAAAAATCAAAAAAATTACGAAAAATGAAAAATCTTATAAAAATTGTAGAAAATTCTAGAAAAATCCAAAAATAGTGATTTCAGTTTCTAATTGTAGATATTGCTTTCTAGTTTCATTTAAAAATAATATCCTGGAGTTTTGAACCTTTAAAGAATTTTTTAATTGAAAAATACTCCTGCCTGTGAATAGTCTCTTTGTTTTGCATTGTCTCATTTTTAGAAAAACACAAAAACATTTTCTTTTTAATTTTTTGTGCACTTTGTGCTTATTCGAAAAATACAAAAAAATATAAAAGTAAAAAAAAACCATTAAAAAATTAACTTTGAAATTTGACTATTTAGTTTTTAAAACGTGCTCCTTGTGTTCGACCCTGGTCGCTATACCAGGTAAAAAGAATAGCGAAAAACCACTTACATTTGTTTGATTTATCCTTTTTTAAGTGGTTTCATTTATTTTTCTCGATTGACTGCGCTTGGTGATTTGGGTCACAACGACCCTTGTTTATTTACATACTTAACCCGATTGTCAAGCGCGTCATCAGAATGGCGCCGTTGCCGGGGAGCACGGCTTTGTAGTCATATTTCATTTTGTGATATTTGTCTCTCTATATAATAATTGTTTTCTAACATTCTCTTTTGGATTTTTGTGCGAGGTACTGCTTGGACGACTTGGAGTTTCTTTTTAGAGGACCCGCGCAGGAGGAAGAGCAGAGAGGAGAAGAAGTTTCATTTTATTTGAGAGAACAATTTATCTTGTAATAATTTAGGAACTTTGGACCTGTGGACTTGGACATTTTTTGGGGTCTGTTTCGCCAAGTGCTGGTGCACTTGGGGGACCTCACCGTTGTTTTTCATCAGTTTTGTTTTCTCATATTTTTTTATTTTTTTTGATTCACGCAGGATTTCAGCCCCTAGACTTAGGATTTTTGCTTGACTGTGACGTAATAAATAGGATCCAAATACCTTAATAACATTGCCTGTACCTATATATCGGTAATTGGACCAAGAATAAAAATCTAAAAAAATAGTCGATCCACTACCTTCGAGCCTACGCGCCACAACCCACCCTGCCAAGCACTGCTCCTGAACTCGATTTGTCGAGAGGAGGAGGGGTGAGCCTAGACCGGACTCTTGGATTGGAGGCTGGTGGTCGACTAGACGTTCTGTCGAGTAGAACTGCTTGCTTAGGGCTCGATTTTCCGCTTGCATCATTTAGGTAGTTTTATTTCTGTCTTTAATTTCTGCGCGGATCATATTGCATGTAGAGTGCTGGAGTAAGGTACACATTTTCTATCTTTGCATGCATCATCATTTTTGATAGTGCATTGGCATTTTCGACTTCCTCCCCCTGTTTCTTGGACTCAAATCATTCAAAGAGGAAATTGGAAAATTCGTTAGGCGTTATCATTGAAATTATCCAAAAAAAATCAAAAAAATAAAAAATTAAAAATTGGGACTGCTAATTGAACTTGACTTCTAAAATTAAACGTAATTGACCACTTCATTGTATTGGGAGATCAATCCCCTCATTGTCTGCGTTTTTAAGTGCTCACGTACACACTAAGGAGTAGTGCCCAAATCCTACTTAAGCCTCCTAAGTGTTTGTACAACTTTGTCTTCTCACTAAACTCTAAAATTGAAAAGATAAAAGATCAAATCTCACGGTCTTCACTTTGTGTTGAGTTGGTGAACTGGGGGTTTGCTTTGTGTATTGAATGTCGTTGGCGTGAGTCGGTTACGTTCATCCTCTCTAAATCATTAGCAGTCACATTCTATCTCTAACCTTTCCTCTCTCCCTTCAATCTATCTCTCTTTCTACTCTCCTACCCTCCCGCCCTTCATTTTCTTCACTTCATGATGGGTCGCATTCCATTCTAGCCAAATTTTGCGGCTTCTACATCTCACGCCCATCATTCCCGCTCACTTTCATGGGAGGTCAGAACTCCATCTGATTTTCTGTCTTCTCCCTACCCACCCTCCCATTCGGGACGTGCTGTGAGTGAAGTCCAAGGAGACCAGATTGACCAAACATGATATCAGGGCATTCACCTTGCTGAGATGAGAGTGCACCCCATAGGCGATCATATGAGGCAATGGCATGTTTTAGATGATTTTAATCATGAGATGATGGATGAGTACACTGATCAAGAAGTACAGTCCACTTCTACTTTGAGACCATTCGTCCTGGATTTAGAGTTAATTGATCTACTGCCCAAGTTTTTAGGGGATGTGCACGAGGAACCATATTTGCATATCGATGAATTTGAGGATATTTGTGTATCACAATCATATTCTGATACAACTTCTGAGGAAATGATGCTGATCACCTTCCATTTACACTTCAGAGTAGAGCCAAGAGTTGGCACAAACGATTGGGAAGGAAGATTACTACATGGGGAGATTTACGATCATTACTTTTGAAGAAATTTTACCCCCAGTATAGAGCAGAGATGATGCGGTCGTGTATTCGTGATTTTTCAGTTAACCCCCAGAAGCCGTTGATAGATTCATGGTTGAGGTTACGAGAACTTGTGAGGCGATTTCCGGATCATGGATTTTCGATGACAGACCTTATCCATATCGCCATGAGGGGAAGGACCGCAGAGCAGATTGCATATGTCATTACCTCGTGTGGTGGTTCACACCACAGTCCTGACCTGGATTTAGTTGAGACCATCTTGGATTCAATTTCAGACATTCCATATACACGAGATGATTTATTCGGGACAACACATGAGGGAGAGATGACAATTGTTGAGTGTGTGACACACCATGCCGATCTTGATAGCACACACAAATCAGAGGATATGGATGCTACTACTTCTCATTTGATGGATGTGTTGCCTACTGTTGTGAGTTCTCAAAGCCGGACATTGGTTGAGGACCAATTGGATTTACAGTCAGATTTTGAGCCAGTCCCGCTCTGTCACGTAGAAGATTCGTCGATTCTAGATCTGCTAAGATCCCAAGAGATAGAGGAGGAACCCACATCTCAGCCATCCTCTGAATCTTTCTAGTATCCATACGCAGTTGATTCAGTACCTGGTCTTCAGAAGATTTCCTCAGATTCAGAGATATACTTGGATTCATCTCAGCGTAGAGATCTTGATGGGGGACCGATTTTTGATTCGACAGACCTTCATAGTCCCATATTTGAGCCATGTGTCCTCCCATTTGATGAGGTCGATACATTTTTGGAGGACATGACATTTGGCAGCATTGATCCCAAGTTCCCTGATGATTCGGCATTACTCCCCGAGAGTTATCTACGGGAGGATGCCATGGACCATGTGTACTCGGTCTCACTTTCTGAGAATGCATCCGATCTGTCGGATCACGAGACCAAGTATTTTGATATTTCTGATAATGAGTTTGATGTTTCTCTCCTCGACGACCCTCGCGAGGATGACCCGATCTTTGAGGTATTCGATGATTTCACTGATTTGTTTACATTATATGCATCGGATATCAACCTTTATAGTGAGTCTCCTGATCTTGATCTTCCATATCTATTCGAGACTGTGATTGATGTGGAGGATTCTCTGACAGATCCTTCCTTCTCCACGTTCGACTATTTCGGCTCTTCCCTTTCACTCCATATAGACCTTGAGCCGATGATTTCTTTTGTGCTACCGGAGCCCGACTTCATCTGCACATATCTTTACCCGGTAGCAAACACCCGTCTGAATGATTACCTGGGTGTTATCATTTACTCTCTTGACCCTCCTGACTCTGTTGTTGTTCTCCGACCTAGACGACAACAACAGTACGGTATTCGCCTGACAGATGCCGTCCTGAACCTTGACACGGCGTTATCCTAACATTTGCGCCCAGCTAGGGGCGTAAACTCTAGCGCTTGTTGAGAGGCACCTCAACATTGATCGACTCACATATGTATAGATCATTCTGTCCATATCATACATTCTTTCTTTCTCACACCCCATCTCCATCGCATGATCATTCCATACTTAGGGTGTACTTTACCCTAAGTATAGGGGGTGTCCGACTTGTGATTATTCGTTTGATTCTTTTTACCTCTGTTTTGCTGCCTATACTTAGGGATATTTTACCCTAAGTATAGGGGAGGTAGACTCTGTATATTCATCTCCTCGGTTTTCCCTTTGTGTACAGTCTGCTATACTTAGGATTACTTGATCCTAAGTATAGGGGGATCACTGACTTCTTTTGATTTCATTCTTCTATTCATCGTTGTAGTATACTATTCTTTTCACTTTTCTATACGTAGCACGAGTTATGTCTTTCTTTTCAGCTCTTTGATCACTATGAGGACATAGTTCGAGCTAAGTATAGGGGGTGCCGTATATATTGTATATATACTTTAGCCATAACTCGTACTTCATGTTATTTTTAATATGGCTAAAACACTGTGTAAATACTTAAAAAAATTAAAAAAAACTTGTAAAAAAACTATGTATATACTTGTATAAATTACTCAAATTGTAAATTCTTTCATCTTATTCTTGTAAAATAATCAACTCACTCTTGTGTATATATGTATCTTTTCCCTTATAAAAAAAATTCTTGTATATATTTGTATATATTACTAACTTTTTGCATAAAAAACTTTTGCATATGCATCATTTTTCAAAAATCCATAAAAAATTCAAAATTTTGAAAATTGTTTCACAAAAAGATTTTGTTTTCTTTTCCTTGAATGTACATATTTTCTTGCATTTGCATGAGCATTTTTCAGGATGATTTTGACATTTAGACTAAGTCTGGAATAAATTTGAAGAATGGAGCTTAGTTGGACCTTAATCCATTTAATTTCAGAGGAACCTTATAAGATTTGGAGTTAAGACTTTTCATGTCCTAGTGACTTAATTCTTTGAGTCCAGACTATGTTCACATGTCATCTTGAAGAGTCTAAGTAGAACATTTAACAACACACACATGATTCTTTCAGACCGTGGCTTACCTTGGACACTGCACTTTACACGTAGCTCTTCATGGATGAGGTAGTGAGGGAGCAGAATCTTTTGGCTTGGGGTAGCATACGAGGGTAGTACATCTAGGCGGAACCTCTCGTCCTCCTCTAGGGAGGGAAGTGCGTCTCAACCTAGTCTGGTGATGTTGAGGTCTAAAGACAGGAGCTGTGGGGTTGCAATAATGCTTCAAAAGAGGGATAGTCTACTGGCTCAAGAGGAAAAACTCCTTATGTACATGCTGCACCTTGTATATTTTTCAAAAAAAAAAGAAAAAAAATGCAAAATCTCCAAAAGTGGACAGGCCTGAAAGAAAAATAAAATGCTTGCCAGAGTGTATATACAAGTGAAAAAAAAAGAATAAGAGCTTCAAAGTCATATATTTGTGAGCTTGCAGCGGGTGACATGGCTACATTGGTCATGCATCCAAGGATAGGTAACTACACTGGTTACCGTCCATTTTCTTCTCCATCCCCTCTTCTTGAGCTGGTTGTACTTGAACTTAGAAGGGAATATCCCCGCTCCTCGAGGAAAGAGTTGCCATACCGGGTTATTTGAGTTACCTTGTTGAGAGAGGCTGAATCTTTGCTACTTTTGAGATGAGGAGCTATATTTCACTTACACGTACAAGTAAGAATTCATAGTCATAAGAATTTGTGTATGTAGACTTGTTCTGATCTGACTGTTGAGGAGACCTGAATAGGAGTCTTATGGAACTTAGAGGCTGTTAGGTTTTAATTTCATTTCCCATTAAGGTTCCGACACACCAATAATCCAAAGGTCCGACAGAGCTCCAGACTACATTTTTATGAAGATAAGTTTAAAAGTCAACATTGTTCTAACTTCTTTCCTTTTTCTTTTCTTTATTTTTATTTTCACTTATTTTCCAAATAAGTGTTTGCTAAGGGACCAGCAAAGGTAAAGTATAGGGGAATGATGAATCCACGATTCATCGCCTTTATTCTTTTATTTTAACCTCTTTTCCTTAGTCAAATACCTATAAATACCCATTAATTTCATAAAATTACCATTTTGTATTCATTTGTTAATTATGCATTTTTAACACTTTTTGTACATAAATAAAAGAATAAAGAAGAAAAGAAAAATAAAAGGAGGTATTTATGCAATAAATACAGACTAACCCAAACCCCGAGAGAAGGTCAAGACTTGACCTGATCGACCAGGAATAAAGTAGGGGGAGATAAGGTTGTCTGTCAGAAAATCTCAAAAATATCTTGTACATATTTTTCATGTATATTTGTATAAAACTTACATTATTTTATTTGTACATAATTTGACCTCAAACCACTTACTTTTGTAAATAAAAGTTGTAAATAAAACTATGTTGTAAATAACAAAAATATTTGTGAAATAAAATATTGTACATATTGTAAATAATTACACCCATAAAAAGCCGTAATGCGATAATTGAAACATCAATTCCGGCTCCATACGAGCTCAAATTGAACCAAACTCACTTCCATCATACTATAAATTAAATTATCTTTCAAATGGCTATGGTTTTATATTTTTTGGAGTTACGGTTAAAAAGTCGGTTTTCTGGGGTGTATTATGCAGTTTACCCATATATTTACTGTATATAATTATTAATATTTATTTTACATAATGTATATATTATAAATATTGTTTTCATTAAAAATAAAATAAAAAAATAAAAAATAAAAAAATCTTTTATAAAAATATATCCTTATTTGTACATATGTATATTGTATTATATGTGTATAAGATATGTATATAATTAACTTCCTTTTATAAAATCCACAAAAAAAATTAAATATCTAACATTAATTAATTTATTTTATTTAATTACGAATTTTATATTTAATTTCTTTAATTTATTATATTTATGTGAATTATGTGACTTAATAACTTACCATTTATTTTAGATTTGATTTCATTCCTTTAATGGCCACCATTAAAGTGGCAAATTCAATTTTGGTAATTATTTAAATTATTTATTTTAATTAAATCCGAATTTCGTTTTTATTTATTTAATTAATTTATTTAATTATTTTATTTATTTAAATTACCACTAATTACTTTCCATTTTTGTAAATATTTCCATTTTTGATTTTTGTCTCTTTTTAATGGGCTTCTCCTCCCTCATTCACACTTGATCGATCTTTGTCGGAGAGGAGCCCGGTTTCTGAGAGGTTTCTTGTTGAAGAGGGTCCTAGCCTCCGATCCAGTCGGTGACAGTGACTTGAGCTTCGTCGAGGCCATCATGGCGTGTCCGAACCCCAAGGTGAGATCCACTTTATTTCCCGTCTTTTCCTAGGTAAATCATAGGCTTAGATTTTAGCTTAGAAATAATTAATCTTTAGAATTTAGATTATAAAAATTCCATCACACTTTTCCGCCTCGAGACTGATTTTTCATCTCATCTCACAATCTCCGTATTTCTTTTTCTACCTCACGCAACCACACACCTCCGACCACGCACGGTGGTCGGAGTCCACGGATCTATCTTCCGTTTCGCGGATCCGAATCCATTCACTTATCCTATTATTGTGTATAAATAAAAAAATAAAAAATAAAAAAATCATATAATTGTTTTTCCTGTTCATCTCACATTCGTTTTTTGCAGGAAGAATTAAAAAAGGAAATAAAATTTTTATCTTTCTATTTTATCTAATCTTTGTTGTGCAGGAATAAATAACAAAATAAAAAATTTATTGTTCTTATTTTTATCCCTAAACATTGTTTTGCAGGAAAAATAAAAAAAATTTATTTTTTTATTCATCTCTAACATTTGTGTTGCAGGAAAATCAAAATAAAAATAAAAAAATTTTGCTTTTGTATCTAACTATTGTTGTTTTGCAGGTCAATATAAAAAAATTAAAAAAATCCTTTCTCCACTGTTTACATTTGTTGTTTAAAAAAACAAAAAAAATACACATTTTCTTTTCTGCTTCTAACATTTTCTGAAGTTTAAAAAAAATAAAAAAAATAAAAAAGCCGCAGGCGGCGGGCCATCACCCCTGCTGCTCTCCTCTCTCCACCTGGGCGGCGTGCCGCCCTCTTCATCCACTGCTCAGGCGGCAACTCCACCGCGCTGAACCGGCGCCGTCCTGCTCGCCAGCCCGCCGTCCGCCTTCCCCTTCTGCGAGCAGCAACGTCGCCGTGGGCTGCGCGCTGCTCGCCAGGCCTCCGCCCACCGCGCGGCGGTGCCCCCAGCGAGCCCCCGCTCCAGACAGCCTCCTTGCCGGCGCCGCCCCTCGCGGACCTCCACGCGCCCCCGTCCGCCCTTCCAGCCCACGCGGTGGCGCCGCCCTGCACACCTCTCCTTCGACAGCCCGACCCGCACGCCACCGCCCCCCAGTCGGCGCTCCTCCACGCAGATGTAACCGCCAATCACGCCCGCACCCCCGCAGATCCGCCTCCTGCGCCCGCTTCGCCTCCTGCGACCGACCCTCCTCCAGTCCTCGTCGCGGTGCCGCCTCCAGCGGGCAGCCCTCCGCCCGCCAGCCCGCAGACCTCCGCCTTTCCAGGCCGCGCGTGCGCGCGCCCTCCTCCTGCGTCCCCTTGGTGTGCGTCGGCGGCGGGTACTCCCTCCCTCCTCCTTTGGGTTGAAAAGAACGAAGAACCCTAGCATTCTCTTTAAAAAATAAATGGGTAAATTCCATGTTTGACCCCGCAGTTTATTTTGTTAGTTTATGGTATAGAAACTTAATTAATTACATTTATGTCCCTGTGTTTCCAGAGCTAAACTTTCTTGATTATTTCAGTGAAATAAATGTTTTCATTAGTCTAAAAATTTTGTAAAAATTTATGTATGCTCCTGCTATGCATGTGAACATTGTATAAAATTTTCATAGCATTTTGACTTTATTTGATATATTTAAAAAATCAAAAACAGTGATATTTTGTCTGCCAGAATTGTGAAATTTATAAAAATTCAAAAATTAGTCTAAAATTTCCCCAAAAAAATACTGTAGCTGCGTCTTGGTGTCTTTTAATTTCTACCCAATTTTTGTGCATTTTTCATTTATAAAAACCAAAAAAGTTACGAAAAACGAAAAATCTTATAAAAATTGTAAAAAATTCTAGAAAAATTCAAAAATAGTGATTTCAGTTTCTAATTGTAGATATTGCTTTCTAGTTTCATTTAAAAATAATCTCCTGGAGTTTTAAACCTTTAAAGAATTTTTTAATTGAAAAATACTCCTGCCTGTGAATAGTCTCTTTGTTTTGCATTGTCCCATTTTTAGAAAAACACAAAAACATTTTCTTTTTAATTTTTTGTGCACTTTGTGCTTATTAGAAAAATACAAAAAAATATAAAAGTAAAAAAAACATTAAAAATTAACTTTGAAATTTGACTATTTAGTTTTTAAAACGTGCTCCTTGTGTTCGACCCTGGTCGCTATACCAGGTAAAAAGAATAGCGAAAGAACGCTTACATTTGTTTGATTTATCCTTTTTTAAGTGATTTCATTTATTTTTCTCGATTGACCGCGCTTGGTGATTTGGGTCACAACGACCCTTGTTTATTTACATACTTAACCCGATTGTCAGGCGCGTCATCATACACCCAAACATGCACTAGACCATATGTTTTTTTTGCAATTATGATATTGGGTAGAATATCAAAGTAGTCCATACATGGACTATTAGATAGAGATAAAGAAAGTCATGTGAAATTTGTAAGGAAGTAATGATTTTATACCAATCTACCGACTTTCAGATACCTTATAAGTTATTTACTATTCTGATATAGATTAAACATTGATTAAGGAGGATAGAAAATATATCTATGGGTACATTTTTTTACTTGATGGAGATGCTATTTCATGGAGATGTGTGAAACAATCATTTGACTTATTGGAAACCAAGTTAGTAGCATGTCATGGGCTTACAACACAAGCTCTTTGGCAAAAGAATTTCACTCTAGGTTCAAGGTAGTGGATTCAATCTCAAGAACATTACTAAACATTCATTGCGATAATTCTACAGCTGTTTTTTTGCTAATGACATAAATTATACATGTGTAGGAATGGGAATTGACATTAAATGCTCTTTTACTAGAGTGAAACTAAGAGATCGTCAAGTATTGATTGAAAAATATGTACTAAGTACATGATTGCAGATCCTATGATAAAGAGATTGCTGTTTAATGTATTCTTTAATCATGTAGCCGGAAATGTCTTATCTATGTAACAACAATATTCACGAGTATACACATAAATTTGGTACAATGATTCATTTCTTTAGTTGCTAGTTACTTTTCGGCAACATGCATTTAACAAACATACATAAGGTTAGTATCCATGTTGATAATTTTGGATATTGACACATGAAGTTATGTTAGGTTAAGAAAACTATTAATAACATAATGCTTGAAAAGTCATATCTGTTTGAAAGATATGCACCAGCAAGATTCATATCTATATAACTTAACTTAACAAATGAAAAATCAACAAATATATTACATTAGCCACGTGAGATAATGTTGGTACTGCTGTCCAAATTGGAACTGCCATATGGAATTTCATGATTGTGGTCCGTGATAAAACTTGAAAGGATTCACCTCTCTTGGTTGGTTACTTTTGACATCGTGGTTGCATTAGTGAAGATGTAACTATCATTATAATAAATATACGGATAAAAATCTCCTCTTCCTTAGCACATATCTGGGAGAGGATCCATTACTCAAGTATATTGAACAAGATGGGAAAGGAGAAGGAAATTTAATCTTTATTTCATTGTGCTGGCTTCTGGTAAGTTGTTTAAAAGATTAACACACATAAGCTGATTAGGCCATCTCCTTAATCTAAGGCTTTCTCCTTGCCCATTAAAATCAAAGGGATTTTTACCCGACAGACCTTATAAACTTTTCCAATTACCTCTACGACCTTTGAAACAACCTAATTCCTCCCTCAACCCCGAAAACTTAGTCTGTCTTATCACACAGACCCTGACATTACTTTTACTTTAATTTGAGTCTTTAATTTAAACTTTATTTCATTTGGCTTCCGGTAAGTTGTTTAAAAGATTAACACGCATAAGCTGATTAGGCCATCTCCTTAATCTAAGGCTTTCTCCTTGCCCATTAAAGTCAAAGGGATTTTTACCCGGCAGGCCGTATAAACTTTTCCAATTACCTCTAGGACCTTTGAAACAACCTAAATCCTCCCTCAACCCTGTAAACTTGGTCTGTCTTATCCCACAAACGCTGACGTTACTTTTACTTTAATTCGAGTCTTTAATTTAATCTTTATTTCATTGTGCTGGCTTCCGGTAAGTTGTTTAAAAGATTAGCACGCATAAGCTGATTAGGCCATCTCCTTAATCTAAGGCTTTCTCCTTGCCCATTAAAACCAAAGTGATTTTTACCCAGCAGACCTTATAAACCTTTCCAATTACCTCTACGACCTTTGAAACAACCTAATTCCTCCTTCAATCTTGTAAACTTGGTCTGCCTTATCCACAGACCCTGACGTTACTTTTACTTTAATTTGAGTCTTTAATTTAATCTTTATTTCATTGTGTTGGCTTCTGGTAAGTTGTTTAAAAGATTAACACACATAAGCTGATTAGGCCATCTCTTTTTTTTTTTTTTTGAGAAGCAAGAGGGTGAAGTCCCAAGGCGGGACTTACCGCAGAAATTATATTAATACCAGATCAAAATAGATACATTAACTAGAAGACCACAAGGCTATTACATTTTCAGAATAAAATCTTTGGTTGTTAAACTTGAGTCAATAACATGGGTTAATCTAACTATAGGTGCATTGGATGGCGGATATTCCATCTCCTTATATCAGTGTAATGTTACTAATGGATCAAATCTCTGTCTATCCAGAGAGCGTACTATCTGATAATGTATTGAATGAAGAAGAGAATCTGGAAGATGAGAAAACACAGAATGCCGGAGAAGAGATCTTTTTAGGCAAGAATTTTATGAAGCATGGGACTCCACGAGAGGGAATTTCCACAAATGCAGTGGGTAATGTTAGTCCGTATCCCTTCTCTGTCGAAGTCGGAGTGCCATCACCGAATTATTATACAGCAGAATTTACACCTTCCATTCCTTCTGGAGAACCTCCGGTTGGAGATCTCAAAGAGCAAGATTTCCTAATTTTTGATGCTCGTGTATTGACGAATGCTGCAAAAGTTGGAGCTCAGGATTCTGGACCCAGCAGTTCCCTCTTCACTCTTCAGCGCTTCCAATCCTCAGAGGATAATGCATACTACAGATAAACCATTGCCAGTACCTAAAAGAGTTGCAGGACAATCTCTTCCCAAGGACTTATTAGTTGATAATCCGTCAGAGAATGATGGAAATGAACTGCACTCTGCATCTCAAAAGGATCACGACAACAACAAGTTGTCTGACTTTCTCAAAACGGATTTCAATCCTGATAATGGTCAAGCTATGACATGTTTCAATTTGCAATGCTCGTAGTTTTTTTTAAGGAAAAAAGGTGTCAAACCGTGAAGGTAGATGATGAATCCACGATTCATCGCCTTTATTCTTTTATTTTAGCCTCTTTTCCTTAGTCAAATACCTGTAAATATCCATTAATTTCATAAAATTACCATTTTGCATGCATTTGTTAATTATGCATTTTTAACACCTTTTGTATATAAATAAAAGAATAAAGAAGAAAAGAAAAAGAAAAGGATGTGTTTATGCAATAAATACAGACTGACCCAAACCACGAGAGAAGGTCAAGACTTGACCTGATCGACCAGGAATAAAGTAGGGGGAGATAGGGTCGTTTGTCAGAAAAATCAAAAAAAAAAATATCTTGTACATATTTTTCATATATATCTGTATAAAACTTACATTATTTTATTTGTATATAATTTGACCTCAAACTAACTATTTTTGTAAATAAAAATTGTAAATAAAACTGTATTGTAAATATTAAAAATATTTGTAAAATAAAAAAATGTATATATTGTAAATAATTACACCCAGAAAAAAAGCCGTAATGCGATAATTGAAACATCAATTCCGGCTCCATACGAGCTCAAATCGAACCAAACTCACTTCCATCGTACTATAAATTAAATTATCTTTCAAATGGCTGTGGTTTCGTATTTTTTGGAGTTACGGTTAAAAAGTCGGTTTTCTAGGGTGTATTGTGCAGTTTACCCATATATTTGTGTATATAATTATTAATATTTATTTTTATTTAATGTATATATTATAAATATTGTTTTCAATAAAAATAAAAATTAGAAAAAAATTTAATTAAAAAAAATGTTGTATAAAAATTGTTTCCTTATTTGCACCTATGTACATTATATTATATGTATATAATATATGTATACCACTAACTTCCTTAAATAAAAACCATCAAAAAAATTAATTACCTAACATTAATTAATTAATTTAAATTAATTCCGAATTTTTTATTTAATTATTTGATTTTATTTGATTTATTTGATTTTATAACATGCCTTATATATTGGATTTGATTGCATACCTTTAATGGCCACCATTAAGGTGGCCAATTAATTTCCAATTAATTTATTAATTTATTTAATTTATTTATTTCGAATTTTATAATTAATTATTTAATTAATTTATTAATTTAATTATTTTATTAATCCATCCAATAAAAACATTCCTTTTTTGTAAATATTTTCCTTTTTTGATTCTTTGCCTCTTTTTAATGGGCTCCTCCTCCCTCATTCACATTTGATCGATCTTTGGCGGAGAGGAGCCCGGTTTCCGAGATATTTCTTGTTGAAGAGGGTCCTAGCCTCCGATCCAGTCGGTGACAGCGACGTGCGCTTCGTCGAGGCCATCATGGCTTGTCCAAACCCCGAGGTGAGATCCACTTTTACTTGTCGTTTCTCGTAGGTTAATTGTAAGCTTAGATCTTAGCGTAGGATTAGGGAGTAATTTTTAGATTAAAAAAAATCTCAAAAATTTCCATCACATTTCAATCCACATCCGACACCGATTTTCATCTCATCTCGCTATCTCGCCAGTTCTTTTTCTACCTCGCGCAACCTTCCACCTCCGGTCACGCACGGTGACCGGAGCCACGGATCTCTCTTCCATCTTACCGAGATCTTCCCATTCACCGTTCCTATTCTTGTGCATAAATAAAAGAACATTATAAAATTATTTTTCCTGTTTATCTCACATATATTTTTGCAGGAAAGATACAAAAAAATAACTAATAAAAAAATCATTTGTATTTTTATCTAACTTCTATTTTGCAGGAATAAATAACAAATAAAAAATTATTGTTGTTGTCCTCTTTTTATTTCTAATCATTTGTTTTGCAGGTTCATCGAAATAAAAAAAACGAAAAAAAACCATATATTTATGTTCATTTCTAACATTTTGTTTTGCAGGAGAAGAAAAATAAAAAAAAACATTCAACTCTTTTTCTAACAATCTATTTTGCAGGTCAAAAAAAATATAAAAAATTACATTTTTTTGTTTACTAACATTTGCTGCAGGACACAAAGTAATTAAAAAAAATTTAAAAAAAGGGCACGCACAGGGGCGGGTCGCCACCCCCGCGTCCCCTCTTCCAGCCCACACGGCGGCGCCGCCTAACACGCCTCCGCCCAGCCGCCTCCCCTCCACAGCGGCGGCCCCCTTCCTCCTGCGCCGCCACCCGGCGCCGCCGCCTCGCATCCCTGTCTTCACGCGGCAACCACCCGGCCCGCGCCCAGCGGCCCCCGCCAACTCCATCTTCCAGGCGCCGTGCTCCTTATCTCCGTCGGGCGCGCTTCTCCTCCGACCTCTCACGCCGGCCGCGCCTCTGCGCGCGCACCGCCGCGGAGGCTGCGGGCCGCGCCCTCCAGGCCAGCGCCCCTCGCGCCACCCGCGCGGCCGCGCACCGGCGGCAGCCGCCCACGCCGACCCCGCCGCGTCTCCGCCCCGCGCGGGTCCTTTCCAGGCCGCGCCTCCTCTGCGCAACCTCCCCTGCGATCCGCGGCGCCCGTCCTCCCACGTGGCCGACCTCCAGGCCAGCGCCTCCTCCGCGCCCATCTCCATCGCGCGGCCCCGCCGCGAACCTCCTCCGCCCAGATCCGACGGCCCCGCCCCGCGGTCACCTCTCCTCCCTCTTTGGTGGTGGGCGGCGGCCATTGCTCCTCCTTTGCCTCTGTGTGAAAAGAAACGAAGCAGAGAGATGAACCCTAGGGCTTGGGTCAATTAAAAAAAGGAAATATTGCACACATACCTTCTGAAGTTCTGACAATTGCAAGAAGCCTCTGGTTCCAAATCAAGATCATGTGTTGGGCATGTGCCACTGGGTAACTTGCACGATTTTCCCTCTCATTTTATCTATGTTGCTTATTTAGTGCAAAAACTTTAAATATTTACATTTCAGCCCCTGTTTTTCAGACAATGAACTTTGCATGATCTTATTGATGGAATAAATGATTTTATTGATCTAAAAATTCTCAAAATAATTGTGTAGACTTCTGCTATGGTCTTTTTCATTGTATAAAATTTTCATTTTTTTTATTGCCATTTGCTATATTTAAAAAATCAAAAATAGTACTTTTATGTCTTTTTCTTTGTCTACACTTTAAAAATTCATAAAAATCGAAAAAGTGTTCAAAAATTCCATAAAAAATTCTGTAGGTGTATTTTGTCGTGTTTTAATTTCTATCCAAGTTTTGTGCATTTTTCATATATAAAACTTCAAAAAAAAATTGTAAAATACGAAAAAGAGTGTTGTGTGTGTTTTTGTACTCTCTTGTGTTTTTGTTTACTGTTCTTCTTTTAAAAATAAAAAAAATATAAAATTGAAAAACCACTAAAAAATTAGCATTTTTGAAAATTGACTATTTAGTTTTTAAATCATGCTCCTTGTGTTCGACCCTGGTCGCTATACCAGGTAAAAAGAATAGCGAAAGACCGCTTACATTTTCTTCATTGATTTCTATCTGTTTTGAGTGGTTTGATTATTTTTCTCGATTGACCGCGCTTGGTGATTTGGGTCACAACGACAATTTGATTATTTACATACTTAACCCGATTGTCAGGCGCGTCATCAGAATGGTGCCGTTGCCGGGGAGCATGGCTTTGTAGTCATTTTTCATTTTTCTATTTTTGTCTCTCTATATTATAATCGTTTTCTGACCTTCTCTCTTATATTATTTGTGCGAGGTACTGCGTGGACAACTTGGAGCTTACTTTTTGAGGACCCGCACGGGAAGAAGAAGCAGGGAGAAGAAGAAGAATTTTATTTTTGAGAGAGAACAATATTTCTTTTGTAATAATTTAGGACCTTTAAACACTTGTGGACTTGGACATTTTTCGGGGTCTGTTTCGCCAAGTGCCGGTGCACTTGGGGGACCTCACCGTTGTTTTTCGCTGGTTTTGTTTTCTCGCATTTTATTTTATTTTATTTTATTTGATTCACGTGATTTTCAAGCCCCTAGCCTTAGGATTTTCTCTTGCTTGTGCCGTAATTAGTATGGTCCCCACACTTAATTATCTATCTGTTCCTATAGTGCGCTTAATTGGACCTACTAATAATCAATTAACAAAAATAATCGACTCATCTCCTTCATAGCCTATGTGCCGCAGTCCACCCTGTAAAGCGCTTTCTCCTACCCCCGATTTGTCGGGCAGAGGAGGGGTGGGCCAAGACCGGACCCTTTGGCTTGGAGGTCGGTGACCGATTAGACGGTTCTGCGAGTAGAACTTGCTCATCTAGGACTCGGATTTTCGCTTGCATCATTTAGATAGTTTTATTTTTGTATTTAAATTTCTGCGCGGATCATATTGCATGTAGAGTGCTGGAGTAAGGTACGCATTTTCTATCTCTGCATGTATCACCGTTTTTGACCGTGCATTGGCTTTCTCGATCCCTCCCCCTATTTTTGGACTCAAATCATTCAAAGAGGAAATCGGAAAGCTCGTTAGACGTTGTTATTGAAAATATCCAAAAAAATTACAAAATCAAAAATTAAAAATTGGGACTGCTAATTGAACTTGACTCTAAAATCAAACGTAATTGATTCACTTCATTGTATTGGGAGAGCAATCCCCTCATTGTTTGCGCTTTTACTCGCTCGCGTACATACTAAGGAGTAGTGCCCAAATCCTATTCAAGCCTCCTAAGTGTTTGTACAACTTTCGTTGATCACCTAACTCTAAAATTGAAAAGATAAAGGACCGAATCTCACGGTCTTCACTTTGTGTTGAGTTGGTGAACTGGGGGTTTGCTTTGTGTTTTGTATGTCTATGGTGTGAGTCGGTTACGATCATTCTTCTATCATTAGCGGTCACCTTCTGTCTCTACCCCACCCTCCCTCCCTTCTATCTCTTTCTTCGTTCCTGTCTTATCTTTCTTTCACTCCTTTCTATCCCATCCTCCCTCCCTTCATTTCCCTCTCGTCACGATGGGTCACTTTTCATTCCAGCCGAAATTTACGGCTTCTTCATTTCACGCCCATCACTCCCGTCCACTCTCTTGGGAGGTCGGAACTTCGTCTTATTTCCCATCCTCTTCCTACCCACCTTCTTTCTCGGGACATGCTGTGAGTGAAGCCCATAGAGACCAGATTGACCAAACAAGAAACACGGGTGTTCACATTGCTGAGATGAGAGTGCACCCCATAGGCGATCAAATGGGGCATTGGCAAGTTTTAGATAACTTTAATCCTAAGATGATGGATGAGTACACCGATCAAGAAGCACACTCCGCTTCTACACTGAGCCCCTTCATTTTGGATTTAGAGTTAATTAATATACTACCCAAATTTTTAGGGGATATGCACGAGGAACCATATTTACATATCGAGGAATTTGAGGATATTTGTGGATCACGATCATATTCCGATATAACCTCTGAGGACATGATGTTGATTACCTTCCCATTTACACTTCAGAGTAGAGCCAAGAGTTGGCACAGACGATTGGGAAGGAAGATTACTACATGGGGAGATCTACGATCATTATTTTTGAAGAAATTTTACCCCCAGTGTAGAGCAGAGATGATGCGGTCATGTATTCGTGATTTTTCAGTTAACCCCCAAAAGCCATTGATAGAATCGTGGTTGAGGTTACGAGAACTTGTGAGGCGATTCCCTGCTCATGGATTTTCGATGACTGACCTTATCCATATCACCATGAGGGGGAGGACCGCAGAGCAGATATCATATGTCATTACCTCGTGTGGTGGTTCACACCACAGTCCTGACCTGGATTTAGTTGAGACCATCTTGAGAACACTTTCTGATCCTCCTTATTCACAAGATGAATTATTCAGGACAACAGATGAGGGAGAGATGACAACAGCTGAGTGTGTGACACACCATGCCGATCTTGACATCACACACCAATTAGAGGATATGGATGCTACGACTTCTCATTTGATGGATGTGTTGCCTACTGTTGTGAGTTCCCAGAGCCGGACATTGGTTGAGGACCAATTAGATTTACAGTCAGATTTTGAGCCAGTCCCGCTCTATCACGTAGAAGATTTGTCGATTCTAGATCTGCTAGGATCCCAAGAGATAGAGGAGGAACCAACTTCTCAGCCATCCTCTGATTCTTTCCATTATCCATACGTAGTTGATACAGTGTCTTGTCTTCAGGAGATCTTCTCAGATTCGGAGATACATTTGGATTCATCTCAGCATAGAGAGTTTGATGAGGGACCGACTTTGGATTTTACAAATCTTGATAGTCCCGTACTTGATCCATGTGTCCTCCCATTTGATGAGGTCGATACATTTTTGGAGGACATGACATTTGACAGCATTGATCCCCAATTTCCTGATGATTTGGCATTACTCCCCGAGGGTTATCTGCGGGAGGATGCCGTGGACCATGTGTACTCGATCTCACTTTCTGAGAGTGCATCCGATCTGTCGGATCACGAGACCGAGTATTTTGATATTTCTGATAATGAGTTTGATGTTTCTCTCCTCGACGACCCTCGCGAGGATGACCCGATCTTTGAGGTATTCGATGATTTCACTGATTTGTCTACATTCCATTCATCGGATATCAGCCTTTATAGCGAGTCTCCTGATCATGACCTTCCACATCTATTTGAGACGGTGATTGACGTGGAGGATTCTCTGACAGATCCTTCCTTCTCCACTTTTGATTTCTTCGGTTATGACCTTTCACTCCATATAGACCTTGAGCCGATGATTTCTTTTGTGCTACCGGAGCCCGACTTCATCTGCCTATATCTTGACCCGGTAGCAAACACCCGCCTGACTGTTTATCTGGGTGTTATCGTTTACTCTCTTGACCCTCCTGACTCTGTTGTTGTTCTCCCACCGAGACGACAACTACAGTACGGTATTCGCCTGACAGATGCCGTCCTGAACCTCAACACAGCATTATCCTAACATTTGCGCCCAGCTAGGGGCGTAAACTCTAGCGCTTGTTGAGAGGCACCTCAACATTGATCGACTCACATCTGTATATACCATCTGTCCATATCATACATTCTTGCTGTCTCACACCCCATCTCCATCGCATGATCATTCCATACTTAGGGTGTACTTTACCCTAAGTATAGGGGGGTGTCAGACTTGTGATTATTCGCTTGATTCTTTTTACCTCTGTTTTGCTGCCTATACTTAGGGATATTTTACCCTAAGTATAGGGGAGGTAGACTCTGTACATTCTACTCATCGGTCTTCCCTTTGTGTACAGTCTGCTATACTTAGGATTACTTGATCCTAAGTATAGGGGTATCACCGACTTCTATTAATTTCATTCTTTTATTCGTCGTTGTAGTATACTATTCTTTTCACTCTTCTATACGCAACACGAGTTATGTCTTTCTTTTCAGCTCTTTGATCACTATGAGGACATAGTTCGAGCTAAGTATAGGGGGGGTGTCGTATATATTGTATATATACTTTAGCCATAACTCGTACTTTCATATATTATTTTTATATGGCTAAAACACTGTGTAAATACTTAAAAAAAACTTTTAAAAAAACTAGTAAAAAAAACCCCTCTCTATATATACTTGTATAAATTACTCAAGTTCTAAATTCTTGCATCTCATTCTTGTGAAATAATCAACTCACTTTTGTGTAAATATGTATCTTTTCCTTTAAAAAAAATCTCTTGTATATATTTGTATATACTACTAACTATTTGCAAAAAAAAACTTTTTGCATGTGCATCATTTTTAAAAAATCCATGAAAATTTCAAAATTTTGAAAATGGTTTCACAAAAAGATTTTGTTTTCTTTTCCTTGCATGTACATATTGTCTTGCATTTGCATGAGCATTTTTCAGGATGATTTTGACTATTAAACTAAGTCTGGAATAAATTTAAAGAATGGAGCTTAGTTGGACCTTAATGCACTTAATTTCAGAGGAATCTTATAAGATTTGGAGTTAAGACTTTTCAGGCCCTAGTGACTTAATTCTTTGAGTCCATAAGACTATGTTCACATGTCATCTTGATGAGTCTAAGTAGAACATTTAACAACACACACATGATTCTTTCAGACCGTGGCTTACCTTGGACACTGCACTTTACACGTAGCTCTTCATGGATGAGGTAGTGAGGGAGCAGAATCTTTTGTCTTGGGGTAGCATACGAGGGTAGTACATCTAGGCGGAACCTCTCGTCCTCCTCTAGGGAGGGAAGTGCGTCTCAACCTAGTTTGGTGATGTTGAGGTCTAAAGACAGGAGCTGTGGGGTTGCAATAATGCTTCAAAAGAGGGATAGTCTACTGGCTCAAGAGGAAAAACTCCTTATGTACATGCTGCACCTTGTATATATTTCAAAAAAAAAATCTCCAAAAGTGAACAGGCCTGAAAGAAAAATAAAATGCCTGTAAAAAAAAAGGAATAAGAGCTTCAAAGTCATATATTTATGAGCTTGCAGCGGGTGACATGGCTACACTGGTCATGCATCCAAGGATAGGTAACTACACTGGTTACCGTCCATTCTCTTCTCCATCCCCTCTTCTTGAGCTGGTTGTACTTGAACTTAGAAGGGAATATCCCCGCTCCTCGAGGAAAGAGTTGCCAGATCGGGTTATTGAGTTACCTTGTTGAGAGAGGCTGAATCTTTGCTACTTTTGAGATGAAGAGCTAAATTTCACTTACACGTACAAGTAAGAATTCATAGTCATAAGAGTTTGTGTCTGTAGACTTGTTCTGATCTGACTGTTGAGGAGACCTGAATAGGAGTCTTATGGAACTTAGAGGCTGTTAGGTTTTAAATCCATGTCCCATTAAGGTTCCGACACATTAATAATCCAAAGGTCCGACAGAGCTCCAGACTACATTTTTATGAAGATAAGTTTGAAAGTCAACATTGTTCTAACTTCTTTCCTTTTTCTTTTCTTTATTTTTATTTTCACTTATTTTTCAAATAAGTGTTTGCTAAGGGACTAGCAAAGGTAAAGTATAGGGGAATGATGAATCCACGATTCATCGCCTTTATTCTTTTATTTTAGCCTCTTTTCCTTAGTCAAATACCTGTAAATACCCATTAATTTCATAAAATTACCATTTTGCATGCATTTATTAATTATGCATTTTT
Source organism: Ottelia alismoides (assembly GCA_037367405.1). NCBI lineage: Eukaryota > Viridiplantae > Streptophyta > Magnoliopsida > Alismatales > Hydrocharitaceae > Ottelia > Ottelia alismoides. The sequence continues at coordinate 184,619 of JAZKJV010011896.1, read as the reverse complement.
AACACCTTTTGTATATAAATAAAAGAATAAAGAAGAAAAGAAAAAGAAAAGGATGTGTTTATGCAATAAATACAGACTGACCCAAACCCCGAGAGAAGGTCAAGACTTGACCTGATCGACCAGGAATAAAGTAGGGGGAGATAGGGTCGTTTGTCAGAAAAATCAAAAAAAAAAATCTTGTACATATTTTTCATATATATCTGTATAAAACTTACATTATTTTATTTGTATATAATTTGACCTCAAACTAACTATTTTTGTAAATAAAAGTTGTAAATAAAACTGTATTGTCAATATTAAAAATATTTGTAAAATAAAAAATGTATATATTGTAAATAATTACACACAGAAAAAGCCGTAATGCGATAATTGAAACATCAATTCCGGCTCCATACGAGCTCAAATCGAACCAAACTTACTTCCATCGTACTATAAATTAAATTATCTTTCAAATGGCTGTGGTTTCGTATTTTTTGGAGTTACGGTTAAAAAGTCGGTTTTCTAGGGTGTATTGTGCAGTTTACCCATATATTTCTGTATATAATTATTAATATTTATTTTTACTTAATGTATATATTATAAATATTGTTTTCAATAAAAATAAAAATTAGAAAAAAATTTAATTAAAAAAATGTTGTATAAAAATTGTTTCCTTATTTGCACCTATGTACATTATATTATATGTATATAATATATGTATACCACTAACTTCCTTAAATAAAAACCATCAAAAAAATTAATTACCTAACATTAATTAATTAATTTAAATTGATTCCTAATTTTTTATTTAATTATTTGATTTTATTTGATTTATTTGATTTTATAACATGCCTTATATATTGGATTTGATTGCATACCTTTAATGGCCACCATTAAGGTGGCCAATTAATTTCCAATTAATTTATTAATTTATTTAATTTATTTATTTCGAATTTTATAATTAATTATTTAATTAATTTATTAATTTAATTATTTTATTAATCCATCCAATAAAAACATTCCTTTTTTGTAAATATTTTCCTTTTTTGATTCTTTGCCTCTTTTTAATGGGCTCCTCCTCCCTCATTCACATTTGATCGATCTTTGGCAGAGAGGAGCCCAGTTTCCGAGATATTTCTTGTTGAAGAGGGTCCTAGCCTCCTATCCAGTCGGTGACAGCGACGTGCGCTTCGTCGAGGCCATCATGGCTTGTCCAAACCCCGAGGTGAGATCCACTTTTACTTGTCGTTTCTCGTAGGTTAATTGTAAGCTTAGATCTTAGCGTAGGATTAGGGAGTAATTTTTAGATTAAAAAAAATCTCAAAAATTTCCATCACATTTCAATCCACATCCGACACCGATTTTCATCTCATCTCGCTATCTCGCCAGTTCTTTTTCTACCTCGCGCAACCTTCCACCTCCGGTCACGCACGGTGACCGGAGCCACGGATCTCTCTTCCATCTTACCGAGATCTTCCCATTCACCGTTCCTATTCTTGTGCATAAATAAAAGAATATTATAAAATTATTTTTCCTGTTTATCTCACATATATTTTTGCAGGAAAGATACAAAAAATAACTAATAAAAAAATCATTTGTATTTTTATCTAACTTCTATTTTGCAGGAATAAATAACAAAATAAAAAAAATTATTGTTGTTGTCCTCTTTTTATTTCTAATCATTTGTTTTGCAGGTTCATCGAAATAAAAAAAATGAAAAAAAACCATATATTTATGTTCATTTCTAACATTTTGTTTTGCAGGAGAAGAAAAATAAAAAAAACATTCAACTCTTTTTCTAACAATCTATTTTGCAGGTCAAAAAAAATATAAAAAATTACATTTTTTTGTTTACTAACATTTGCTGCAGGACACAAAGTAATTAAAAAAATTTAAAAAAAAAGGGCACGCACAGGGGCGGGTCGCCACCCCCGCGTCCCCTCTTCCAGCCCACACGGCGGCGCCGCCCAACACGCCTCCGCCCAGCCGCCTCCTGATGACCGACCCGAGCGAATGAGGTAAAGGTATCAAATAGGTCGTTGCGACCTCTATCACTCAGAGTCACTCAATCAAGAAAAATATCGAACCGCGAAAGAAATCAGAAATCAAAACACGAAGTGCGGTCCTAGCTATGGGATTAACCTGGTATAGCTCCCAGGGTCGAACACAAGGAGCACGGATTGGCCTAGGGCCTACGAAGTAGTAAAGAGAAAATAAAAGGAAAAACAAGGATTTTTTAATGGTTTTTAATAATTTTTATATTTTTTGGATTTTTGAATTATAAAGAAAATAAAAGAAAGTAAAATCAAGCCAACTTAAGCAATTTATTTAACACACCAAAAATTAAGCAAAAATTAAAGAAAAAAATTGTTTTTATGTTTTTTAGGTTTATAAGTGTTTTTGGTGAATTTTTGGTATTTTTCTAATGTATATTTTATTTTATAAAAATCAAACAGTGCTCAAAGGCCTAGGTACTGTCCAGCAAGGCTTGAAACCCAAAAATAAAATATTTATGGATCTCAACAAGCCCTGGAGGTAATTTTCCTGGAATCTAGAAAGAATAAGGAAAATTTGGGCACCTAAATTATTGTTTTTGGATTTTTATATTATTTATTATAATTTTTATGAGTTTTCAGGGTTTTTTGGATTTTTAGGGTTTTTAAGTGATGAAAAATAGCCAAAATTGGCTAGAAAATCAAACAACAAACAAGAAACAGTAACTAATTTTTTTGGAATTTTTGAAGGTGTTTTTATATTTTTTTGGTATTTTTAAACCTAGTTAGTAGCTAAAAAGGATGTTTTTGAATTTTTAAAAATACTAAATGAAATAAAAAATGTCCTTAAAAATTCTCAAAAATCCTACAACATGGCAGGAGCCATGTGTCAAATTTTCATCGAATTTGGAGGTGATTTGATATGTTATTCAAAAATAATAAAAGCCACAGGACACAGGGACCTTTCTGCAATTAATATAAAGTTCTGGGTCCCTGGGATAACAACCCTAGAAAGTAGAGGTATAGGAGTGCAAATAACCCTCCAGGCCACGCACGATACGCGTGACTCAGGCCTGGAAGGACTAAATTGCAATTCCTATTTTTCAAAATATGAAACGTAACAGGGCAAAAACGCAGGGCCAAAGATGCAAAAACACCAAATAATCACGTGTCGATGCACGTGTCCACAACAGGCAGGGGCATAAATGCAATTTTCATAAACTAGAAGGTCCACAGTGCACATTTCACAAAAATAAAAGAACTAAACTTCTTATTTACAGGATTAAAAACTAAATGCATAAAGTAAAGGGGCCTACAGATAATTTACCCCTTTCTTAATGTCGAGGGACGGATGCGCGACGCTTGGCGGATTGGATGGTCATGATGGCGCGCCGCAAACCCAAAGGACCCCTCGGCGCGATCCGACGGCTGGTGTGTGTCCACGTGGATGATCGGACGAAGGAGCTGCGACGTGGGTCTTCGAAGAGAAGCCTGGCTCGGATCGGAAGGACGAGATGCAGCCACGTGCTAGATCGGATGGCTGAGGGGCATCGTGGCTTAACCTCGTCGCTCAACGGTGGAGATCGATCCTCGCAAGATCTGGCGGTGGACGTTGCTCCAAGGATGGACGGCTACGATCTGAACTGGAGCGTCGAGGCCGATCTGACGGTGAACGAAGGACCTGGAGGAACTGGCGGCCGGCGAAGTTCGCCGGCCCTCTGCGTGTGCTGGAGTCCTTGTCCGGTGCTCAGGAGATGCTAGAAAGATTCGCCATGAAGGTCCGCACCTGATGCACTGCTCCGATGGAGGCGAGGAACTCAGGAGAGCTCCGGCGACGTCGAAGAACGGGAGCTACTGTGCTCTGAAGCTCCGACCTCCAGATGAGGTCGATAGACCTGAAGACCTGCACAGAAAGAAAGAGGGGTCGAGGGCAAACTGCCTCGACCCGTCAGAGCGGGCAGAAGGTGAACGGTGAGGCGGAGTGGAGGGTCTCCGGCGAGCGGCGGAGGGAGGAGACCCGTAACCCTGCTCCGGGACGAGCCAGGGGGAATGGAGGGGCGGAGCAGGTGGTGAGGAGTTAGACGAAGGTGGTGGGCTGGTCGGATGGTCAAATGCGTGGACGGAGACGACTGGCGGAGGCGGCGGAGCTACACTACCGGAAATGGAAAAATCTAACGCTACACTAATCTACGGCCTAACTAAATTACCTGATGGCTGCTGTCGACTGGGTTGGAGCCAAGGAGGCTCCCGGTCGTTGCCTCAAGGGGTCGTCGAGCTCCCCGAGGCTCAGGCGCACTCGCGGCTGCGCACGGCGGCGATTACCACCGGATCAATGGAATCCGTCCAACTCAGGCCTCGCTTCCACTCCAAAACACTCGCCTGTCACTCGGGTGGTCTGGAGGAGCTCCTTGGCGGCGAGCAGGGGTCCAGAGATAGCGTGATTAGGTCGCCGGGGATGACACTAAATAGTGTGGGAGGTCCGAGAAGGAAGAGGTCGGGCGGGCAGCACGGATCTCGGATCCTCCAAACCCACCCCGGGCGAGGATCCTAGATGATCGGAGAGCAATCGGAGCCCGGGGTTTGGGTAGATGGCGGCCGGGTTAGGCGGGTGGAAAATATTGAAATCGGGTCGGGCGCAACATACCCGGCTCTGGTGGTCCTGGGGGGAGAGTTGACCGGGGGTCAACAATCCCCCGTGGACCAATCAGAGCCCGCCATGCAATAAACTTTTATTTGATTTTTTTGGGCCTTTAAATGGCCGAATTTTCAAAAACTTAAAACATAAAATATTTTTATTTTATTTTTTTCTATTTTTTTTGTGATTTTTAATTAATTTTTGAAAATAAAAATAAGGTATATACAATAGATAGCTATACATAGGTATATGTACAAGATATTTTTGTATTTTTAATTTTGTAATTTTTATTTGATTTTTGTTTTGTTTCTTTTTATTTATTTTATGTACAATATATACCAGAGAATATTTACAAAAAGTTTTGAAAGTAAATAACTTTATTTACAAGGTGAAATAAATAAGGATGATGGTCTATGTACAAGGTGAAGGGTTCTTTTTGGTCTTTTTAATTTTTGAATTTTTATTTTGTTTTTAATAGTTCTAAATATATACAAAATATATACAAGCATATTTTTGGTTGAGGAAAATATAATTTTATTTATTTACATAAATAGGTACACATGAGCTCCTATCTCCCTCTACTTGGCTTTTATGCGGTCAGGCCCATGCTGAGCCCTCCCTTGGGTTAGGTTGCTCAATATTTATTCTAAATATTTCCCTCTTTTTCTTTTTCATCTTTATTCTTTTATTTTTGCACAAAAACATGCTAATTATCTATATTTACAAACATGCATGCTTTTGCTAACTTTTCCTATTTACACATATCTACATGCATTTGCATAGGTTTTTGTAGCTAAAATATAAGAATAAAGAGTGATGAATGGGTATTCATCACCCCCCTATACTATACTTTGCTAGTCCCTTAGCAAACACTTATTTGAAAAAGAAGTGAAAAAGTAAGAAAGAAAAAGAAAAAGAGAATGTACATGGATCAAGGTTGATTATTAAACTTGCCTTCATTAAATTGAGGTATGGAGCTCAATCAGATCTTTGGATTATTAATGTGTCGGAACCTTATTTAGACTTAAGCTTCAAACCTAACAGCCTCTAAGTTCCACTATCCTATAACCAAGACTCCTCAATGCTCCAGATCAGAACAAGTCATCAATCACAAACCCTGAAGACCATGAATCCTTTCTTGTCCTGTGAAAGTGAGGTCTAAGCTCTCCACCTCAGAAATGGCAACTTGACAACCCTCCCTAACAAGGTAACTCTATGACCTCAATCTGGCCACTCTTTCCTCGAGGAGCTGGGTATTCCCTTCTAAGTTCAAGTACAACCGGCTCAAGAAGAGGGGGAAGAAGAGAATGGGTCAAGGCCAGTGTAGCCAAGTACCCTTGGGAGCTTGACCAGTGTAGCCAAGTCTCCCTGCTGCAAGCTACAACAGGTGGATCATGAAACCAAGCTTTGCTTATTGCACTTATATACATACTCCGGTGGGATTATCATTTTCTCTCAGACCCACCACTTTTTTGGAGTTCTTTTCTTTTTTTTGCATTTTTTTTTCGAGTGCATCTATACAACATGTACATGTGCAACATATATTCAAGGAGTTTTTCCTCTTGAGCCAGTAGACTATCCCTCTTTTGAAGCTTTATTGCAACCCACAACTCCCGTCGTTAGACTTCATGGCAACCAGACCAAGTTGAGACGCACTTCCTTCACTAAATGAAGAAGAGAGGTTCCGCCTAGAAGTACTACCCTCATATGCTACCCCAAGCCAAGGAAGACTGCCTCCTCACCACCTCATCCGTAGAGAGATCGGTGCATAGTGCGGTTGTCCAAGTAAAGCCATAATCTATATGAGTCATGTGTTGTTGTTAAGTGCTCTACTTAGGCTCATTGAGATGACATGTGATCATAGCCTAGTGGACTCAAAGAATTAAGTCACCATGGACCTGAAAAGCCTTAAACCTAAGCCCTATAAGGTTCCTCTTAGAAATTAGGTGGATTAAGATCTTAATCAAGCTCCATTTCTCAATTTGATTCCAGGCTAGTTTAAATGTCAACTATCATCCAAGAAAAACTATATACATATGTACAAAAAGATGCATATTTACACACTATTTTACAATCATGCAAAATTTTTGAAAAATGTTTTGAAATCATGAATGATGATGCATGAAGTGCAAGTTTTGCAAAAAGATATTTACACACATTTACACAAGATTTTTGCAAACTTTTGATTTTCAAAACATTTTGGAAAAATTTTGTACTATATACATAATTTTGATACAGAAAATATTTACACAAGCTTTACACAAAAGATTTTTGAAATCATTTTTACAAAAATAATTTGTACACTAGCTATGTATGTGCAAATAAAAGAGGATTATGTACATGAAAATTTTTAATTTTTGTGGTTTTTAGCCATTTTTATTTATTAACACACTCACACAAAGTACGAGTTATGGCTAAAGTATATATGAAATATATACACACCCCCCTATACTTAGCTCGAACGATGTCCTCGGAGTCAAGAGCGATGAAGAAGACATAACTCGTGCTATGTATAGGGAAGTGAAAAGGAAGGCTATACAAAAGGAGAGTAAAAAGTCAAAAGGGACTCTGGTCTTCCCCCTATACTTAGGATCAAGTAATCCTAAGTATAGCAGGCTGTACACTAAGGGAAAACCGAGTGGAGAATGTACAGGGTCTACCCCCCCTATACTTAGGGTGAAATGCCCCTAAGTATAGGCAGCAAAACAGGGGTAGCAAGACACGAAGAAAATGACGAATATATACAAGAAGGAGGACATCACTCCCCCTATACTTAAGGTGGAGAACCTTAAGTATAGGCAACAACAGGAGTGATGGAACAGAACGAAGAACAACCCGGTGTTTTCACCCCCCTATACTTAGGATGAGCAATATCCTAAGTATAGCAAAGATAATCCTAAGCGAGACCTGGGGTGAAAACAAGAACGGAAGAAAGAAGGATCAAAATAAGACGAAACACGTATATACAAAAGAGTACAATGTTGAGGTGCCTCTCAACAAGCGCTAGATTTTACGCCCCTAGCTGGGTGCAAAGGCTAGGATAATCCAGTATCAAGGTTCAGGACAGCATCGGTAAGGCGAATGCCGTACTGTCGTCGCAGTCTCGGTGTGAGAACAACGACGAACTCAACAGTATAAAGTAAGACACCCAGGTATGCAATCAAGCAGGTGTCTGCTACCGGCCAAGGATATGGAAATAAGTGATCGGGATCCGGTAGCACAAAGGAAATCATCGGCTCTGGTTCAGACTGGAGTGGAAGTGTGGAGCCGAAGAAATCAAACGTGGAGAAGGATGGATCAGTAATAGAATCCTCCACGTCAATCAGTGTCTCGAGCAGGTATGAAAAATCAAGATCAGGAGACTCTATAAGAAGACTGATATCCGATGAATGAAATAGGATCAGATCAGGTAAATCATCGAATATCTCCAGGATGGGCTCATCCTCGCGAGGGTCGTCGAGGTGAGAAGAATCAGAATCAGAATGATCTAAAGACTCGGTTTCGTGTTCCGCCAGATCGGAGACACTCTCAGCAGGTGAAACCGAGTACTCATCGAGTGCGGCATCCTCCCGCAGATAACCCTCGGGGAGAGATGCAGGATCAGAAGTGAGAAGAAGAGAATCAGGATCTAGATGGGCATCTGCGCTGCTATCAAGTGTCCACTCAGTGCACCAGGCTGCATCATCATCTGAAGTGTAAGTCTCGGCAATCTGGAAGCAGGAGAAGGAACTCGTCAACATCGCGGAAGTTGGCAAAGTGTCTGCAGCTGATCCTCGCTCTGCGGCTATGCTGGCTGTCAGCTGGTCCTCAGGAAGTGTATTTCTCTCAACAAAGTGGAGGACAAAAGGCTCGAGGACGGGACTCTCTATGTCTGTACTCTCAAAGTGTTGTCCCTCCTCAAGCTGTGGCTGCTGGGCTGAGTCCTGGTGACTGTCTGCATCCAAGAAGTGTCTCTGCAGAAAGGAGACTGACTCCTCCGGGACTGGAATCTGAAGTGTCTGAATCAACGGCTGCAAAAGCTGGGGCTCCTCCGGCTCCTGGAGTATCTGAAGATCTGATATCCAAGATTCGTCAACAGAGAACTCTGGGGCTGATTCGAATTCCAACTGGAAAGCCAATGGGAACTCAAGTAGACTCTGGGTCCGAACCTCTGCTATCGCTGTCATCTCCTCTGTCAATGGTGCGGCATCATCCAAATCCTCGGACTGGTGTGTAGAAGCTGAATCACCATGTAAAGTGACACACCGCACTGGTACAACATCGTCCACATGTGTTGTCCCGACCAAGGCATCTCGTGTAGAAGAACTCTGTGAAAGTAGCCTCGAGATGATATCCAGAAGGTGAATGTCGGCACTGCGGTGTGAACCGCCACATGTGGTAATCACCAGTGCTATCTGCTCTGCGGTCATCCCCCGCATGGAGATCTCTATCAAGTCTGTAAGTGGAAGTCCGTGCTCTGGAAATCTCCTCAAGAGGTCAAGAAACCTCGGCCATGCCTCGTGCAATGGCTCCTGGGGGTCAACTGAAAAGTTCATGATCAAAGACCGCATGAAATCTGCTCTACGTGGAGGGAAGTATCTCTGCAAGAACTCTCGGCGTAGCTCTCCCCACGTCTCGAATGTCCTTCCCAATCGTCGGTGCCACCTCATGGCTCTGTCGTGAAGCGTGAAGGGGAAGGTCCTGCTCATCAGCTCCTCTGCAGTGACGTCTGAATATCTCTGCGCTCTACAAAACTCCTCGAAAGCTGACAGGTGAAGATACGGCTCCTCGTGCGCCTCTCCTGAAAATGTCGGCAGTCGCTGAATGTAATCCAACTCCAAGATGAATGGACCTAATGTAGAAGCTGACTGAGCTCCATGTGCTATCTGCTCCTCCATCCCTCCGGAATAGGATATGTCTGCTAATCTCCACTGCTCTCTTTGGTCACCAACGGAGTGCGCTCTCAACTCAGCAACAACATCGTCCGGGTCTCGCATCTGCTCTAGCTGGTATCCTCGGACGTCTAGCACAACATGCCCAGAGTGATGAGATGAAAGGGAGGGAGGGAGTGGGAGGTTGGTCGGAGATCCATCCTCCCTAGAAGGTGGACTGGAGTGATGGTCAGAAGACGGAGAAGAAGCCGTAAGAGTCGGCTCAAAGTGAGGGGGATCCATCATCCAGGGGTAAAGGAGAAGAGAAATGAAGGGAGGTGAGGGAGGGGAACAAGATCGAAGGGATCTGGCAATCAAACAAGATGAACAAGCAAACCCCAAATTCACCTACGCACACAGAGCTGAAGACCGAAGGGATCGGTCAATTATCTTGTCAATTTTATTTTAGGTGATCATCCAATCTATCAGAGCGATTACGTGAGGTCAATAGGTATCCAAATCTCTCTCAACCGACTGTCCCGTACTGAAAGCCGGTAATCAGTCAAGAAAAGATCGGAGGCTCTATCCTAATGTGCGGATCACTCTCTCGCTCATCCAAACCAGACAAGGAGGGGGTTACTCTCCCCAAGACAGATTTTTTCGTGAGGTGTCTTTTAGGTCAAGTATGATTAGCAGTCCCGATTTTATTGTTTTTGTTTTTAGGTATTTTTCAATAAAAAGAAACGCCTAACGAATTTTTCGGTTCTCCTGGTTATTAAGTCAAAAACAGGGGGGAGAAGTCGAAAAAGCCGATGCACGAAAAATCAATGATGCATGCAAAGTCAGAAATGCGTACCTGCCTCCAGCTCTCTACATGCAAAATGATCCGCGCATAAAATAAAGACAGAAAGTAAACTAAGCTATATGATGCAACGGTGAAAGCCGAGTCCTAGACGAGCACTTTCTAGCGAAGAACCGTCTAACCGGTCACCGACCTCCAAGCCAAAGGGTCCGGTCTTGGCCCGTCCCTCCCCTGCCTGACAAATCGGGGGTAGGAGTGCGCTTTACAGGACGGGCTCTCGGCGCGTAGGCTACGGAAGCTAGCGAGTCGGTTATTTTTATTATTTATTTTAAGTAGGTCCAATACGGTCTATAGGAACAGATAAGCCTTAGGTGTGTGGATCCTACTCAGTTACGTCACAGTCACTAGAAAGTCCTAAGTCTAGGGGCTCGAGCAAAAACCGCGAAAAATCCGGAAAATGACAGAAAGAAAGAGAAGATAAAACCGTGATGAAAAGCCGCGAAAAAGCCGCAAGTCCTAATGGGTCCCCCGAGCACGCCGGTGCTCGGCGAAACAGACCCGCTACGGTAGTCAAGTCCACAAAGTCTCAGAAGTTCAAGTCCCTGAATTATTACAAATAATAATGAATAAAACTATCCTACTACCTCACCCACTCAACTCTCTCTCTCTCGCTCTCTCCTGCGGCTTCGTAGAGAAAGAAGCCGCCTCCGAACTTCGCGGCTGCACCGGCTCCTCGAAAGTAGCCTCCGCGGTCCTCGGGCCCTCGCAAGAAACAGAGAAGAGAGTGGTCAGACCAATAAAATAATCAAATAATGAATGAAAATAAAAGCAAGGGTATATGTGCAAAAATGAAAATAAAATAAACACTCAATAGAAAATAAAAATAAAAGAAAATCAAAATAAAACAAAAATAAAACAAAAAGAAACTAAATACAAAAGCCGCGAAAAAGCCGCGAGCTCCGAAGAGCCGCGAAAAGCCGCGAAAATAAAAATGAAAAGAAAATAAAAAATAACTACTAAGCCGTGCTCCCCGGCAACGGCGCCATTCTGATGACCGACCGAGCGACTAAGGTAAAGGTGTAGAAAAATAGGTCGTTGCGACCTCAATCACTCGGACTAAGTCAATCAAGAAAAATATCGAACCGCAAAAGAAATCAGAAATCAAAACACGAAGTGCGGTCCTAGCTATGGGATTAACCTGGTATAGCTCCCAGGGTCGAACACAAGGAGCACGGATTGGCCTAGGGCCTACGAAGTAGTAAAGAGAAAATAAAAGGAAAAACAAGGATTTTTTAATGGTTTTTAATAATTTTTATATTTTTTTGGATTTTTGAATTATAAAGAAAATAAAAGAAAGTAAAATCAAGCCAACTTAAGCAATTTATTTAACACACCAAAAATTAAGCAAAAATTAAAGAAAAATTGTTTTTATGTTTTTTAGGTTTTTAAGTGTTTTTGGTGAATTTTTGGTATTTTTCTAATGTATATTTTATTTTATAAAAATCAAACAGTGCTCAAAGGCCTAGGTACTGTCCAGCAAGGCTTGAAACCCAAAAATAAAATATTTATGGATCTCAACAAGCCCTGGAGGTAATTTTCCTGGAATCTAGAAAGAATAAGGAAAATTTGGGCACCTAAATTATTGTTTTTGGATTTTTATATATTATTTATTATAATTTTTATGAGTTTTCAGGGTTTTTTGGATTTTTAGGATTTTTAAGTGATGAAAAATAGCCAAAATTGGCTAGAAAATCAAACAACAAACAAGAAACAGTAACTAATTTTTTTGGAATTTTTGAAGGTGTTTTTATATTTTTTTGGTATTTTTAAACCTAGTCAGTAGCTAAAAAGGATGTTTTTGAATTTTTAAAAATACTAAATGAAATCAAAAATGTCCTCAAAAATTCTCAAAAATCCTACAACATGGCAGGAGCCATGTGTCAAATTTTCATCGAATTTGGAGGTGATTTGATATGTTATTCAAAAATAATAAAAGCCACAGGACATAGGGACCTTTCTGCAATTAATATAAAGTTCTGGGTCCCTGGGATAACAACCCTAGAAAGTAGAGGTATAGGAGTGCAAATAACCCTCCAGGCCACGCACGATACGCGTGACTCAGGCCTGGAAGGACTAAATTGCAATTCCTATTTTTCAAAATATGAAACATAACAGGGCAAAAACGCAGGGCCAAAGATGCAAAAACACCAAATAATCACGTGTCGATGCACGTGTCCACAACAGGCAGGGGCATAAATGCAATTTTCATAAACTAGAAGGTCCACAGTGCAAATTTCACAAAAATAAAAGAACTAAACTTCTTATTTACAGGATTAAAAACTAAATGCATAAAGTAAAGGGGCCTACAGATAATTTACCCCTTTCTTAATGTCGAGGGACGGATGCGCGACGCGTGGCGGATTGGATGGTCGTGATGGCGCGCCGCAAACCCAAAGGACCCCTCGGCGCGATCCGACGGCTGGTGTGTGTCCACGTGGATGATCGGACGAAGGAGCTGCGACGTGGGTCTTCGAAGAGAAGCCTGGCTCGGATCGGAAGGATGAGATGCAGCCACGTGCTAGATCGGATGGCTGAGGGGCGTCGTGGCTTAACCTCGTCGCTCAACGGTGGAGATCGATCCTCGCAAGATCTGGCGGTGGACGTTGCTCCAAGGATGGACGGCTACGATCTGAACTGGAGCGTCGAGGCCGATCTGACGGTGAACGAAGGACCTGGAGGAACTGGCGGCCGGCGAAGTTCGCCGGCCCTCTGCGTGTGCTGGAGTCCTTGTCCGGTGCTCAGGAGATGCTAGAAAGATTCGCCATGAAGGTCCGCACCTGATGCACTGCTCCGATGGAGGCGAGGAACTCAGGAGAGCTCCGGCGACGTCGAAGAACGGGAGCTACTGTGCTCTGAAGCTCCGACCTCCAGATGAGGTCGATAGACCTGAAGACCTGCACAGAAAGAAAGAGGGGTCGAGGGAAAACTGCCTCGACCCGTCAGAGCGGGCGGAAGGTGAACGGTGAGGCGGAGTGGAGGGTCTCCGGCGAGCGGCGGAGGGAGGAGACCCGTAACCCTGCTTCGGGACGAGCCAGGGGGAATGGAGGGGCGGAGCAGGTGGTGAGGAGTTAGACGAAGGTCGTGGGCTGGTCGGATGGTCAAATGCGTGGACGGAGACGACTGGCGGAGGCGGCGGAGCTACACTACCGGAAATGGAAAAATCTAACGCTACACTAATCTACGGCCTAACTAAATTACCTGATGGCTGCTGTCGACTGGGCTGGAGCCAAGGAGGCTCCCGGTCGTTGCCTCAAGGGGTCGTCGAGCTCCCCGAGGCTCAGGCGCGCTCGCGGCTGCGCACGGCGGCGATTACCACCGGATCAATGGAATCCGTCCAACTCAGGCCTCGCTTCCACTCCAAAACACTCGCCTGTCACTCGGGTGGTCTGGAGGAGCTCCTTGGCGGCGAGCAGGGGTCCAGAGATAGCGTGATTAGGTCGCCGGGGACGACACTAAATAGTGTGGGAGGTCCGAGAAGGAAGAGGTCGGGCGGGCAGCACGGATCTCGGATCCTCCAAACCCACCCCGGGTGAGGATCCTAGATGATCGGAGAGCAATCGGAGCCCGGGGTTTGGGTAGATGGCGGCCGGGTTAGGCGGGTGGAAAATATTGAAATCGGGTCGGGCGCAACATACCCGGCTCTGGTGGTCCTGGGGGGAGAGTTGACCGGGGGTCAACAATCCCCCGTGGACCAATCAGAGCCCGCCATGCAATAAACTTTTATTTGATTTTTTTGGGCCTTTAAATGGCCGAATTTTCAAAAACTTAAAACATAAAATATTTTTATTTTATTTTTTTTCTATTTTTTTGTGATTTTTAATTAATTTTTGAAAATAAAAATAAGGTATATACAATAGATAGCTATACATAGGTATATGTACAAGATATTTTTGTATTTTTAATTTTGTAATTTTTATTTGATTTTTGTTTTGTTTCTTTTTATTTATTTTATGTACAATATATACCAGAGAATATTTACAAAAAGTTTTGAAAGTAAATAACTTTATTTACAAGGTGAAATAAATAAGGATGATGGTCTATGTACAAGGTGAAGGGTTCTTTTTGGTCTTTTTAATTTTTGAATTTTTATTTTGTTTTTAATAGTTCTAAATATATACAAAATATATACAAGCATATTTTTGGTTGAGGAAAATATAATTTTATTTATTTACATAAATAGGTACACATGAGCTCCTATCTCCCTCTACTTGGCTTTTATGCGGTCAGGCCCATGCTGAGCCCTCCCTTGGGTTAGGTTGCTCAATATTTATTCTAAATATTTCCCTCCTTTTCTTTTTCATCTTTATTCTTTTATTTTTGCACAAAAACATGCTAATTATCTATATTTACAAACATGCATGCTTTTGCTAACTTTTCCTATTTACACATATCTACATGCATTTGCATAGGTTTTTGTAGCTAAAATATAAGAATAAAGAGTGATGAATGGGTATTCATCACCTCCCCTCCACAGCGGCGGCCCCCTTCCTCCTGCGCCGCAACCCGGCGCCGCCGCCTCGCGTCCCTGTCTTCACGCGGCAACCGCCTGGCCCGCGCCCAGCGGCCCCGCCAACTCCATCTTCCAGGCGCCGTGCTCCCTATCTCCGCCGGGGCGCGCTTCTCCTCCGACCTCTCACGCCGGCCGCGCCTCTGCGTGCGCACCGCCGCGCGAGGCTGCGGGCCGCGCCCTCCAGGCCAGCGCCCCTCGCGCCACCCGCGCGGCCGCGCACCGGCGGCAGCCGCCCACGCCGACCCCGCCGCGTCTCCGCCCCCCGCGGGTCCTTTCCAGGCCGCGCCTCCTCTGCGCAACCTCCCCCGCGATCCGCGGCGCCCGTCCTCCCACGTGGCCGACCTCCAGGCCAGCGCCTCCTCCGCGCCCATCTCCATCGCGCGGCCCCGCCGCGAACCTCCTCCGCCCAGATCCGACGGCCCCGCCCCGCGGTCACCTCTCCTCCCTCTTTGGTGGTGGGCGGCGGCCATTGCTCCTCCTTTGCCTCTGTGTGAAAAGAAACGAAGCAGAGAGATGAACCCTAGGGCTTGGGTCAATTAAAAAAAGGAAATATTGCACACATACCTTCTGAAGTTCTAACAATTGCAAGAAGCCTCTGGTTCCAAATCAAGATCATGTGTTGGGCATGTGCCACTGGTAACTTGCACGATTTTCCCTCTCATTTTATCTATGTTGCTTATTTAGTGCAAAAACTTTAAATATTTACATTTCAGCCCCTGTTTTTCAGACAATGAACTTTGCATGATCTTATTGATGGAATAAATGATTTTATTGATCTAAAAATTCTCAAAATAATTGTGTAGACTTTTGCTATGGTCTTTTTCATTGTATAAAATTTTCATTTTTTTTATTGCCATTTGCTATATTTAAAAAATCAAAAATAGTACTTTTGTGTCTTTTTCTTTGTCTACACTTTAAAAATTCATAAAAATCGAAAACGTGTTCAAAAATTCCATAAAAATTCTGTAGGTGTATTTTGTCGTGTTTTAATTTCTATCCAAGTTTTGTGCATTTTTCATATATAAAACTTCAAAAAAAAATTGTAAAATACGAAAAAGAGTGTTGTGTGTGTTTTTGTACTCTCTTGTGTTTTTGTTTACTGTTCTTCTTTTAAAAATAAAAAAAATATAAAATTGAAAAACCACTAAAAAATTAGCATTTCTGAAAATTGACTATTTAGTTTTTAAATCGTGCTCCTTGTGTTCGACCCTGGTCGCTATACCAGGTAAAAAGAATAGCGAAAGACCGCTTACATTTTCTTCATTGATTTCTATCTGTTTTGAGTGGTTTGATTATTTTTCTCGATTGACCGCGCTTGGTGATTTGAGTCACAACGACAATTTGATTATTTACATACTTAACCCGATTGTCAGGCGCGTCATCAGTAGACACCCAAAAAACTTTATATTCACAAGTTAGGTATAAGGTTACAAAGACCAAGACCCATAAAGGAGTCTGGCATGCTCTATTACACTTTCGATACAAAATATTTCCCCACGAAAAATAGTTACATTTCTTCCCAACCAAATTGCCCATAGAATAGATGCTGCCCTCTGCTTCTCAGTCATTGTGCGAGTTCCAATGGACTCTCAGAATTCTATAATCCTTGAGGATGCAACTGTAAGTAAGTTGACCCCTGCCCAAATCTGTCTCGAAGAAGAATAAAGGAAAAACAAGTGATTAGCATCCTCCACCTCCTCTCCACACCGCAAGCAAGAGCCGTTAGCCCCAAAGAGACGTGCCCTTCGAGCACCGATCATCACTCGCTCTCTCCCAAGAAACCAGAGGAAAACTTTCACCCTTTTAGGAATCTTCCAAGACCAGATTTGCCCTAGTCTTGGTACTGCAATTCCCGGATCAAAGATGACGGAGGCTGATGACGCGAAATTCGCACGGTTAAGATGTGTAAAAATAATATCACAAATGTGTCGTTGTTCTCAACCGCACGATTCGGTCAACGAGAAAAATAAATGAAACCACTCGGAAAATAAAAATCGATGAAAATAATGTAAGTAAGCGGTCTTTCGCTATTCTTTTTACCTGGTATAGCGACCAGGGTCGAACACAAGGAGCACGATTTAAAAAAAAACTAAGCAGTCAAATTTCAGAAAAGCTAATTTTTAGTGGTTTTTGAATTTTATATTTTTTTTGTATTTTAAAACAAGCACAATATTCACAAGGGATAAAAGCACACACAATCTTTTTGTATTTTTTTTCTCAAAATGGCCAAAAATATACAGGAAAGTCCAAAGAAAATGTTTTTTGTTTTATATATTTTAAAATGTTTTTGGTAAATTTTTCGTAATTTTCTGATACTTTTGTGATTTTCTAAAAATGAAACAATGCAAAATAAAGCAAACAGTGCACTGACAGGGGTATTTTGCAAGTTAAAAAGCTTTTAAGGTTCAAAACTCCTAAGGATTATTTTTAACAAAAAGTAGAGAACAATGTCTACAATCAGAGACCAGGATCACTATTTTTGGATTTTTCTACAATTTTCTACAATTTTTATAAGATTTTTCGTATTTTGCAATTTTTTTTGGGTTTTATATATGGAAATTACACAAAAATTGATCAGATAATAAAAGACATCAAAACACAGCTACAGAAATTTTCGCGGAATTTTTAGACTCTTTTACGATTTTTATGAATTTTCAAAGTTGAGATATGCGAAAAGACAATGTTTTTTATTTTTTAAATATATCAAATGACAATAAAATTTGATGAAAACTTTATACAATGGCGAGCACTATTGCAGGAGCATATACAAATTTTTTGCGAAATGTTTCAAGCAACAAAAATATTTATTTAATTGAAAAGAGCATGCAAATTAAAGTCTGAAATGCAAGGTCCAAAGTGCAATTATGCAAAAGTTTGCAGAGAATAGAATAAAAACAAACAGCAGTGAAGATGTTGCAAATTACCCAAAAAGAATGATGCCTAGCATGTGACTTGCTGGAGGGGATTTTCTTGTAAATGTCTGAATGTTCAGGAGCACCTCCACAACTTCACCAAATTTTTATTTTAATATACCCCACAGCCCTAGGGTTGATCTTTTCGTTCTTCACTTCTCAACAGGATACGCCGCCGCCTCCTTCTCTTCTCTTCTTCAACCACGCAGAGCCCACGGTGGAGTTCGCAGAGGGGCTGGCGCGGCGGCGCGGATCTGGTTCGCAGGCGGAAGGGCGGCGCGGCGGTTGCGCGCCGCTGTGGTGCCGCCTTGCGGAGGTGACGGGAGGACGGCGGCAAGGCCGCGCGGGGATCGCGGAGAAGGAGGCGCGGGCGGCCGCGCAGGTGGTCGCGGCCACGCGCGGGCGGCGCTGGGATCTGGAGAGGCGAGGGCCGTTGGGAACGCGGACGGCCTGGAGGACGGGGCGGCGCGCCACCTGCGCGCAGTCGCGGCTGGGCGGAAGGGGCGGAGCGGGGCTGCGCCTGTGCGCGGATGGGGTCGGCCGCCGGTGGCGTGCGGGGGTGATGACCCGTCGTCACCTTAGTTTTTTTTTTATGACCTGCAACCAATGTTAGTTAAAAAAATGTAATTTTTATTTTTTTTTGTATTTTTTTTCCTGCAAAATAGATGTTAGAGTTAGAGGACAAACAAAAAAAATGTTTTTTTTTGTTTTTATTTTCCTTTATTCCTGCAAAACAGAGGTTAGAGAGAGAAAAAGATTTTTTTTTAGTTTTTTTTTCATGCAAAAACAAATGTTAGGAAAACAGGAAAAAATAATTTTATGTATTTTTTTTATTTTTATATATATACAAAAATGAAAACGGTGAATGGGAGGATCTTGCACGAAATGAAAGATAGATCCTAGACTCCGACCACCGTGCGTGGCTGGAGGTGAGAGGTCGTGTAAGGTAGAACGTGAATATGGAGGGATAGCGAGATGAGATGAAAATCGGTGTCGGAGGCGAATTATGTGGAGAAATGTTTTGGGATTTTTTTATCTAAAAAAACTACTCCCTACTCCTACGTAAAAATCTAAATCTACGATTACCTAGAGAAAAAGACAAGTAAAAGTGGATCTCACCTCGGGGCTCGGACAAGCCATGATGGCCTCGACGAAGCTCAAGCCGCTGTCACCGGCTGGATCGGAGGCTAGGACCCTCTTCAACAAGAAACTCTCGGAAACTGGGCTCCTCTCCACCAAAGATTGATCAAAGAAGAAATGAGGGAGGAGGAGCCCATTAAAAAGAAGACGAAGGTCAGAAATGGAGATATTTACAAAAATGGAAGGTGTTGATTGTGTGAATTAAAATAATAAATTAAATTAATAAATTAATTAATTAAATAATTACGAAATTCGAAATAAATTAATTAAATAAATTAATAAATTAATTGGGAATTAATTGGCCACCTTAATGGTGGCCATTAAAGGTATGCAATCAAATCATGTATATATGGTAGGTTATTAAGTCACATAAATCAAATAAAATCAAATGATTAAATACAAAATTCGAAATTAAATAAAATGAATTAAATAATGTTAGGAAATTAATTTTTTTGGTGGATTTTATAAATGGAAGTTAGTGGCATACATGTATTATATACATATGATATAATGTACATAGGTGCAAATAAGGAAATAATTTTTATACAAGATTTTTTTTTATTTTATTATTTTTTTTAATTTTAGTTTTATTGAAAACAATATTTATAATATATACATTAAGTAAAAATAAATATTAATAATTATATACACAAATACATGGGTAAACTGCACAATACACCCCAGAAAACCGACTTTTTAACCGTAACTCCAAAAAATACAAAACCACAGCCATTTGAAAGATAATTTAATTTATAGTATTATGGAAGTGAGTTTGGTTCGATTTGAGCTCGTATGGAGCCGGAATTGATGTTTCAATTATTGCATTACGACTTTTTCTGGGTGTAATTATTTACAATATATACATTTTTTTATTTTATAAATATTTTTATTATTTACAACACAATTTTATTTATAACTTTTATTTACAAAAGTAAGTGGTTTGAGGTCAAATTATATACAAATAAAATAATACAAGTTTTATACAAATATACATGAAAAATATATATGTACAAGATATTTTTGGATTTTCTGACAGACAACCTTATCTCCCCCTACTTTATTCCTGGTCGATCAGGTCAAGTCTTGACCTTCTCTCGGGGTTTGGGTCAGTCTGTATTTATTGCATAAATACTTCCTTTTCTTTTTCTTTTCTTCTTTATTCTTTTATTTATTTACAAAAAGTGTTAAAAATGCATAATTAACAAATGCATGCGAAATGGTAATTTTATGAAATTAGTGGTTATTTACAGGTATTTGACTAAGGAAACGATGCTAAAATAAAAGAATAAAGGCGATGAATCGTGGATTCATCAGAGGCATATACGACCTTATAGGCTTTCTTCACACTGAAGGCACCATATGACCATATCCAATGACTAACCTCTGCACCATCCCTCAACACAGGACTAAGATATGAAGAGATCTGGAGAAGCACCGCGTACACTCCACGCCAAAAATGTGAAGGTTTTACCAATCTACTGGGACGCCACTCCAGAATCTCCGTCACGCCATAAATCTTCCTCATCAATAAACAAAGTGTATCTGATCCATCACCCCAAATACGAGTGACCCACTTCGCCAAGAGGGCCCTGTTCATCACCTCAAGGTTTAGGATGCCTAAACCTCCATCGGCCTCAGTATGCGTCACTACCTTCCAAGCAACCAGCGGAGTACCGGCCCAAAAGAATCTACGCATCAAGTTCTCCAACCGACCACGAATCCCCACCGGAAGCAAGCGAGACGATAGAAAAAGACAGGAATCACGGAAAGGACTGACCTCAGGAGCACCAAGCGTTCCCCCTGTGATAAGCAAGAAGCACGCCAGGCCGCAAGTTTGTTCTCGAGTCTCTCTATTAGTGGAGTCCAATCTGATTGTCTTAAAGCGACCGTCCACGGTAGGCAACCCCAAATAGGTGATTGGGAGAGCCCCTTATCTTGAGCGCAGGAAAGCCCCACAGGCTCATAGTTATCTTTCTTTTGCTCATAGTTATCTTTCTTTTGCTAGTGCAGTTTCAGGAAAGAGCAACTCTCAGAATCTAACCAACATATGCGATATATTATGTTAAACTGAAATTAATTCAGCTCAATTTTTTTTTGAATTTGGCAGGTGGGTGGGTGGGTGGTGGGCGGGGAAAGGGAGATGATGAGGGTGAGAGGGAGCAGCACTTAATGTAAATTTGATAAACAAAATGGGTATAATGTAAAAGAAGATAGCGGAATCCGGTTAATTTTAACGGGTAAATGGATGGGCCTTAACCATATCGTATGTAGGATAAGGATTGGTAAGTTTACATGATCGAGGTTGGAATTAGATTGTTTCAAAGGTCATGGAAGTAATTGTCAAGGATCTCCCCAGTAAAAATCCCAGAATCAAAATACACGTGACATTTAGACGACTTATCGGAAGCAATCACTATGAAATAGAGGAATCCAACCAACTGGCAGGCCTTGAACAAAACAGTGCGTTGGCACAGGAATCGAACCAACTGGCAGGCCTCAATTCCCATGCGCGTTGGACAAAATCCAGGAATCGAAAGATATGGTGAGCATCTCATGAGACTAGAGGGAGGAATTATTGATGTGGTGGCGAGTAAGTGTGATCTTGGGGCTGGATGATAGATAAGGAATTTAGATTGGACCCTCACTTGAGAGCGAAGTATCAATGGCGAAGTGGGTGAAGCGTCCAAACCCGGAGCCCCACGACGAGTCGTCCCGCCATACAGGGACCCTTCAGTGGGTCACCATTGTACCATCAACCCTAAGCAAAGTGTCCACATTTCAGCAAACACTGTTCCCAAATCCACGTTTCGTTCATCATGCCAACCAGATCCCACCTAGTATTTCAGGTCATGTCCGTTTTCGAGGTTGGTGTTTAGATGTTGCTCTTAAAATCTCCGCACCTTCGACTGTTCTTGTGATGTACATTAGGTCATGTGATCGCGAGATTATCCATCCTTTGTGTCTGTATTCTTCTTCTTCTCTCTTCTTTCATTACATGTCTGTTTCAATGTATTGAATTCGATGTTACATTGAGAATGGCGATAGTCTTGTCATTTTCTCTTTCACCGTGTGGTCCTATTCATATATTATATTTTCCTTTTTATGTTGTTGATAATCACTGCTCACTGGTTAATTCCCATGTCAATGTTTCCATTTGTGTTAGTCGAGATATTTTTGTTTTTTCGCGGGCTCGGAAGGTCATATCAGGTCTATAGTGATATGATTGGAACATATTAGGTTGCCCAGTCTAATGATTGAGCCGAAGCTAAACATAAAGCTGCAATGTGATCTATCTTTGACCTACCGACATGCTAATGCTATTATTTCATCCATCGAGTGTCGTGATATATATGGCTTCGAGGGGATAAGATTATCCAGCCACTTTCATCAAGTAATTTTCATAAATGTTGTAGATCGATAGGGCATCAGCATGTAAGATGCTATCTGTTCGTTCTTCTTCCAAAACAGTTTTCCCTATCCCAAACATATCCCTCATTGTTCTATATCTTACGGAGATAATATCCTTTGGACACAACCATATATGTGAATGCCCATTTCATGCTCCTCTTGTACGTGGCATCATATCAAACAAACGTCGCCACTTGTCTCTCACGGGCTGGCTGTTGGCATTTATATCCGTTCATTATGGGCAGTAGGTATATTTTGGCTCCATCTTAATTCGCATAACATAAATAAAGGCCAAGTAAGAACAAGTCTCGATGATCGCATTCCACGTTAGAAAGATATTACATATGTAAGATAATAAGGTCCATACTATACTCTGAAGGAAAAAGATGTTTCAATCCTTCAGAATACAATATAAAAAGAAGAAGAAGAAACTTGGGACGATCTCATCACATCACATGCATGTACTAATACCATGAATGCATGCAATGACACAACTCCTGATTCTGACCTAAGGACCCAAAGAAATACGTACGAAAGGATCGCATCCCCTCCTCTCCTCTGCTCTGTCGTATTGTCTCATTCAGTATCATAAATAAAACCACATGACAACGTTCTGTATGATTCCTTCTCTTGATTTGGCCCCCCACATATATGCAAGATCGACGGGGCTCTTGTTCCATTGCAAGATAATCTGGAGGACTCGGGAACGTGGGGGGTTGGTTGGTACAGTGCTGCCGACTTAATTACATGGCCATGATGGAACATGAGAACATGGGATGGCTGTGGGGGACTGGTGCTCAGAAGGTGACCACTCCATTCCAAAGCAGTAGTCAATAAATAAATATAAATATCTATGGATCTGCTGCATATGATAGATATTATACACGTATGTATGATGAGGAACAGGGATTTGGGGTGCACGAGTTGGAGAACAGTAGAAGGGAAGGAGAAGCTTCGGTTCACGTGGACTGCCTCCCCAAGAAAAGGCCCTCCTTGTCGGATGGGATCATCGACCCACATCCCACGAGTTCATTTCTTTTGCATGCTCATGTTTTCTATTGCCCGTCTTGTCATCTGCATGCTTCTTTACTTACATTAGTCTAATTATTGGGATATATTACAGTCAAGGGACTGTTTAATGGACCACTTTAGATCTGAGGTTAATGATCAAGTTCTGGGAAGTTTCTGTGAATTGAACAGTAGACCATCCTTTCTGCATGTCTAGCTATAGGGTTCATTATATCTTTCTGTTTACTATTTCTTCATCTTGCATTCTAGATATGCCACTGAAATTAGTAGCTATAAAGGTGAAGTAATTAAGCTCCTGTCGGTGCAGGCTGTGGGATGATATAAAGGCAGAGCATGCAGCCATCCCTAGGATATATATTAATGTAAATGGGTCCAAGTCATTGGACCCGAGGACAGTAAGATCACAGAGTAGTGATCCGAATCTGCTTCTTTTGACTTTGTGTCCAAAAGGACAAACACACTCGTGCATATATATAAGTACGCACGGGGATAACAATTATTAATAATACATCCATTATCAGCTTAGTGTAAACTTCAGCATTCGAAGGCCCCTCCACACCTACTTTTTCTAAGTCAGAGATGGCCTGCCAAAGTTTGTCTATTTACACAATATAATTTTCTCTACCGTGGTTGTTTGGCCAACTCAACACTTCTATACTGGATAGTGGGTTTAGGTGGATTAAACTGGTTGCAGGTAACCTATTTTTGAGTTTTGGTGTTTGAATAGAGGGTTAAACTGTGGGTGGGTTAGAAGTGAGTTTATTGTGATATGATTGTATTGAAGTTTGAAAAAGTGGGTAGTTATTGTGATGTGATTGTATTGGAGTTTGAAAAAGTGAGTAGAAGTGGGGTAGTTTATAATTTTTATATGATATGATGGACTAATATATTATTTTTTGATGGAATTGATGATGGGAATTGATTTATTTAATTTTTAAAAAGATAAAAAGTGGGCCCCACTTGGAAAGAGAAAGGTTAGGGAGGGTAAACCACCCCAAGGGGCGTTTACCCCCCTAACCTAACATGACCTGAAGTAAATCACAGATAAATTTAACATCAAAGTATTCGAGTATATGGATCAAAGGATTCATCACAAGGTGGTAGGGATTCTGAAAGTGCTGGCGTAGGAGATGACGGTGGGGATCTTTGGCGGTAGAGAAGAGGCATCAAACTCTGCGCGGGAATCGTGAGAAGGGCGTGGCCTCAGGTGGTGTGATAGATTGAACCACATTTGTTATGAATGCACATCATTTTTTTATCCAAAAAAAGGGGAAACACACATAGGTGTCCGTCCCAAATATATTAAGAAAATAATTAAAACAATCAGGACTCGAAAAGAGTCCGAGCAAGGTGGATTATATTTTCTACATAAAATCTCTTGGCACGAAAAATTACACCATTTCTAGCAAGCCAGAGAGCCCATAAATCTGAGATCGGAGCTAATCTTTCTGCATTTGGATGTAAACGAGAGTTGAGGAAAGATTTCCAGATATCCGTATTGCTTTGACATATAATAAACATCTTTTTATCATCAAAACATAACTTAATCTTCAATTACCCTTGTTTTGATTTGCATTACTCTCCATGTGTCATTTAACATGACGGACGGGAACATTTATATGATTGATTCCCTTAATTGTAATAATTAAGCATGGAGGCATAGGGATATAACTGACAAGAAGACCGGAAATATTGAAGTTCAAGGGAAGCAAAAGAGGCCACATGGAGAAAGATGCTGGGGCATTATGGGCATTATAAGAAAAGATGAAAAACTACACAATGATTAACCAAAATATACAAAGGATAATCAACTTCAAAATTTGGTAGGGTCAAGAAACCCAGTATAATTAGTAACAACAAGGAAGAAAAAAAACGAGAGTATATGTGTGGAATATCACAGAAGGTCTTTGTTTCTATCATCTATTTATTACCTTATTACATTTTAACCACTTACTAAAGTGCTATCTTGGACGTCCACAACTCTTATCCTCTTCAATTTATACCCAAGAAATCAAAGGGTCCCTAAATTCACATAACAATGATTACATATTAGTTTATTTTATCCTCTCATGTAATGCACATATCCAGTGATGCAGATCCCTTTGAAAGTTCATTTCAACTGCAACAACCTTTCTAACATTTAAAAGGCTTATTTTGACCGAGCTCATGATAAATGGAGCCTTGGCTACCAAGCTAAGGATTCTCTCTCGTGATCCTTCTATCATCATGTCATGACTTGCTCAATCCTCGATTGCAAAAGGGGATGGCTATGTTCGTTATGTTGCAACCACGATAAACTCCATTAATTATATGAAGGATGGGCCTAAAGAAGGACGATGATGACCGAAAACGACTAGATTTTTTCTCATTAATGCATCCCCCACCCCACACACACACATTGCACATTGTGTCATGAAGAAGGACAATCATTGCCAATTAAACCTCCATAGATCATGTCTCCAATATTACATGCTCATCTCGACACGAGCAGATCCTCTGTTTTACAGAAGAGGACTGCTATAAATGAGGAGTGCGCCCGAGTCGCTCGATCAAGATCGAGCGGTTCACACAAAATCCAGGTTTTTGTGGGCCCTTACCGCACGAACAGTTCAATCTTGATCGAGCGGCTCGGGCACACTCCCCATTTATTGCAGTCCTCTGCTATACATCAGAAGATCTGCTCTCCATCTCGACCCTTGACTCTTCAAACAAGGAATGCCGCGTGGAAGCTTACAAGGGAGAAAAAGACCACTAGCTCCTCTATTGTAGCTCCCTTTTTATGTATCCTTTTCATCTTCCTTCTCGTGTCTTATGTACGAGGTTGATTCCTACAAACTAGAATTAACATGGCATACCTTAAAAAAGAGGAGAATATGTAAGTATCGAGATTTCAACCTTTCTTCCTCAAGAGGATCATGGGTGTCTGAAGTCCATCCACTGATAGTGCATAATTAAGAGCCTAGCTCTTCTTGGAGTATACTCATTCTGCGAACAACGAAACTTGGCTAAGTCGTGTGTTTCTTGATCGTGCTTGGTGTGATCTTTCTCCTGATCATATTCTTTATTTGGTGACCTTGATAGGGAGACCTCCTAGGCTCATGTAGGCAACTCGATGGGTGTTAACTCCAATAACCTAACCGAGATTAATGTCATCTAGTAAAACTATGATAATACAGTGAAGTCCTAACCAATTACACAAGATATTTGCCACAATAAATCTCACTATTTAAAAACGTCAAGAAGGAAAAATCTACATTACTTTAAATATTACGTACAAAATATTTGATGCCTAAACATGAATAACTTTAACTGAAAAAATATATAACATGGAAATGAAAGTAGGTTAAGTAAAATTGGAATGGATGTCTCAACCTCTTCGTCCTCCTCCATATAATCACCTTAGTATTCACAGTAACATGCAAGTGTTCCCTCATTGGCCACCTACTACTTACCCACAAGAGACCACAAATAGACAATGAGCTAATGATGACCCGCCTTGCAACTCGGGTTAGTAAAGTAAATAATCAAGGGTCGTTGCGACTCGGATCACAAGGAGAAATCAACAAGAAAAAGAAAATCCACTCAAGACAAGAGATAAACCAATCAATCAAAATGTAAGTGGTCTCGCTATTATTTTTACCTGGTATAGCAACCAGAGTTAAACACAAGGAGCACGAAAATGTATGAAGTAGTCATATTTCTGAAAATAAAATAAAATATATTTTTAGTGGTTTTATTTTGCAATTTTTTTTATAAATTTCAATAAGGGAACAAAATCAAAAAATTAAGAAATCAAGGCACACAACAAGCTTTTTGAATTTTTATTTAAGACTAAAAATGCTAAAAAATTCAGATAAAGATATTTTTCAGATTTTAAAATTTTAAAGTATTTTTGGTAATTTTCTGGAGATTTTATGATTTATGATTTTATAAAAATCAAACAAAGGAAAAAATGTAAACAGTACACAACCAGGACTATATTGCAAGTTAAAAATAATTAAAATATCTTATAGTCCTGGTTATGAATTTTATGAGAAAATACAAGCAAAAATCTATAAACAGAAACTGAAATGGTATTTTTTGTTTTTTCTTGAATTTTATATCATTTTTTTAATAATTTTTTAGATATTTTGTGTTTTTTAGGGTTTTTATGATGAGTTTTAAAACAAATTGCTAAGGAGAGAAAACACACAAAAACACACAAGCAAGAATTTTTGTGGAATTTTAGGATAATTTTTCGAATTTTTATGTATTTTCCAAAATGGACAGGACACTTTTTATAGGTTTTTGTTTTTTTAAAATAAATGCAGCAAAATCAATCCACAAAATTCACAAAAAATAAACTGTATTTTTTAGAGAATTTTGGGATTAATTTGGTATTTACTAATTTAAATAAAAGACAGGCAGTTCACGGGGACCTACATGCAAATAAAACAAAGTTCCAGACCAAATAGTAACACAGATGAAAAGTGCACATCCTAACTTGCAAAATATCTAGGCAAACACGTACACAACATGTGAACCAGGCTCACAGGGGTATAAATGCAAATCTCAAAAACTTGCCATTCAAATCATAACATTCATAAAGTACAAGGTAGAGAATGCAAATAACACAGAAAAGCACGTGGAGCTACACGTGAGTTTAAACAAACAGGACCTAAATGCAATTACGTAAAAGCAAGGGTCCAAACTGCAGATTGTCAAAAATAAAATGAACTACAACAAATATTTACAGGACTCGATAATAAATGCAAAACAAAGTGAGGGTAAAAGCGAAATATACCCTTGTAGGGCACGTGCGGGGCACATGGGGACACGTGGCGAGCCATGGTGGAGGTACGGACGTGCGGACCTGATCAACTGGCGGCCTCGGATATGATGCTCCCGGGAATGTCGGCTACGTGTGGTCGTGATGCACTGCTTCAGTACGGATCTGACGGTTCTGGAAAAGGCGTGGACGTGCAGCGCAGATTGGTCCCCGGTCTTGATCGACCTTTACGAATAGGACGTGGATATACGGCCTGGATCAAAACTGGGGGCAAAGCTCCTGATCGACGGTGGAAAGAGGTCCTGAAAGAACTCCTCGGGGATGAACTTCAACGGAGTGAAGAGGAAGATCCAACACTCCGACAAAGGCTTGGGAGAGTTCAATAGGGTCATGAGCGCACTTCGCATCTGGTGAGCCGCTCCGATGGAAAAGAGAATGACCGGATGGCCATCGCAATGGTGGGTCATCTGGAGCTGCTCCGCCTGAGCAGTCGGGGTTAAGATGGTCTCCCTCGCGCGCACAGGTGATGGATGCGCGGATGCAACTCGGGTTAAGGAATATATAGGGTCGTTGCGACCCGAATCGCAATGTGCAATCAATCAAGAAAAATAGTCCACCAACTAAAGAAATCAAGCAATCAAAATGAAGCAAGCGGTTTTGCTAGTTTATTTTACCTGGTAAAGCTACCAGGGTCGATCACAAGGAGCACGGAATGACAAGTCTACGAAGTAGTCGGGAAACCAAGAAAATAAAGAAAATTGGTGGATTTTAATTTTTCAATTTTTTTTTATGATTTTATAATAAAAAAAGAATAAAAGAAAACCAAAAGTAACATTCAAACAATTATTTAAGGGTCCAAAAATACTCAAAAATTCAAAACAAAAATATTTTAAGGTTTTCAAAAAATTCAAGTGTTTCTTTGTGAATTTTATAGGGTTTTTCTGATTTTTAATTAATTTTCTAAAAATAAAAATGCTAAAAACAACAAGTACCATACAACCTCGACATAAAGGCAAATTAAAATTAATTAAAATGCCTATAAAATACTAGCAGTAATTTTATGTGAATCTATAAAAGAAACCCTACCTACAGAACCTAGAAACATATTTTTTTGATTTTTTTATGATTTTTTAATGATTTTTATGAGGTTTTTAGTCTTTTTTATTTTTAAGGGTTTTATAAAATGAAAGAAAACAAAATTCTCACAGAAATTAAAACACAACAAAACAAACACTCAAGAATTTTTTTTGGAATTTTTCAAGCATTTTTATATTTTTAATGGATTTTTCAAAACAAACAGAGGCACTTTTTATGGTTTTTGATTTTTAAAAATATCAAACGAAATCAAAACAAACCACAAAAATTATCAAAATTCCTAGGCACTAGCAGGGGCTACGTTTCAAAATTTTAGAATTTTTGGAGTAAAGTTGCTATTTATTTAATTAAAAACAAGACACACAGCTCACAATGACCAAAATGCAAATTAAATTAAGTCCTGGGATCAAATAGTAACAAGCAATAAACCCCAGAGTCCAATCTGTAATTTCTCCATCAAAATCTGCACATGTCGTAACTCAACATTCACAGGGGTATATTTGTAAATATGAAAAGTAAATATGCAAATCAATAACAAAAGATAAGTTCAGGGTAAACAATGCAAATAACCCAACTAAACACATGACGAAGCACGTGGTTCCACACATGCAGGACTAAAATGCAAATATGAGAAACTACATGTTCTGGAATGCAAAATGGTTCAACTGTGATTTTACAGACTAAAATAAAAACTAAAAGAAACGTGGGGGAAAAAGAGCAATATACCCATGGGGCTCGTGATAGGAGCATGAGGAGGCGTGTGGCGGCCGCTGATGAAGAGCGATCGTGCGGCTCTGGACGCATCAGGTGTCAGATCTGATGGTTGTCAGATGGTCGGGGACGTGGCTGGTACGGGACCGTTAGATCTGACATCTAAAGGTCTGACACCTCCAGTGGATGGATGACTGAGATGAAGTCTGGGAGGTGGACTCAATCCAACGGCGGAGAAAATGCCAGGAAAAACTGCACCTGGGCGAACTTTGTCGTAGCACGGAAGGTGATCTGTAGCTCCGATGAAGGATCTGAGGGTGCCAATAGAATCGTGGGTCTCCTCCACGTCAGATGAGCGGCTCTGATAGAAGCTTCATCGGTCTAATCGGCGAGGCGGCGTGGATGACCTGAAGCTGCTCCGACGAGGACGGGCAAGGGTGAAAAAGGGGCTCTCCACGTACGTCAAGGCTACAAGGGAAAGCTCTGACTCGGAGCTACTCTCTGGTCGGGGTTATTAGGTCTAAAACATAGAGAAGCGACGGTGGATGGGGTGCGGGTCTCCGACGAAGATGGTAGAGGAGACCTATATCCTAATCTCGACTCGAGGATCGAAAGTCTGGGTGATCGGGCTGTGGAAGAGGATGGAGGGCGAGAGTGGGTATACATCTGAGCGGATGAGTGAGAGTAACGGGTCTCTGACCGGCTAGTCGGAGCGGGCAGACGAACGACGACGATAAGTGGATAGATTAAACACACGACGGAGCTAGGAACGATCTAAGGGATACCTGAAGGTCCGAGAGTGATCCTGAGCTCCAGGGGAGGTGAACGGTGGGGTTGTGTCCTCGATCATGCTGCAGCTGGTGAAGGAGGCTCCTCGTGACAGTTCTCCGGCCACGACAAGTGAGTTGCGGCTACACAGCCCCAATCCGAGTACCAAAGGTGGCCTCCGGCGACTGTCACCACGAGGGAGGTTTCTAGGGTATCAGAAAGGAGTGCGGCGCGAGTTGAGGAGCTGGGGAGGCGAGTGAAGCTTTTATAGAACGTCTCAGGTAGCCGAAGGAAACGGGTCATGGCACGCAATCTGAGGAAGATCCGCGCTTCCCTAGAGATCTGCGGGGATCCTGGATCCATGGGGAAGGCACGGGCAGAAAATCGGAGCAAGGGGATGCATGACCCGGCCAGGATAATCGGGAGAAAATGGTACGGTGGAACAGTCGGGTCGGGTCAAGCGCTGGAAGAGGGGGTTGACTCGAGTCAACATTCCTCCGTGGATCAATAAGAAAAAAGGATGTATAAAAATATTTATAAATTCAATTAGAAATAGCAAATGATTTTAAATTTAAAAGTGTATAAAATGAAAAATAATTTGGAACAAAATGAAAAATATTTGTTGTTTTTCAAACTATTTTTCTGTGATTTTTATTTATTTTTATGAAAAATAAATTATGGTATATACAGTATAATGTATTATATACATATATAAAATTCCTATGCTTTTTGTACAATTATTTTTATTTTGTTATTTTTACACAAATACCCCAATTTTGTATTTTATTTATTTACAACATAATATTTGGAGTATAAAATATTTTTTATTTTATTTTTATTATTTATTTACAAGTATAAAATAAATAGTAAAGGATACACATATACATGTTTTATGTACTAGTGAAAGAGAGAGAATTTTATTCTAATTTATTTTTATTTTATTTTTCTAATTTTTGTTTTTTTAGAAATATATACAAGAAAATAAAAAAAACCTTTTTATTTTTATTTTTTTTAAAATAAACTATATACATATTTGGTACATATATACAATGTGAAGTGGCCCTATCTCTCTCTACCTATTTTATTTGGCGATCATGCCATTACTTGACCCTCTCTTGGATTTGGATCACTCAATATTTATTCTAAATATTTCCTTCTTTTTCTTTTATTCTTTATTCTTTTATTTTTGCACAAATACATGCTAATTATGATATATTAACACATGCATGTTTATTGCTAAGTTATTGTATTTACAACTATTTACATGATGCTTTGCCAAGATAATTAGCTAAAATAAAAGAATAAAGAGTGATGAATGAGGCTTCATCACCCCCTATACTTTACTTTTGCTAGTCCCTTAGCAAACACTTATTTGAAAAAGAAGCGAAAAGAAAAGAAAAAGAAAAAGAAAAAGAAGGAGAATCACAGTTGATTATTAAACTTGCCTTCATCAAATTGAAGTGTGGAGCTCAGTCAGGCCTTTGGATTATTAGTTTGTCGGAACCTTATTTGGACTTAGGTTGAAAACTTAACAGCCTCTACGTTCCACCAATCTATGGTCAAGACTCCTCAATAATCCAGATCAGAACAAGTCTACATACACAAACTCTAATGACCATGAATCCTTTCTTGTACTGTGTAAGTGATATGTAGCTCCCCACCTCAGAAATGGCAAAGTAACAACCCCCTTTAACAAGGTAACTCTAATGCCCTAGTCTGGCAGCTCTTTCCTCGAGGAGCGGGGTATTCCCTTCTAAGTTCAAGTGCAACCGGCTCAAGAATAGGAGGAAGAAGAGAATGGACCATGACCAGTGTAGCCATGTATCCTTGGTAGCCCAACCAATGTAGCTAAGTCTCCCTGCTGTAAGCTTCATGAGATGGGAATGAGTAACATAAGCTTTGCATTATTTGGCTATATACATTCCGATGGGTATTTAATTTTCTACAGACCCACCACTTTTTTGGAATTTTTCTTTCTTTTGCACATTTTTTTCAATGTGCATATGTACAACATATCTACATGGTGCAGCATATATACATAAAGAGTTTTTCCTCTTGAGCCAGTAGACTATCCCTCTTTTGAAGCATTATTGCAACCCACAACTCTTGTCTTGAGACCTCAATGTCGCCAGACCAAGTTGAGACATACTTCCTTCACTAAAAGAAGACGAGAGGTTCTGCCTAGAAGTACTACCCTTGTATGCTACCACAAGCCAAAGAAGATTGCCTCCTCACCACCTCATCCGTAGAAAGCTATGTGTGGGGTGCTGGTGCAAGTAAAGCCATTGTCTGTGAGAGTCATATGTACGTTGTTAAGTGTTCTACCGAGGCTCATCAAGATGACATATGAGCATAGCCTAGTGGACTCAAAGAATTAAGTCCCAAATGGACCTGAAAAGTCTTAACCCTAAGCCCTATAAGGTTCCTCTTAGAATTAGGTGGATTAAGGTCTTAACCAAGCTCCATTTTCCAATTTAATTCCAAGCTAGTCTAAATGTCAACTATGATTCAGAAAAACTGTACAAATATATACAAAAATATTTTTATGCAAGTTTTTGAAAATGTGCAGAGTTTTCGAAAAATGTTTGAATGAATGAATGCAGAAGTTTTGCAAACTATTTACACACATTTACACAAGGGTTTTTTTGCAAACTTTTTGTTTTTCAAACAGTTTACAAAAACTTTGTACTATATACATAATTTTATATCAAATTTTTTACAAACTCTTTACACAAAATATTTTTACAAATATTTGTACAAAAATAATTTTGTAAATAGCTATCTATGTGCAAGAAAGAATTGTATGTACAAGAAAAATTTTAAAATTTTTATGGTTTTTTAGATAAAGGATTTTAGCCATTTTATTTATTAACAAACTCACACAAAGTACGAGTTATGGCTAAAGTATATGTGAAATATATACGACACCTTCCTATACTTTGCTCGAACGATGTCCTCAGAGTGGATCAAGAGCGATGAAGAAGACATAACTCGTGCTTAGTATAGGGAAGTGAAAAGGAATGGTATACTACAATGACGAATCAAAGAATAGAATGAAAGGATCTCGGTGTTTCCCTCTATACTTAGGATCAAGTAATCCTGAGTATAACAGACTTTACATAATGGGAAATCCGAGTGGAAGGATGTACAGTGTCTACCTCCCCTATACTTTGGGTAACATATCCCTAAGTATAGGCAGCAAAATAGAGGTAGAAAGAATTAAAAGAGAAACAAAAGTCTGACACCCCCTAGCTTAGGGTAAAGTACACCCTAAGTATAGCACAATCATAAGATGCGAATGGGGTGTTGGACTGAAGAATGGTATGATATGGACATCTGGATCTATACAAGGCGGAAGACAGTGATAAAAAGGCATGAGATGCAATAGATGTGAGTCAAAGACCACATCTCACGTAAAATGAATAGGGGCGACGTCAATGACCAGTGGCTCATGATCTAGATATGGCTTGAGTTGTTGCCGTTAACACAAAAGGTAGAATCAGATGAAATCTCAGATATGTCAATGCTTCCATTGTCATGTACCTTTTGGACAAGGTATGGTCCCTTCCACTTGCTCTACAACTTCCCTGGAAATAATCTAAGCCTAGCATCGAACAACCATACTCTCTGATCCATATCAAACTGCTTGTGGCTGATATGAGAATCATGCCACTCCTTCACTCTCTCCTTGTATTGTAGGCTGCTCGAAAAAGGCTGCATCTCTAAGCTCCTCCAGGGTTGCCAATTCTGCTCTCCTTTGATCTCCTACACTCACTGGATCCAATAGTATGTCTGTGACAACCCAAAGTGACTTTGCCTAATCTCAATAGGTAAATGACAGGGCTTGCCATAAACAAGGCGAAAGGGAGATGTACCCAAAGGAGTCTTGAAGGAAGTCCGATATGCCCACAAGACCGAGTCCAAAAGCTGTGACCAATCCTTTCGGTCAGGGTGGACCACCTTCTGCAATATAGTATTGATCTCCCTGTTCGACACTTCAGCAAGACCATTGGTCTGAGGATGATATGGAGTGGCTACTCGATGGTCAATGATGAATTCACTAGCAAGGGCCTTTACCTTATCGTTGACGAAATGAGACCCCCCGTCAGATATCAACACTCTAGGAACCCCGAACCGTAAAATGATATTCTTCCTCAAAGATCTGCATACAATCCTAGCATCCGCGGTTCAGGCGGGGATGTCCTCAACCCAACGACTAACATAATCAACAGACAACAAAATGTACTCAAATCCCTGATCGTTGGGAATGGACCCATGAAATCGATGACCCATGCGTCAAAAACCTCACGGAAGTGAATGGGTTGCATCAACATCATATCACGTTGTCCACGAGTGCCCATCCTCTGACAGTCAATACACCTCTTCACAAATTCATCGGAATCCTTGAAGAGGGTAGGCCACCATAGGCAGGATTGGAGCACTTTCTGTGCCGTTCTCCTCCCAGAGTGATGTCCTCCTGCCTCAAGCTTGTGGAAGTATGTGAGTACGCTATGGTGCTCCTCCCGAGGAATGCACCGGCGCCAGACGCTATCCCCTCCTTCATGATAAAGGATGGGATCCTCCCAATAATAGAACTTGGCCTTCGCAAGGAAGGTCTCAAGTCGCTGCCTGGGCCAACCTTGTGGAACTTTCTTGGCAACAAGATAGTTCACAATGTCAGCGTACCACGAGAGCGAGGCGTTAGCAAGGATCGCTTCATCTGGGAAGGTCTCAGAAATGGGATCAGTCTGCTCAAATTCCTCAAGATGCTCTAATCGGGAGAGATGATACGCCACCATATTCTTGCCTCCAGGCTTATCCTTAATCTCAATATCAAACTCCTGAAGTAGAAGGATCCATCCAGTCAGTCTCGCTTTGGCATCCTTCTTTGCCATGAGGTACCTGATGGAGGTATGGTCTGTGAAGATAGTCACCTTTGATCCAATGATGTAAGATCTGAACTTATCTTGGGTAACGACTACAGCTAGCATCTCCTTCTCATTGACAGTATAGTTCCACTGTGCGGCATCCAATGTACGACTAGCGTAGTGAATAGCATATGGCACTCCATCCCTCCTCTGTCCCAACACGTCCCCTACATCAAAATCGGAGGCATCCGTCATGATCTCGAATGGGAGAGACCATTCAGGCAACTGAAGGACAGGAGCCTCAATAACTAGACTCTTGAGAGTCTCAAATGACGCAAGACACTTATCATCTACAATGAACTCAGCGTCTTTGGTCAGCAAATCAGTCAACGGTCGGGCAATCCTGCTGAAATCATGAATGAAGCGTTGGTAGAAACCGACGTGCCCCAGAAAAACCGTAACTGTCGCAAATTGGACGGTGGACTGAGTTTCCCAATGATATCTACCTTGGCCGGATCAACCTCCATGCTCCTGTTGGAGATGATATGACCAAGCACCGCCCCTTAAGTCACAATGAAGTGACTCTTCTCCAAGGATAATACAAGATGGACCTCGATGCATCGCTGAAGGACACGGTCTAGGCAGTCAAGACATGCATCAAACCCATTACCATAAACCGAAAAGTCATCCATGAAGACCTTTAAGCACTCACCCACCATGTCCGAAAAGATAGACAACATGCACCTTTGGAATGTCGCCAGAGCGTTACATAGACCAAAGGGCATCCATCTGAAAGCATATGTCCCAAAGGGACATGTGAATGTGGTCTTGTCCTGGTCTTCGGGCGCAATGGCCACCTGGTTGTAACCGGAGTACCCGTCAAGGAAGCAGTAGTGACTCTTCCCAGCTAGCCTCTCTATAATCTGATCAATAAAAGGCAGCTGGAAAGGATCCTTCTTGGTGGTCTGGTTCAATCGTCTGTAGTCCACATAGACCTTCCAAGAAGTGGGTACCCGGGTCGCGTTCTCCTCTCTAGACTCACTCACAACTGTAGTGATGCCCATCTTCTTGGGCACCACATTTAATGGACTAATCCACTTGGAGTCGGAGATGAGGTAGATAAAATCGACGCTCCATCATTTTGAGATTTCCTTCATGACAACCTCTTGAAGATTCGGGATCAGCCACCGCTGGAACTCATGCGACGGCTTGGCGTCCTCTTCGAGATAGATATGGTAGGAGCATAGGCCTGGACTTATCCCCTGGAGATCATCTACACTTCATCCTATCGCCTTGCGGTTCTTTTCAAGAACCTCCATCAAACGAGATTCTTGCTCTCTAGTCAAATCTGTTGAGATAATGACTGGGTGCATCTCATGCTCGTTCGCAAGGAATCTATACTTCAGCGACTGCGGTAAGGGCTTCAGCTATGGGCAACTGGGGGCTGGCAGATCTGGCCTCTGAAAAGTCTAAGTTAAAGCAAACAAATCTGCATGGGAGAACTCTCGCTGATCATGACAATCCGGTGAAGACTGCTCTGCTGGTGTGTCTATACTCTGAATAGGATCAATCTCCACCCTAGCTGCCGGCTCTGTAGGAATCAGACAAGGAATCAACTCATCAAACTCTGACCAATCAATATCTGACTCTGAGGGATCTGAATCTGAATCAAGAGAAATATCAACTGCCTCGCTATCCTGAACGTGGTCTACAACCTCGAATGTGTCCTCTGCCAAGAGTGTGCTCTCCAAGCTCTCCTCTGCTGGAATCTGGGAGTCAGTAAAATCTGAGTGTGAGAGGATGGCTCGTGAAACAGGATCTGTCCAAGCTGCTCCATCATCTGTGAACACAAAATCGCACTCCTAGTGGACTCGCTCCGCCTCTATCGTCTACTCTGAATCACTGAGCTGCTCTGAGCAGGCTGAATCTCGTGCTCTAGTTTCATCGACCGTCTCTATTTGTATATGCTCGCCCTCGACGCGAAAGTATACCTTCCTGCTATCATGATCAGACACTGCCTTGGCCGTGGCCAAGAACGGTCATCCTAGAATGATGGGAGTATCGGTCACAGACTCAGGGATCTCCATGTCCAACACGAAGAAGTCTACAGGGAATCGCATGCCCTGAATCGTGACGACCACGCCCTTCAACAACCCCTTCGGCCTCTTGACAGATCGATCAACAAATTGAAGGATTGTCCTGCTCCGTCGAAGAGGGCCAAACTTGAATCGGTCGAGTAAGGCTGCCCGAAGTAGGTTGATAGAAGAGCTGCTGTCTAATAGAGTCCGATCAAACCTCTCCTCGTGTATGTGACATGTGACATAAGGAGCTCCTGCATCTGGACTCTTGGCTGGCAGATAGTTCTGGATGGCGAAGCAGGTGGCACGAGTGAGCACATGGATCTCTGAATGATGGTTCATCCTCTTCCTACGAATGGTGGTTCTCTCTCTAAGGTTCCTCTAGAAGAGATTGACGTGCTCCAAGGCCTCATGTAGAGTCAGTTGAATCTGGAATATGTCTATCATCTGTTGGTTGAACTCTAACTGATGGGTTTTTTTGGATTTTCTTTTTTATTCTTCTTAGTCAAGCGGAGTGCTTGAGGGAAGGGGATGGTTGGGCCCTCCTTAGATGGAGGGCTAGGATCGGGTCCCTGTTGCTGTGGTGAAACAGATTCCATACACATATCTCCAGGCATCACAGATGGACTCACAAATAAAGAACTCTTTCCTTTATTAGATTTTCCAGAATAGTCCCGAGATACAAAAACAGAAGGAAGTGCAACATGAATAGAATGGATGGCCTTAGTACCACCTACGACATCTGGACTTGTGGCATCAGCACCGTACTCTTGCTTAGCGTCATCATCTCTAGTGGCATCAGCACCACCTCCTGCATCTAGTGAAGTGACAGCCTCAGTACCATCCGCGGGATCTACATCCTTGGTGGCATCAGCACCACCGTCATCAATATCATCATGAGCGGCATCAGCACCGCTCTCCTCCTCATCTGGCGCTCCTGAGTCCTCATGTGGTCGTCGCTCAGATGAGGCGCCACCGGCTGGCATCCTACCGCTCCTAAGTGTAACAAAGTCAGCATCAAAAGTATATGCAGAAACATCACCAAGTGGGTCACTAGGAGTGGTAACCTCTGTAAACTCTACCTGCTCAGATTTCCTCTTCAGGTTGTTCGGATTTGGCTCGATCTGAGCGGGTATGGCGGCTTTGCCCTTCACAATCTCCCTCATCTCCTGACAGAACTCGTCCATCTCCCGCCTGAATGTAGTCTGCTGCTCGGAGATAAGGCAGGCTAAATCATCTAAAGCTGGGTTATCATGGCAGGCCCATAAGAATCGGACGGGTTGCCTCTCTGGAAGTGAGGTTGCTGCTGTTGAGAAGGATGAGGGGGATACTGGTGAGAGAACTATTGAGGTTGCTACTGCTACCTCCACGGTTGTCTCTACTGATAGGGACGAAGACCCTGCTGGTAGTGTGGCTGTGGCTGTGGGAACTGGGGCTGCTGCTGCTGGCTGTACTGGCCACCCTGAACTGGATGTTGCTGCTGGGATGAGGCACCTCCGATCGACCAATGGAATCTGGGATGGTCTCAGCGGATCCCAGACTGAGGTCGGTCATACCAAATCCCGTTGACTTCCATCAACATCTCCTGCTCGTAAGTGGGTGGGGGAAAAACTGCCAGGGGCTGATCCGGCTGGTAGACCACCATCTGACTGTTTGGAGACGGTGGTAGCTGGACATACTGCTGCTGCTGCTGGAACGGCTCCGTCTGAATGTGATGCACCTGTCGGTAGTGGGTGGAGGGCTGGATCGAGTTGCTGCTGCTGCTGGGGTCAGCCCGTGACCTGAGACGGGGCTGAGAAGCCATCTGTGCCTCCTAGAGACACATGATCTGAGTCTTCATATCACTCATCGTCTGTGCCATCTGATCTATCTGAGACAGGCCCTGGTATTGCTTCTTCTCTATGATCTCGATGCGGTCCAACTTCTCGCTGATAATCACCATATCAGGGACCGACGACTCTGCCTGTGCTGCGGCTGTCGATGATGTAGAAGGAGCTGCATCGACCCGTGCTATCCTCTGATAGGACACGACCTGTGGTGTGGGCTTCCCCTGTGTATAGAGGCAGGTTTGGGACATAACTATGTAATTCTCTACCATCTCCTCGTAGATGGTCCAGACCTGGTCCTCATCCTTCGCAAAATAGGAACCCCCACAGGATGCGTTCACTAGCCCCTGCAATTCTGGTGTAAGCCCGCAGAAGAAACTCTGGACAAGGTTGGGCTTGGATATGTCGTGATGGGGATACCTGTCAATGAGCTCTCCGAATCTATCCCATGCCTCATGGAATTTCTCGTTGGGGAGTATGGAGAAGTTGTTGATGAGGGCTCTTGCTGCATTCGTCCTGCCGAGTGGATAGTACTTATTCAAGTACTCATTCTGGAGCTATTCCCATGATGTGACGTATTTCCCTAGGTGCTTCAGCCAATAAGTTGCTCTGTCAATGAGGGAAAACATGAACGCCATCATCTTGATAGTATCCTCGTCCACGAGGCGATCGCGGACCGTGCTGCAGATCATCTCGAACTCATGGAGATGGAGGTGAGGCTCCTCGGTGGCAAGCCCATGGAATCTGGGCAGTAGCTGAATGGTCTGAGGTGGGAGCTTGAAATGTCCCAGAATAGCTGGCAGCTGAATCCATCTGTGGGTCAGGGTTGTACCAGGGTTGTGCAACTCTCTCAACAGACGTGCAGGTGCTGCTGGCTGTGCTGGCTCATCTGGCTCTCCTCCCTCAGGAATGTCTCCTCCTCCACCGGCTTTGCGCTGATCTTTGTCTACTCGCATCTGCTCCATCTCTCCGTGCATATCGGCCATGAAAGCCCCCTGGTCTCTGATCTGACGCTGCATGGTCTCCCTGGAGGCTAACAGGGTGTTGTTGATGGCACCCTGATCAAGTTCATATGTGTGGGTTCTGCCGGGTCCATCGGTGCGCTCCTCACTGCTGGCCATGGTCTCTGCAAAGGCAAAAGACCCAAACTCAAGTGCCGTCAAATGATCAAATGTCTGCTGCAGTCTCTGCTCGGGCACCTCAAGACTGGTAGAAGGGTGGTCGAGGGAGAATAGGGTGGAGTCAAACTCGGGTTCAGAGAGCGGGTCTGGGCTCTCGCGAACCAACCTAGAAGAGTGGACCAGAGTGCTCGAAAGCGGTGCAACCAGAGGCTGCCTAAGGGACCTCTGACCCATCATCATGATGTAGCGAGTGAAGGCAGATGAGATCTTGAAAACACACAAGATCAGTCAAGAAAACCCCTAATTCACCTACTCACGCAGAGCTGATGACCGTAAAGGTTCGTTCTTTTATCTTGTCGATTTTATTGGTTGATGAAACAGTCTATCAGAGCGATTAAGCGAGCTGCTGGGAATCCACGCTCTCAGGAGACTGTCCTGATCCCAAGGCTAGATCTTTCCCAGCCAGTACAAGTCGCGGACCGTTTACCGGCTACCCGATCAACTCGCTTTGTTAAGGATATCGTGGCCCGCTTTACCGGAAACCGGAGCGATCCTCACTGGGAACGACTAACCTGAAATCAATAGCCTGAGGAGAGGTCGG
Source organism: Ottelia alismoides (assembly GCA_037367405.1). Lineage (NCBI taxonomy): Eukaryota > Viridiplantae > Streptophyta > Magnoliopsida > Alismatales > Hydrocharitaceae > Ottelia > Ottelia alismoides. The sequence goes on along the minus strand of JAZKJV010011896.1, from coordinate 143,464 downwards.
ATATGGCTCTAGCATAGTATGTGGGTCACTTTCTCTCTCATCCAAACCAGCCAATGAGGGAATTGCTCTCCCAAGACAAGTTTTTCAGTGAGGTGTCTTTTAGGGTCAAGTGTGTTTAGCAGTCCCAAATCTATAGTTTTTATTTTTTTAGGTATTTTTCAAATAAACAATGCCTAACAAATTTTTCGATTCTCCTGATTATTTTTAAGTCCAAAAAGGGGGAGAAGTCGAAAAAGTCGATGCACGGTCAAACACTATGATGCATGCAGAGTAAGAAATGCGTACTTGACTCCAGCTCTCTAAATACAGTGTGATCCGCACATAAAATAAAGACAGGAATAGAACTATCTATATGATGCAAGAAGAAATTGGTCTTAGACAAAAAATTTCTACTCGAGAAGAACGATAGCTAACGGGTCAACAAGAGGGGTCAAGGTTCGAACTCTGATGTCGATCGGTGTCCACCACAACGGATCCTGCCAGCGCTGTATATAGACTCTAGCGACACATGACCCCTCAGGTGACCGTGTTAACTTTTTCTTTTGTGATTTAATTATTCAGGTCCACTTATCGATCTATAGGTACATGCAAGCAATTAGGGCTGGAGCCTTAATTAATTACATCAAGTCAAGCAAAAATCCTAAGTCTAAGGGCCAAAAACTTCGAAAATCAAAAATAAAAGAAAATACGATAAAAAATAAAACCAATGTAAAATCTGTGGTGAGGTCCCTCGAGCACACCGGTGCTCGACAAAACAGACCCTGAGATCAAGGCAAATCCAAGTCTGAGTCCTATCTTGTATTATTACAATAATAATAGCAATAAAAATAAAACTAAGGCTAAAGCTAAAGCTACAACTCTTCCCAGAGTCCTGATCCTCCTCTCCTACGCTCTCCTGCGACTCGATACAGAAATGAGCCGCCTCCGCTTCGCCCGGGTGCCTCGGTGCTCCGAAGATTATCGCACTCGCTCGTCGGGCCCTCGCAAGAAAGGGAAATAAAAACATGTCAGGACACAGTTATAAAAATAAAATGAAATAAAATAAAACAAAAGAAATGAAAAATAAAAACAAAGAAAAAGAAATGAAGACAAAAACAAAAATAAAAATAAAAAGCAAATATAGAAAGATAAAAAGAAGAAGAAAATCAAGACAAAACCAAAACGGACAATCGACTACTAAGCCGTGCTCCTCAGCAACGACGCCATTCTGATGGACACGCGGATGCAACTCGGGTTAAGGAATATTTAGGGTCGTTGCGACCCGAATCGCAATGCGCAATCAATCAAGAAAAATAGACCACCAACTAAAGAAATCAAGCAATCAAAATTAAGCAAGCGATCTTGCTAGTTCATTTTACCTAGTATAGCTACCAGGGTCGATCACAAGGAGCACATAATGACAAGTCTACGAAGTAGTCAGGCAACTAAGAAAATGAAGAAAATCGGTGGATTTTAATTTTTCAATTTTTTTATGATTTTATAATAAGAAAAAGAATAAAAGAAAATCAAAAGCAATACTCAAACAATTATTTAAGGGTCCAAAAATACTAAAAAATTCAAAACAAAAATATTTTTAGGTTTTAAATATTCAAGGGTTTTTGTGAATTTTATGAGGTTTTTCTGATTTTTAATTATTTTCTAAAAATAAAAGAAGGCTAAAAACAACAAGTATTGTACAACGTAGATATAAAGGCAAATCAAAATTATTTAAAATACATATAAAATCCTAACAGTAATTTTATGTGAAACTATAAAACAAAACCTACCTACAGAACCTGGAAATATTTTTTTTATTTTTATGAATTTTTAATGATTTTATGAGGTTTTTAATCTTTTTAAAATTTTAGGGGTTTTATAAAATGAAACAGAACAAAATTCTCATATAAATTAAAATACAACAAAATAAACACTTAAGATTTTTTTTGGAATTTTTCAAGGCATTTTTATATTTTTAATGGATTTTTCAAAACAAACAGAGGTACTTTTTATGGTTTTTTATTTTTAAAAAATATCAAATGAAATCAAAACAAGCCACAAAAATTACCAAAATTCCTTCAGTAGCAGGAGCTACGTGTCAAAATTTCAGAATTTTTGGAGTAAAGTTGCTATTTATTTAATTAAAAATAAGACACACAACTCACATGGACCAAAATGCAAATTAAATTAAGTCATGTGAACAAATAGTAACAAGCAATAAACCCTAGGGTCCAATCTGCAATTTCTCCATCGAAATCCGCACATGTCGTAACTCAACATTCACATGGGCATATTTGTAAATATGAAAAGTAAATATGCAATCAATAACAGAAGATTAGTATGGGGTAAACAATGCAAATAACCCAACTAAACATGTGACGAAGCACGTGGTTCCACACAAGCAGGACTAAAGTGCAAATATGAGAAACTACAGGTACTGGAATGCAAAATGGTTCAACTGTGATTTTACTTTACAGACTAAAATAAAAATTAAAAGAAACGTGGGGGAAAAAGTGCAAGATACCCATGGGGCTCATGACAAGCGTGTGAGGCGACGCGTGGTGACCGCTGATGAAGGGCGATCGTGCGGCTCTGGACGCGTCAGGTGTCAGATCTGACGGTTGTCAGATGGTCGGGGACGTGGCTGGTATGGGACCGTTAGATCTGACATCTAACAGTCTGACACCTCCAGTGGATGGATGGCTGAGATGAAGTCTGGGAGGTGGACTCGATCCAATGACGGAGAAGATGCCTGGAAGAACTGTACCTAGGCGAACTTCACCGGAGCACGGAAGGTGATCTGTTGCTCCGATGAAGGATTTGAGGGTGCCAATAGAATCGCGGGTCTCCTCCGCGTCAAATGAGCGTCTCTTGATGGATGCTTCATCGGTCTGATCGGCGAGGCAGTGTGGGTGACCTGAAGCTGCCCCAGCGAGGACGGGCAAGGGTGAAAGAGGGGCTCTCCATGCACGTCAAGGCCTGTAAGGGAAAGCTCTGACTCAGAGCTACTCTCCGGTCGGGGTTATTAGGTCTGAAACACAGAGAAGCGACGGTGGATGGGGTGCTGGTCTCCTGCGAAGATGGTAGAGGAGACCTATCCACTAATCTCGACTCGAGGATCGAAAGTCAGGGTGATCAGGCTGCGGAAGAGGATGGAGGGCGAGCGTGGGTATCGATCTGAGTGGATGAGTGAGAGTAACGGGGCTTCGACCGGCAGGTCGGAGCAGTCAGAGGAATGACGACGATAAGTGGATACCCTACACGACGGAGCTAGGAACGATCTAAGGGATACCTGAAGGCCCGAGTGTGATCCTGAGCTTCAGGGGAGGTGAATGGCAGGGTTGTGTCCTCGACCACGCTGCGGGTGGTGAAGGAGGCTCCTCGCGGTGGTTCTTCGGCCATGACAAGTGAGCTGCGGCTACACAACACCAATCTGAGCACCAAAGGTGGCCTTTGACGGCTGTCACCATGAGGGAGGTTTCTAGGGTACCAGAAAGGAGTGCGGAGTGAGATGAGGAGCTGGGGAGGCGAGTGAAGCTTTTATATAACGTCCCACAGTAGCCGAAGGAAACAGGCCAAGGCACACAATCCGAGGAAGATCCGCACTTCCCTAGGGATCTGGGGGATCCTGGATCCATAGGGAAGACACGGACCGAAAATCAGAGCAAGGGGATGCATGACCCGACCAGGATAATCGAGAGAAAATGGTCTGGTGGAACAGTCGGATCGGGTCAAGCCCTGGAAGAGGGGGTTGACCCGAGTCAACGTTCATCTGTGGACCAATCAGAAAAAAGGATGTACAAAAATATTTATAAATTCAATTAAAAATAGTAAATGAATTTAAATTAAAAAGTGTATAAAATGAAAAATATTTGTTATTTTACAAACTATTTTTCTGTGATTTTTATTATTTTTTTATGAAAAATAAATTATGGCATATACAGTATAATGTATTATATACATATATAAAATACCTATTTTATTTTTACAATTATTTTTATTTTGTTATTTTTACACAAATACCCCAATTTTGTTTTTGTTTTTTTTATTTTTTTATTTTATTTTTATTAATTATTTACAAGTATAAAATAAATAGGAAAGGAAACACATATACATGTTTTATGTACAAGTGAAAGAGAGAGAGAGAATTTTATTCAAATTTTATTTTATTTTATTTTTCTAATTTTTGTTTTATTTTTAGAAATATATACAAGAAAATAAAAATATCTTTTTATTTTTATTTTTGTAAAAATAAATTATATACATATTTGGTACATATATACAATGTGAAGTGATCCTATCTCTATCTACCTATTTTATTTGGCGATCAGGCCAATACTTCACCCTCTCTTGGGTTTGGGTCACTCAATATTTATTCTAAATATTTCCTTCTTTTTCTTTTATTCTTTATTCCTTTATTTTTGCACAAATACATGCTAATTATTATATATTAACACATGCATGCTTATTGCTAAGTTATTGTATTTACAACTATTTATATGATGCTTTGCTAAGATAATTAGCTAAAAAAAAGAATAAAGTGTGATGAATAAGGCTTCATCAATAGGTACCTGCAAAAGGAAGAGCGCTCGAAGGCAGATCTCCAGCGGTCGTTTATTGCATACAATGATAACGGAAGCGTAGGGGAATGCTGATTGGGTCTCCGATGCACGTAGAGGAAAGAAACTCGACTTGATCCTGCTCTGATGAGCAGGTCCCAAGGGGGCATGTTACGAGAGAAGGTGCAACGAGTGTTGGTTGTTCGATCGATACGGGTATGGATGTGAGATGGGGCTCTGACCGGGTGGTCGGAGCAAGTGAACGACGACTGTGTGAAATGGAAGAATCGAATGGAAACGAGAAGTGCAGTGAATGAAGGCGGTACCTGAGGCTACTGACGCACTCAACAAGGCCAGGAGGATGTGGAAAGTAGGGTTTTGGCCTCAACCTCACTGCGGTGGGCGGAGAGGTTAAACGCGACGGAGCTCTCCGGCCACGTGGTTGAGCTGCGGGTTCAGTCCGTCAAACTCCAATCCAAAGGCGTCTCCCAGCTACTGTCACTCGGCTATGGATGTCTAAGGGTGAAGGAAGTGGCGAGGCACGAGCTGTGGCGCTAGAAGCCGGATGAGAGATTTTATAGCCAACACCGGAGCCTGGAAAGATCGATCGGGAACATGCAACCCTAGGAAGATTTGCGCCTTCCTAGGGATTCGTGAGGATCATGGATACTAGGAGGAGACTCAGGCGAGAAATTGGGGTAAGAGGCGGCTGGAGTCAGGCTGGAAAATGGGGAGAAGGAGGTCCGATGAGAGGGATCTGGGTCTGATCCGGCTAGAAGGAGGCGTTGACCTGAGGTCAACGAAATGCCCAGACCAATCAAAAAATTGGAATTTACAAAATACTTACAAATTCAATAAAAAATAGTAAATGAATTTAAAATAAAAAAGTGTATAAAATAAAAAAATCTTTATTATTTTTCAAAGTATTTTCTTGTGATTTTTAATTATTTTTATGAAAAATAAATTAATGTATATACAATATATAGTATTATATACAAGTATAATATACCTATGTATTATGTACAAATATTTTTATTTTATTATTTTTACACAAATTCCCTTATTTTGTATTTTATTTATTTACAACAATATTTAGAAGTGCAAAATGTTTTTTATTTTTTTACAAATTATTTACATCTATATAATAAATAGAGAATATGACATATACAAGTGTGCTTTATACAATGAAGGGAAGATTATATTTTTATTTTTATTTTATTTTTTTTTATTTTTGTTTTATTTATATTATTTTTAGAAATATATAAAAGGGAATAAAAATAATAATTCAATTTTATTTTGTCAGAAATAAATATATAAATAATATGGACAAGTATATGTAGTATTTACAATACATAGTGAGCCCTATCTCTCTCTACTTATTCTTATTTTATTTTGCGATCAGGTCAAGGTTTGACCTTCTCTTGAGGTTTGGGTCACTTTGTATTTATTCTAAGTACATCATTCTTTTTTCTTTTCCTTTATTCTTTGATATTTGCACAAAAACATGCTAATTATGTAGTATTAACACAAGCATGCAATTTGCTAAGTTGTTATTTTTACAAGTATTTACATGATGCTTTGCCAAGATAAATAGCTAAAATAAAAGAATAAAGAGTGAGAATCAGAGATTCATCAGCTAACAAGTTTAATAGAGCTTAAGTCTCATCTTATTATGTCTAAGGCTTATAGTGGGATTTGCATGATAGGCCATTCTAGAGTTCTTAGCCTGAATCTATATCAACACGTATTTGTTATCTAGTTAATATAATTAATTAAGGAAAAAGAAGATCTTAATTTGTATACTTTTATTCATAGGATTGCACCATCATGATATACTATTATAAATCAGTGTAAACAGTACAAACAACTTTTCATCAACATACGTTTATATATTAATAGTAGTTACAGTTGTGGTCTGCCTGGCAAGCAAGCTGCCTTTGATGAAAAAGTTCCTGTTGACATATGGAAAAGATGTGAGGGCAAGGCGAATGGCCCATAGGGGAGTTTCCTAAGATGGGGTTGTGCGTCTAGACGGGCTGGATGAACAGAGAAGGCTAGTCCATGATGAGTTAGCAGAGAGAGCGTGGTTTCTGGAAGAGTTACTGCCCGAAGATAGGAAGAGGAGGTAGAATGGAGACAAGATCGAGGCAAAAATGTTTGCGGGAATGATATTCAAACACAAAAATTTTCCATTCTATGGCGTCGGGTATAAGAAGGCGGAACTTCATCCAAGAGCTGGAGGTTGGGGGTGAGAGTGGAGGGGGACGCGCATCTGGGGCATGCTCTTAGGGGACATTTTGCGAAAGTGTCCAGGAGGAGGTGAGGGGAGGGCGGGGGGTGGCTTGGGAGAGGGTTGAAGGAGTTGTCGGAAAAGCGGTGCGGCTTGAGGCTCCATTTGAGGAGGAAGAGGTTAAAAAGGCAGTTTGGGGGTTGAATGCAGATGTCACCCATGGTCCTGATGGATATACGGTCTTCTTCTATAGAGAGTTTTGGGGCATGCTGAAGGAGGAGGTTCTGGTCATGATAAATGAGTTTAGGGAGGGGAACATGGGCTTTGAGAAAGTCAATAGGGCATTGCTTGTCCTCCTGCCCAAGAAAGACCATCTGTTGAGAGTGGAATACTACAAGCCGATTGCACTGTCCAATGTCATTTACTTGATTGTTACAAAGGTTCAAGCAAATAGACTCAAGAGTGTCCTTAACTCGGTGATTCTACAGGGACAATCTGCTTTCATAACCTGGCATCTGAGATTTGCCTTCAATGGAGGCGGGCGGAGAAGAAAGGCATGATGTGGAAGATTGACTATGAAAAAGCTAATGCCCATGTGGATGGAGCTTTCTATGGGGTCTCTTAGGCACAGTGGCTTTCCAGATCGATGGATTTCATGGATGAAGAGATGCATCACGACCTCTTCTTACTCAGTCATGGTGAACGAAAGACCCGAAGGGGATTTCCTCCAACCTCAAAGGGGCGTTCGGTAGGGTTGTCCTTTGGCATTGATATTGTTTTTCCTAGTGGCAGGTTATCTAGCAATTCTGTTCAGGCATGCGGTAGACGAAGGGTGGAGCGAGGGGTTCCATTGTGGGCCCATCTCCATGTCACTTTTACAATATGCAGATGATACGATGCTCTTTATGGGTGGTACGAAGGATATGACTAGAAGGACGGTGTAGATTGTGCAGGTCTTTAGCAGTATTTTGGGTCTTTAGATCAATAAGCATAAGTCAATTGTAATTCCTTTTGAGATGTAGGTGGATGAAGGTGGCAGAATGGAAGAAATGTTGGATTGCCCATTGGGTAAGTTGCTGATTTCGTACTTGGGTCTTCCCCTTGTTGCGGGCAAACTCAAGAGGTTAGATTGGGACATGGTGCTGCAGAGACTGGAGCAGACATTAGCTGGGTGGAAGCAGTTACTCTATCTAGAGGGGAAAGCTGATCCTCCTAAAGCACGTGCTATCGACAATCCTTATTTTCTTTTTCTCCACCAGATTGATGCCAATGGGAGTACAAGAAGATTTAATCAATGTTAAAGAGATTTTTCCGGTCTGATGGCAAGTAACAAAGACCGGTGATGCATTTAATTAATTAGGAAGAAATGATGCGACCGTATGGCGAAGGAGGTTTGGGGATTCAGGATGTGGCGTGCATGAATAAAGCATTGTTGGCGAAGTAGGTCATTCAGATCTGGACGACTCAAATAGTTTGTTGGCCAGACTTTTGTGAGAACTCTACGGAGTACGGGGCTCTTTGGAGGAAGGGAGAGCGCATTTTGAATCCCTACTATGGGCAGCGTGCGGGAAGTTTTACCTTTGTTGGTTCAGAGACTGCAGTTGAAGGTTGGGGATGGGAGGACTTCAGGTTCTGGTAGGATGATTGGATGAGGGATGGGAGTCTGAGAAGCAGATTCCTGAGGCTTTTTGCATTAGCAGCGACGAAGGAGTGCTTCTTGGTGCAGGTTGGGACATCGGGGTCTTGGGCTCCATAGTTCGTATCAGTCGTCTTGAACCAACGTCCAGAGGAATGTCCATTTGCAATAAGAATTGCCATCGCCAAATTGCTTCGCACAGGGCAGGGACCATTTTGAATGGGTTAGAGGTAGATTCTCGATGAAGAAGTCGTACAAGGAATTCAAGGGAACCGCAGTGGCCCTAGATCCAGACCTCGTCCTGGATATGAAGACTATTTGGTTTAGCAGGATCCCATGCTTTGTTAAGGTCTTCCTCTGGTGTTTGAGAAGGGGAAGATTGTGCGATAAAGTAAGGAGCAGATGGCTATTTGGCATCCCCGACACTCAGTGCGACATATGCAGCGAGTAGGTGGAAGATGCATGCCATTTGTTCTTCAGGTATCTGACGTCTGAGCAGGTTTGCAAGGAGGTTGGGCCGTCGTGAACTTCGCCAGGAGGTGCCGTGGCCGCGGATTTTTGGAGGTCAGTGAGGTCAGTGGGTGGCAACTAAACGGATGACTACGCTTTATCTTTGTAGTGCTTTGGGCAATTGGGGGTGGGGGGGAATGATATCATTTTCAAAAATCAAAGGTTTTTTTCCAGAGAATGTACTTGCCCTATGTAATTCCCTCTATCCCTTCTAGGCCACCGGGTAACGTAATTCATCTTTTATTCTTTTATAGTCCCATCTTGGTATGTCACCCTCACGTTATTCAAAAAATATTAATAGTAGTTGAAACAAGCTACATATATCATGCATCATACAAGTGATTAGGTCATGCATTTCCATGTCAAATATTTCATTGTACAAGAAACTAGATCATGCACTAGTCATACACGCAACTGGTACATGTGTTTATAACACCTATATTAGTGATACGAAGTACCTAGGGCATGCATACAAGAAAAAAGGAGAACATGCCACTAAAATTAGTCACATATTAGTCAAAAATTAGTAGCTTTATAGTCATATATTATATTTGTGGTTCCATGTAGTTGCAATGGCTATTGTCACACAATACTTAATGGTTGCAAAATTTGAATGCGACAACAATGTTGTCACAATGTGGTCTAGAATGTGATCACAATAGTTCCAACCCATCTTCTTTTCTGGAAAGAATTAGAGTTAGAAGCATGATTTTCTACTTTCTCTTTCCCTTTCTCATTAGCATGCACAAATGTAAATTTTCTTTTAAATTGAGCAATTCTTTTTCCGAGAAAGTAATTTTAACTTTGAAACTGCTAAGATCCTTTTTAAGCAATTCATTTTCCCTTTTCTAAATATCTCTATCATTTAGCATAAGAGATATATCTTCTAGTAGTTTCTTATTAATATTTTCAAGAGCATCTACTTCCTTTTCTAACATCATATTTTGTTTGTATAAATCTTGAAAGATATCATGAAGTTCATTATGAGAAACGCTACATACCTCATCTTCTGAGTTCGAGTCAGATATGAGCCAGATTTAATCACTCTAACGAATCTTATGCATGCGCTTTCGCTTTATTCTTTATGGGTGCTTGAGTTGTCCCAAGATGCTTGTATATCTTTCTTTTTTTGAGCTTCTTCTCGGATATGAAGTTCTTCTTTAGCTAAGATGGTCCTCCTTCACATGCCCCACTTTTTTTGCATTGAAATCACTCTATTTCTCCTTCTCCTCTTCTCTTCTTTATAACTGTCGAGTCATGAATACGATATCATCATCACAATCAAAACTCCTGGTTGATTCCTTGGTTATTGCTAGGGTAAGACTCTTCTACAACTTCTCATCTTCTCTCCTATATTCCTATTCTTTATTTTGGTTTCATAAGCAATAAGACTCCCTATGAGATCTTCCAATGAGGTCATGCTGAAATTTATGGATTCTTTGATAGTAATGATATTGTGTTGTCATCAACTGATAGAGAGATAACAATTTCGCTTGAAAGTTCACCAGGTAGAAATATTCTTCTTAGATTCCTTAGTTGATTCGCTATGGCAGTGATTTTTTGTTCATATCCTTTATAATTTCTCCTCTTTGCATCTTGAAAGATTCATATTGAAGAGTGAGCATTCTAAACCGGGATTCCTTTACCTTAGTTGTACCTTCGTGAGTTGTCTCCAAGCACTTCCATATCTCGTAGGCAGTCTTCAAGTGAGATACTCGCTCACATTCAATTTTTGATAGAGTGCAGTATATGGAGTTTACTGTCTTTAAGTTGAGAATCATCTGTGCCAACTCAACAGTGTTGTATCATGTGTCTCACTTCAATGAGTTTACTGTCCTTACTCATCATGTTCTAGGTAGCAAAATATAACGACTGAAGGAAGATCATAATTATGGTCTTCCAATCGGAGTAATTTGTCCCATTTGAGGGAGGTGGACAAATCAAAGAGCATTCTTCTAGACACGATCCTAAGATACATGCCATGTGTGCGTTGGAAACGTTACTTCTTCTCCGCGAACAAGGCTCCGATACCACTTGTTGTTTCCTGGACCTACTAATGGGGTGTAGGTGGATCGTATTCTATGGTATGGATTGTTGCAATCACAATTATCTAAAATTCAACTACAATCGCATAATTATTTAACATGAAAACGATCCTGGATAAAAACCACAACCATAGTGTCTGGCTTGGTCTTTCAACCTGACCCACACGTGTCTTCCACTAACCTGAGTTGCTTATGTGAGCAACCCAACCATATTACAAAAAGTCATTTACAAGGACAACTTACAACTTTATTACAATTATCTAAAACTGATAACCTCAATATTTGAGATAAATATGGAATAAAGGTTATGAGGCAAAACTGAAATGATCTTACAGAGCAAGGAGTGAGCTTGTAAGATGAATCATAGAACAGAGCTGTATATACGTGTAAAGCATGGATTAGAAAAATCATAGTTAGAACTTTCTCTAAGAGAATAGAGTGTAAAGTAGACAATAAGAGTTTTGTTCTCTTTTTTGTGTGTTGAATAAATGAGGTATGGGGTCGTATTTATAGGTGTAGGATTCCCGAAACTGTTGGAAGCAAAATATGGTAAGGACAAATTTCCTGAAATGTCATATTCAAAAAATGATTGATAAGTGAAATTGGACGATCGATCCGAATTCAAAAAAGTGATGGATCAATGCAACTGGATGATCGTTTAGAACTCAAATAAAAGATCAATCAATGAAACTGGATTAATGATCAGAATTCAAATAAATGATAAATCGGTGAATTTGGTTGGTAGAACAAATTGACACTTTGACCTGAAAGTCAAAGTTCGAAATGCAAGATACATCATGCTTGCGATCTTTTACAATGTAAGATAATTACAGTATGGTTGACTTAATAAAAAAAGTCCTCAACTTCTTCTTGAGCTTGAGATCCTTAGCCTTGAACTCCATTGAGTTTCTTATATTCTTCTTCTCTTAAGCTTGAGCAAGCCAGATGCATAAGTTTAGTTATCATCAAAACACACTTGCTCATGTGTGAACTAGCATCAACACATGAGTATCCAGGATATTTTGTGCAAAATTGTTCTTATGCTATTTTACTTGCTCCACAAATAGGTTTCTTGTAATTACTACTTCAACCCTATATACCTATTATAAGATTAACATATAATAATTTAATAATAAAATTACCTTTAATAAAATATAAAAATTATTAAATAAATATTAAAATATTCTTTGTAGTAAAATAAATTTTTAAAAATAAATTCATTGTCCTATTTTTAATAAATAAAAATAATTCAAAAAAATTACATTTAAAATGCTAAAAATATTTATGTACATGCGAGATTGCAAAATTATAAAAAATTAAAATATTCACCAAAATATTTAAAATCCATTTAAAATGCTAAAAATCATATAATTATGTACACTACATCAAATTAAAGATTTTAAAATTCTATATATAATAAAATACAAATCCTTATTTTACATATTATTTAGTATTTTTAAATAAATAAAAATAATATTATGAATTAATAATTCATTATTTTCTACTTAATTCAATATTAAATTTATAAAAAAATACTAAAATATTTCAAAAATCTCTGAAATAGAGAAATAAATATAAGACACAAAAGTATTTTCATTTGTGTGTTTTGAATTACCTATTCTTTAAAAATATTAAATATCCTTTTATCTTTACTTGTATATATCTTCTACAAATAAAACCTTCTTTAAACATTAGAAATCCTCAAAATTTAAAAATCAGGCAACAAAAATAATAAAAATATAAAATATATAGAACATATACCTACTTTGATATACTTAAAACACAATAAAAAACACAAAAACAACTAAAAATTCATAAATTCTTATAAAATAATAAAATGTCAAAAGAAACTCAAAACTAAATAGCTCTACACATCTTCCTTAGTTTAAAACAGTTTGCCTCTGCGAGTCTGACTCTTCTTGCACTTACTACTATACAAATTAGTAATAAGAGTATAAATGAACAAATACGTTTTTTGATTAATCACCTGATCACTCATCGATACTTTTCTTCTCCTAAAGAAGCGATTGGGATGCATTTCATCAATGGTTCATATCGTCCCGCCGGCGCTCCTTACCCCTTGTCCTCGGAACTTCTCCACCTTCCCTCCTGGAGGGCGTCGTCTCCACCAAACCACCACTCATTATTTTGCATATATGATTTCTATGCCTATTTTTTTTAGTCTATTTGTTTGATAAAAGAACTATACTGTTTTTTTAGAGTTTATTGCATCTAGTCCTCTGTTAATATTCGATTGTGGCCATTCCCAAATTTTTCCTACCTTTCACTGACCATTACTATACTCTTCCCAATCATATGCAAGGCAAAAAGATGGATATGAGTAACTATCAATTGTTTAATGTGATCTATAATACCATTTGTCTAACTAAATCATATAAGTTCTTACTTGTATGCGGTAGATATGCCGTTTGTCAAGAGTAAAGAATAGTTTGCAAGCCCCTAAAAAATGACGTTCTTACATGACAAAACATTGGATAAAATACATTTATGGAAGGAAAATAGATATACCGAGAATAATATAAATAGGGGATAGAGGTAGAGATCTCGGGATTTCTTATACCTAAACCCGAGATAAGTAAAATCTCACATGCCTTAGTCATGCGTAGGTTGATTCTAAATCATGGAAGTGACACACAACATCATCCTTCCTGCACATATCCCATAATCCAACTGAGTTCTCTATCGAATATCCTAAAGATTGGAGCTGATCATCCAGACATCAGTTAGCAGCAGATCAAGCCCGTGAACTTATACACACCAGTATAATCCAATGAAAAGAAGCTTGGAGGTTAGATTTGGGCAACAGAAGAAAGGGTTTAGAACAAGAATTAGATTCTAACTTCACCATAATTTTAGTTTATTTTGGATCTCTATTTAATCGCCTCAGGCTCGGTCGTAATGGAATGCAGCTAAGTGAGCATCTGGATTTAAGCAAGTCTGGATTTAAGCAAGTGCCAATTCTATGCTATGGATTTTATTTCCATTTATTTTCATAAAACGAAGCGCTAAGGATGGAGAGATTTCAGCCTTCGGAATAGGGCTCATCTGTAATGGTTGCAGAAAGATCTACATGATGAAAAGCAACTAATAGGTGTAAGATCTGAGAAATGCGACAGATTCTTCTTTCAGTCAATTATCTATCATATCAGCAAAATAATGTTTATCAGATGCTTTGAATCCTATCAAATCCCAGTCCGATCAAGGTAAGAAAACCCAGTTCCTAGTACATACTCATAAAACCTAGCTAGACATGAAATGAGAATTTCACTCGTCCATGGTACCCTTATTCGAAAAACAAAGGTTGTCCTATGGAACGGACAAGATGAAGTGAAATGTCCTCCACAGAAGGGTTTGGTTGTTTTGTCTCCGTGGCATTGATTGAAGGGGGAAGCAAAGACAAAGCGATGCCATCATGGAGCTGCGGAATCCACGCTCCACCACCTCCATTTGACTGAGAGTAAAGCAGCAGAGCAGAATCGATCCCCAAATCCTGCGCAAACAGGAGATTGATGGGATGTAGAACTATAATATAATATATCATACTGACAGTAATCCAGAAGGCAATAGATACTGTGAAGGACAGAGTTGAGAGGTCCATCCTCCCATTGGGGAAGTGGTCTCCCCCCCAGCGCAATTTGTCATGGTTGTCTCCCGTGCATCACATCAATCGATCGCAGTCGACGTCGACGCAACAAAAGTTACGAAATTCGACACTGCCGACTACGACTGATATAGCTAGAACGACCTGTCTGAAACATACGCTCCCCCCTCTCTGCATTTATTTTATTTTGTTTTTTTAATTTTCCTGATCCAACTGAAGCAACTTGATCTTGGACTTTCTCCGTAAGAATTGTTTCAAATGACATGTGAACACTTCACGCTCGAATAAAGAACTACTTAAACAGTACGTGTTAAGGACGGAGCAATTATATGTATCCGGCTATTGTTATTTAGAGATTATACAAATATAAATAGCTCTTAAGTCATCCGTTGAGTCAAAGCATGAAGATGCCAATTAGGCATTGGCTTCTCATGTCAAGAATAATCAAAATCGTGAGGTTTTGCATTTTTAGAAAAGTTGTAATTAAGAGGTATGGGTATAAATTGGGATACTTACGTTACAACAAAATTGGAAGGATTATGAGAAATATTAGGATTAAGATTTCTAAAGGAAATAAGCTCCTACACTTAATAAGAATTGATTTGCATTCCATAGCTGTTCATTTTGGAATGGGACTGTGGATCTTGTTGGGATGTGCATTAACACCATCAAAACCACAAGAGATAACAATGAGTGAGAGGTCTCCCCCAATGCTTGAGCGTGCTTAGCTTATGGAGGATGGGTTTCGGGATCGAGTTATCGCTTGCTGGCAAGAGGTCCCGACTACTGGTTGTGCATCTCGAGACATGGTATCTCGCCTCAGAGCCCTGAGGCGTATGTTGATGTCTTTCCGTCGGGAAGTTCAGATACTTCGGTAGGAGAGGAGGACCTCAGCCCAGGCGGAGGTGGTAAGGTTGGATGCACTGGAGGACACTCATGACTTGATGGTTGAGGAGAGATGTTTAAGGGAAGAAAACCAGAAGATTCTGATGAAGGAAGATCACAAGCGGGAGGTAGAGTGGAGACAAAGATCGAGGCAAACATGGTTGAGGGAGGGAGAAGCGAATACCCGCTTCTTTCATGCTGTTGCTAGTGGAAGGAGGCGGCGTAACCTTTTTAGAGCAAGGCATTCAAGTAGAAGGGGAGCATGCCATCGGGTCTGCCATAGTTGACCACTTTCGAGAGAGAAGTAGGAGAATTCAAACTGGTGGCGCACGGTGGGTTGGTAGGGATATTCCTATCCTTTCTGACATCCAGTCTGCCAGTTTAGTTCGCGCATCTACACTTGCAGAGGTTCGAGCTGCTACTATTGATCTTAATGCAGATGGGTCGCCAGGACCAGATGGTTTTCCAATCTTCTTTTTCTGTAAGTTTTGGGATCCGGTAGTGCAAGATGTGTTGGCTGTGGTGGAGGAATTGAGGAGGGAAAATCTGGGTTTTGAGCGGTTGAATCGTTCACTTATCTTCATGCTTCCAAAGAGGGATGTAGCTCGTTGTATAGAGGATTTTCGACCTATTTTCCTGTCAAATGCCATTTATCTCATAGTGGCTAAGGTACTCACTAATCGGCTATGTGAGGTGCTGGATTCAGTTATTACGGATTCACATACTGTTTTTATTCCTGGAAGACATATGATGGATGGGGTAGCCATTGCTTCAGAGATTATTGCAGATTGGAAGCGAAAGAAGAGCAAGGGGATGCTTTGGAAAGTTGACTTTTCCAAGGCTTATGATTGTGTCAGTTGGAAGTTCATTTGGGCATCTCTTTCGAGACGGAGACTCCCGGATGAATGGATAAAATGGATGAAGAGATGTGTTACTACAAGCTCTTTCTCAATCTTGGTGAATGGGCAGCAGGAAGGTGGATTCTTCCAACCTCAAAGAGGAGTTTGGCAAGGGTGTCCTCTTGCTCCTTTGCTATTTTTCTTAGTGGCTGATGTACTGTCACAGATGGTGTCTAAAGTAGTGGATGGGAACTTCTGTGCAGGGTATCAACTAGATGACCTTTCAATTCTGATCCTTTAGTATGCAGATGATACAATTTTCTTTGTGGAAGGGGCTGCTCGGGCGGCGAAGAGGATCGCTACTGTGTTGAATCTATTTGGAGAGATCTCAAGCCTCAAGATTAATGGTGAAAAGTATGTTTTCATCCCATTTAATATGTTGGAGGAGGTAGTGGAGTGTGGTCTTTCATTGCAATCCCAGCGGGGGGCACTGCCTATCAACTATCTGGGCTTATCATTGGTGTATGGATGACTTCGACAATCTGATTGGATGCCCTTGGTGGAGCGAATGGAGCGAAAACTTGCCGGATGGCGTGCCTATTGCCTTTCAGGGGGAACGCCTGATCCTTTTGAAGGCAATCTTATCTGCCATCCCAATCTTCTTCATGTCATCTAGGCTCCTTCCGGTGGGGATTCGCAAACGTTTGGAGTCTTTGACGCGTCACTTCTTCTGTACTGGAACTAGAGATTCCAAGGGAGTACCCCTGGTTGCATGGAAGGTTGTGGTTCTTTCAGAAGACAATAGTGGGCTAGGTGTTCTTGATCTTGAAGCGATGAACATGGCTCTTCTAACAAAATGGGTGGTCCGTATTTGGGGCAGTGGCTCTGACCTCCTCTGCTCTTTGTTGCGAAAAATCTATGGGGCTTCAGGTGCCCTCTCCGGGAGACCTAACCATGTGTCGATGCCCTCTAATTTTTGGCGGGGGATCTGCTCCATTCTTCCTCAGATTTCTTCATCGATGCGCCCATGTACGGGTAACAGTGATGCTTTTCTATTTTGCACACATGATTGGTTAGGCCTCGGGACTCTTTGTGACCTTTTTCCGAGGTTGTTTGGGGTGGCTCAAAATCGAAGATTACAGTTGTGCGAGGCTTGGATTGGGAATACTTGGTCACCTCTTTTCCGTTCAGAGTTATCAAGCGAGAATATTTCAGATTTGCAATGTTTGAGAGAAATGCTATGTCAGGTGAAAACTCCATCTGATGGGCGTGACCATTGGGCCTGGTCAGATGGTCGATTCCTGTTTAGGAAAGCTTATAAAGTTCTATACACATCCTTTGTTTTTGATCCAGGAATTGCTATACCAACTTTGGGACATATTTGGAGATGGAGGATCCCGCGAATAGTCAAAATCTTCATATGGTTGATGGGCAGAGAGAGGTTGCAGACTAGTGCTAGGAGAGCCAGGTGTTTCCATGGCTCTGATGTACTATGCCATCGTTGTTCTGAAGCTGTTGAGGATGTTTACCATCTTTTCTTTACATGTCCAATGTCAAAAGAAGTTTGGAGGGAGTTAACTCCCAGGGGAGTTGCAACGGAGAATGTTCAGTCTTTCTGGAATTTAGTTGAGATGTTGGAAAGTGAACAAGCATCTGTAAGGGTTCTGACGGCCGCAACACTCTGGGCGATATGGCTCGCAAGGAATGGGGCATTATTTAGAAGAGAGAGATTTTATGAGGAGAATGTTGTGCATCATGCCAAAATCCTTCGAGATTCTTGGTCTTTGTATTTATGACCTTTAACCAGTGAATATAAAGTTTTTTTTGATGCTTGCCTCTACGGCTTTACACCCTTTTTCCTTTCAAAAAAAACAATGAGAGAGAGAGAGGGAGGAGAGAGGAAGACAACGAGAGAACATAGTCATATCATGTATCATCTGCTTAATGAGCTTTCCGTCAAGCATATGTACACACACACACACACACATATATATGTTAATTTAGATTCACATACCCACCTAAATATATTCACTTTCATAATATATACATGTGTTTGTGTGTGTTTATATGCACACACATGTGCACGTGCAGACCACAAGATTTTTGTGACAATTGTAATAAATAATATTAATCATAGATTTTTACACCACAATCTCTAAAACTTTGTAAATTATCTTCTCAATCATGTATACTCAGTAATTATCATCTAAACCCTACAAACAAGCTAACTCTTACACAATGAATCCTATAGTTAATTCCCATTCAATTAATCGTTAAAGTAAACGGACTCTGCCAACGATAAAAAAAATCCACCCCTAATCTTACATCATATTTACTATCAGTACCAGCCCCCATCTCCCCTCCAATCTATGAAAAAGCTGAAAGTTGAATACTAAATGGTCACATATATCTTGTCAACAACTTCGTCAACTAAATTAAGATAACTGCAAGCAAATCACCATGTGTGCCAAATTCAAAGATATCAACAACAAATTGTTTGACAAGTGCATTAAGATCCTTGAGGCAGTATTTGGAGGATACTAAAATAAACAAGGAAAGCATCGATGATGTGGTCTAGGAGTAATTACAGGATTTCTTTCTCGGGAAGGTCCTATGCACTTCCATCAATGCCACAAAGGTATTGGCATATGACACCACACCCTAACCCGTGAAGCTAACCTCGTACCACAATTTAAGTGATGGAGAAAATCGAGCTTGTTGACATCACACCTCACTCACTTGGTATATAGACGGATACCATGAGCAAGGTCATAACACGCGCATCCTATATACATGGGAGAGGTGTTCAACAACCCTTGGCAGCAGAGGCATGGCCAAAGATCCTAATGTTGTAGGAAGGTTAAGTGTACTGAGAGAAAGAGCTTGATTTCACAATTTTAAGCGCATAGAATTGGGTAGAGCAGGAGTTTGTACGTCGAAGGCCTAAAGACATGGTGGAGGAATCCATGGACGCATCTCGACTCTAGATGGTTTTGCCCGCTCGATGCACTCCGAGCATCTTTCGATGTGTTTTAGAGGCTGGTCATATGAAATGAGGCAATTATGTCGTTTTAATCCAACGAGACAATGCCTTTCCTCGAAGGCTCCTCCGACCACGTTTGTTAATCTATGCTAGGTACACCCAACCATTGTGAGCCCTAGATTCACGGTGCTCTCCAGGTGTGGGTTGACTCATTTGTGCTTGGGAGATCCATCAGCCCTCTAACGATGATCTCTAGGTGGTGCCCTGAAATACCACCTGATCTACTACTCTAAAAAGATAGAATAGTATCGCCGAATCGATCAGTTGAAATTTACAGAAAAAGATTTGTTTTTATTAATACTCGTAAACTTATGCTACGTGGTAAGTACGGGAGTATCGAACTCAAGGAGGCAACTGTGGAAACTAAGTTAGAAAGTAGAGTAATCTAAGTTATAAGATTTTCTGACTTTTTAGTGATTTTTATCTTTTTAGTTTGTTTTAAGTTCTGTATGGTTTTTAAATGTTTTATATACCTATATGTAAGAAGTATAGGTATTGATTTTATATTTTGTATTTGATTTTATCTTTTAACATTTTTATATGTTATATTTGTTTAACTAATTTTAGGTATTTTAAAGTAATTTTTATAATTTATTTGGATTTCTAATTGGTTTTCAAAGTGAAAACAATATTTTTTTATGCTAACAAGGAATTATTTTGATATTTTAAAATAGTAAACAGTAACAAAAAATTTTAATTTTATTTTTACTGTATAGGTAATGAAAATACCTTTAAAAAAGGTATTATGTGTGTTTTTTTATTTTTATGAATAGCTATGATTTTTAAGTTTTGATGTGTTTTAAGATTTTTAAGGGTTTTAATATTTGATTTTTAAGTTTATTAGTTATTGTTTGAAAATATAAAATATACTACGTATGATTTTTATGGAATTTTTAGGTATGTATTTATTTTTTTTATGAATTTTAGAAGTTTGTTATATTTTTGTGGTTTGTTTTTGAATTATAAAAAATATAAAATATTTTTATTTTAAAAATATTTTTTATACAATATAGAGTATAGTATAAAGTATTTTTAGGTATTATTGTTACATTTTTATCTTTTGCATTTGGTTTTTATACGTATTAATACTATTTATTTAATATACTGGATAGTGGCTCTATATGTAATCTACAGGAAATATAAGGTGCGAAGTGAATTGCAGAAAAGCAGAGGGTATTGAATCACAAAAAGCCTAAAGAGCACTCGTGCCTATGCACGTGAATCGTCTAGCACTTGTACCAGTTCGAGATTTAAAACTGTTTCAAGGGTCAAGCTGCAAATGTTCAATTGATCATTTGATAGTACTGAAGGAGGACCTGTTCGTAATTTGTTAAAGGTTCTGGGTATGGTTCAAAATTTGCCCAAAATATCTCGCTTGTGCGTACGTCGTTCGTTAATCAACAGGTGTTGTTGATTCTGGAGCGTGTCTGCGTTCTTCCTCAAATGCGAAGAACTCCAACAGGCGGATATCTTGAGGCGGAGCTCTCGAATCTCCATACGAAGCTTCGTCTTGTTCTCAAGCGATGGACCTCGCACAGGTGCTGTTGAATGATGGCTCAATGCTTCGTGTACTCAGATGGCAAAGGATGTGCTCAAGTGGACAAATGTCGTCAGGTGATGCTTTGATCCTTGAGAGGCTCCGTGATTCTCCATGTGTTGTGCTTCAGGTTCGAGGCATCAGTGATGCCTCTCTATGATCATCGATCAGCTGCAAGCCTCTGATCTGATGACGCTCAAATATAAAACTTCTCGCTCAGGATATTCTGTTTTTTTCAAATTCGATACTGCTACATCTCCTTATGCTTATCGCCAGCTGATTGTACAAATGAGATCTCGACTCGAGCATATGGCTCGATTCAAAAACAAAGGGAAAAGGTAAGCGAGGGACTTTGTCGGTGAAGTCGAATTAAAGCCCGAGCTTCGATCACTGTGTGTGATCGGAGGTGGTCAGATATGAAGGAAGAGAAGGTCAAAGTGTGGGGACTCAGGTGGTGACGATGATGATCGGGTTTTGGAATAAAATATGGAAGGAACAGAGTGTTGTATTAAGAATTGTAATTAGATTTTAATTGAAAAATCTATGTAATTACAATTGAAGTTAATTTGGTTTCAACTTGGAAACCAAATGGTCTGAAGGGAAAGTTGAGAATTCCCAAATTTGAAAATATGGAAAAGTTTGGGTGGAAGTTTAGTACCATACGTTGGAGCTCTAAACTTTTGGTGGGCTTATATATGAATTCACACCCCAAGCTCTTATAGCAATAGTTGAGAGGACGAATGGAGGATCATGCACGTGTGCGCGCTGCTCAGGCTTGGGAGAGTCAATTTGGATCTCGGATCTCAATACTTTTGCTGTAGGTTTCATTTGGTAAGTCGATTAAATTAATCACACGATTAATTTGGTAAGTTGACTAAAATGGAAATTCAACTCGTCGTTATGGACGCGATTCTGGCCACGATTTCAGGATCCAAAATGACGCGCCCGTTGAGGGGTGTTTTCGAAAATCGAAAGGTATCGCGATAGGGCACGCGACCGTCTTTATATACCCCTTCCCCCACGTTGTTTTCTTCACTCGCAAGAAAATTTCACGTCGTCTCTTTTCGCGTTCTGATTCTTCCTCTAGCGGACACCCTCTCTTTCTCTCGGCTGCAGTTCTCTGAGGTACATTCGAGGATGATCTCGTCGGTGTGCACAGACAAAGATCATGTGACGTCGTATCCCGGGAGCGGATCGCCAGTACCATATGCACCTATATTGTAGAGGCGATATCCTCTCTAAGAACAGTCCATTTCATGGACGCTTTAGTTATTTCTAATCTAATCTTTCTTATATTTTGTTTGTCGTAATTTGTTTATTATTTTACCTTCTCTGGATCTCACTCTAATTTATGTTTCTGTTTGTTTAATCAGTTCCTGATTGCATTTTGTAATCTGATAATGGGTTGGAACTGCAAGATATTAATTTTGATAATATGTAATGCTTTCTTTTCAATCTATTTGGATCCGTGTAATTACGGTTTATTATATGCGATAACGATCCTGTTTACAATAATCTTGGAGAGGATATCCGAAATCGTTTTTAAAAACATGTCGGAAACGATGTTTAAATCGAGGGTGGATACGACAGGTATGCCTGAAAAATTCGGTGGTCAGAATTTCAAGCGTTGGCAGTAATGCATAAAGATCTGGTTAACCACCATAGGGTTAATCCCTATGCTTGAAACTGACTGTCCTACGGTGGAAACGGAAAATCCCACACCCGATAGCCAGAAGGCACAATCCGCGTGGAAGGAACGAGATCGTATATGTCATGGTTGCATCTTGTTGACCCTGTCCAACACATTGTTTAACGTATACTGTTCATTCACGCAGACTGCGAAGGGGCTATGGAAAGATTTGGATCAAAAAAATTATAACACCGAAGATCTCGGTATTGAGAAATACTCATTGGTCAAGTTTTTGAAGTTTTCCATTACCGAAGGGAAGTCGGTTTCTGAACAAGCACACGAGTTTTTACTCTTGCTCCATGGTTTAGAAGATGCCGAAATGAAACTTCCAGAGAGGTTTCAGGTCACGTGCATCATAGAAAAATTCCCCAAGTCTTGGGAAGACTTCGGTATGACCTTGAAATACAAGAAGAGGAAAATTTTTATGGATGACTTGATGGTGACAATTGCCATAGAGGAGGAACACATGAAATAAAAGCATGTGCTTCCTGTCGATATTCAGGCTAAGGTAAATCTCATGACCTCGAAGGGCAAAGATAAGAAGGGAAAGGGTGCTAATAATTATGAAATGAAATCAAAGGGCAATATCCAGAAAAAGGTAAAGAACAAACCCTCCTCGCACTGTAATCAAGTTGGTCATTGAAAGAAGGACTGTCCATCCTTAAAGGCTCAACCAAAGGCTGCAGATGGGAGTCCGCAAGTGAATATCATCACTATGGGACTCGGGGCTAATGAGGGGTATGTCTCTGTAAAACATGAACTATATCATATCCATGATCCAAATGAGAGGCTCGTGGATACGAGAGCCAATGTAAATATTTGTTCTGACAGAACTTTGTTTTTTTCTTATCAGACCTACAGTAGTGGGAATGTGAAGATGGAGAACGATTCTGCAGTCAGCGTGCTAGGATCGGAACAAGTCAACTTGAGGTTCTCCTCTGAACGTGTCTGAACGTTGCACAGGGTGCTGCATATTCCTAACATCAAGAAGAATATTTTATCTGGCTCTATCTTAGTTAGAAATAGTTTTGAATTGAACTTTAAATGTAATAAACTTGTCATTCTAAGATACAACACTTTTTATGGAAAAGGCTATTTGCCAGATTTTGATTTGTTATCTAAAATTAGATGTGATTCAGCAAATATTGATGAAATGAATGTTTTAAATTCTAGATGTTCTAATTATATGTCTCATGTTGTGAATAATCTAGAACTTGTGATCTATGGCATGGTAGATTGGGACATTTAAACTTAAATTCAATTAAAAGAATGATGAATTTAGAGTTGATTCCTAAACATACTATTGATAAAACTCAAAAATGTGAAATATGTGTGCAAGCTAAGACACCTAGGAAGTCTTTTCAGTCTGTCTCTAGAGATAGTGAGATCTTGGATCTAGTGCACACCGATATCTGTGAGTTTAATGGTGTGTTGACCCGAAACAATAAGAAATACTTTATCACATTTATAGATGATAGAAGTAGAAACTGCTATATATATCTAATGAAAATCAAGGATGAAGCCTTAAGGAAATTTCTTATATTTAAGAATGAGGCTGAGACACAAACAAGAAAAATGCTCAAATGTCATAGGTCAGATAAAGGAGATGAATATACCTCTAACTTATTTGATGAATAATGCAAATCATTTGACATAGTTCATGAAGTTATGGCTCCATATTCACTGCAATCAAATGGGTTAGCAGAATAAAAAAATAGAACCTTAACTGACATGATCAATACTCTCCTGTAGAGTTCTGGATTTCCAACCTATATGTGGGGAGAAGCCTTGAATACGGCTTCCATATTCTGAATAGGGTTTCTCCAAGGTATATGGAAAAATGTCCTTTTGAACTTTGGAGAAATAGAAAACCGAGCATAAGATATCTCACAGTGTGGGGCTGTCTCGCTAAGGTTTTAGTCCCAGAACACAAGAGAAAGAAGCTTGATCCTAAAACTGTTGATGCGGTCTTCTTAGGTTATTTGGAAAATAGCTATGCATACAGGTTCTTCGTAATTCGATTCGATATACTGGGCATAGAAGTCAACATCATTGTTGAACTCCGTGATGCTACCTTCTTTGAGGATGTCTTCCCGTTGAAGACTGGGATTCCTCAGAATCTGACCAATGAGGGCGCCTCCACATCAGGATCTATTCCAGATCAAGTGGAAACGACAGCGAATGTGGGAGTTGAGACTCAACCCAAACCCAATGATCTTTTTGAAGAGATTGAGCTAAGGAGGTGTAAAATGCCTCGGATAGCCAAGGATCTGGGTAGCGACTTTGTTGTCTATCAGATCGAGGGTGATCCACCAAGTTACAAGGAAGCCATGGCTTCATCTGAAGCAAAACAATGAAAGTAAGCCATCAAATCCGAGATGGATTCTATTATGGCTAATGGAACTTGGGAGTTAGTTGATTTACCCAAAGGTTGCTCTACCATTGGGTGCAAGTGGGTGTTTAAGAGAAAGCTTACATGACGGATCAATTGAAAAATATAAAGTTAGATTAGTTGCCAAGGGCTTTAGGAAAAAGGAAGATATCGATTATTTTAATACATATTCTCCTGTGACTAGGATGACCACAATCCGGATGCTCATAGCATTGGCCTCTGTATATGATCTCTCTATCCACCAGATGGAAGTGAAGACCGCCTTCTCGCATGGCGATCTTGAGGAAGAGATCTATATGGATCAACCTGATGGACTTGTGACTCCTGGGAATGAGGGAAAGGTTTGCAAGCTTGTCAAATCCCTTTATGGATTGAAACAAGCACCAAAGCAGTGGCATGAAAAATTTGACAAAACTATTTTGTCATGTGGCTTTAAGGTTCACGAATTCGATAAGTGTGTGTATTACAAGGTGAAAGGTGATGAGTGTATTGTCCTGTGCTTGTATGTTGATGACATATTGTTGTTCGGATCACATATGAGGATTTTTAATGAGACTAAGGCATTCTTAAATAGCAAGTTTGAGATGAAGAACATGGGTATTTCTGATGTAATCTTGGGTCTAAAACTGATAAGGTCAGTTGATGGCATTATAGTTTCTCAATCTCACTATGTTGAGAAGGTACTTGAGAAATTTGGATATCAAGATTGCAAAGTTGTAAGCAGTCCTTTTGATTCATCCAAAACGTTTTTTAAGAATAAAAGTGGAGTACCTGTAGCTCAGCTAAGGTATTCACAAGTGATAGGAAGTTTAATGTATCTTGCAAATTGCACGAGACCTGATATTTTATTCTCGATTGTAAAATTGAGTTGATACACTAGTTGTCCTAACCGTACTCACTGGGAGGCTCTGGATCGAGTACTAAAGTACTTGAAGGGAATTATTTCCCTTAGATTTTAATTGTAATTAGATTTTAATTGGAAAATCTATGTAATAACAATTGAAGTTAATTTGGTTTCAATTGGGAAACCAAATGGCCTGGAGGGAAAGTTGGGAATTCCCAAATTTGAAAATATGGAAAAGTTTGGGTGGAAGTTTAGTACCATACCTTGGAGCTCTAAACTTTTGGTGGGCTTATATATGAGTTCACACCCCAAACTCTTGTAGCAATAGTAGAGAGGAGGAATGGAGGACCACACACGCGAGCGCGTGTGCCGCTCCATCTCTGTCTCCGGTTCAGGCTCGGGAGAGTCAATTCGGATCTCGATGCTTTTGATGTGGGTTTCATTTGGTAAGTCGATTAAATTAATCACACGATTAATTTGGTAACTCGATTAAAATGGAAATTCAAGTCACCATTATAGACGCAATTTTGGCCGCAATTTCGAGATTCGAAATGACGCGCCCGTTGAGGGGCATTTTCGGAAATCGAAAGGTATCACACTAGGGCACGCGACCGTCTTTATATACCCCTTCCCCCACATTGTTTTCTTCACTCGCAAGAAAATCTCACGTCGTCTCTGTTCGCGTTATCGTTCTTCCTCTCACGGACGAACCACCCTCTCTTTCTCTCGGCTGCAGTTCTCTGAGGTACATTCGAGGATGATCTCGCCGGTGTCTGCAGACGAAGATCGTGTGCCGTCGTATCCTGGGAGCGAATCACCAGTACTCTACGCACCGGTATTGTGGAGGCGATATCCTCTCTAAGGATAGTCCATTTCATGGATGCTCCGGTGATTTCTAATCTAATCTTTCTTATATTTTATTTGCCGCAATTTGTTTATTGATTTACGTTCTCTGAATCTCACACTAATTTATGTTTATGTTTGTTTAATCTGTTCCTGCTTGCATTTTGTAATCGGATAATGGATTGAAACTGCATGATATTAATTTTGATAATATGTAATGCTTTCCTTACAATCCATTTGGATCCGTGTAATTACTGCTTATTATATGCGATAGCGATCCTGTTTACAACACAGAGATGGATCAAGGATGAAGAGAAATCAGAAACCTATCATGGGGAGTAGATGAAAGGATCTATGCTAACCTGAAACTACTGGATGGATGGTGTGCTTGTGGATGGAGCTCGAGAAGCTCTTGTTCGTAGCCTCAACCACGGTGGAGAGAGGATGATCTCACGGTGGCGTGAAGCACACATCAGAGATGGATCTTGCCCTAATTCCATGCTCTCTCGCTCGAAGATGGAGCTGTCACCTCCTTTCTAAGCTCACTAAAAAAAGTGGAGAAATGGTGGATGATTCATCTCCAAGGAGATGGGTCCTATAAATAGAGAAATGGAGGTCCAGATGCTACGCACCTGGACGTGGATCTAGTCGGAGAAGAACGAAGAGGGAGGAGGTTGGCAAACAGCTAGGTTGTTGGGGTGGTCCTAGGTGGTTTAGACCAACGAGAAGGTGAAGGAAAGGAAGAAGAAGAAGAAGAGAAGAGGAGGATGAGGAAGAAGAAGATGAGGTGGCCTTTGAATATTTAAAAGAAAGAAATGCGCCAATCAGGAGCTGCCACATGGTGGAGAGAGGGAAAAGAAGACGAAAAGATAAAATATGGAAGAATACAAAGAAATTATTTAAACTAATTTAAATAAATAGCTAATATAAAGTTGCAAATAATTTAATAAACAATTTTATTATGAATTTTAATAAATAAAATAATTTAATTAATTGGTTAAATAATATAAATACTATAATTTATAGATATAATATACTTATATACATTAATTTATTTATGTTTAAAATAAGTTATATATTTATATTTTTTTTAATATAACATATAAAGTAGAGATTGAAAATATTTTTTTATTTTATTTTAATAACATAACTTAATTCATTAAATAAATGGTAATATGTGCAACAATACCTATAATATAAGTATATATATTTCTTTTTTTGTTATTTTAAACTTAATAATTATTATTTTTATTTTATATAATTATTATAAAATATAAATAAATTAATAAAAACATAAATAATGGAAAATTTACAAACATTAAAATAATAATGGTAGATTATACAATTGTACAAATATTGAGGTGCCCCAACAGCTGACTTTTGCATATTAACTCGGATTTTAATGAAATTACTTTTATTTTATTTATAAATAACTCTAATAAAAGTGAGTTTATTCATACGGGGTAGATATTTAACTTTGATCATTTTACAACCTTTTCGGTTCTTTATTCCATGGCATCTATACATTAAATAATTTTTGTTATATTTTTATAAAATAATATACATTGTTATAAACAAGTTTGAAGAAGGAGATATTTACATTGAGGTGATATGAATGATAAATAAAATAGATGAAGATATGTACAAGGTGAATAATTTGTCTATGTACATTTGTGCTCTACATTTTCTGATATTTTTATAGATTATGATCCTTATCTTCCCCCACTTATTTTTCATCGACCAAGTCAATATTGATGTGGTCTCAAATTAGGATCAATATGTACATATTTACATCCTTCTTTCTTTCTTTTTCTTTTTCTCTTTATTATTTTATTTTGGCTTAAATAAGTGTTAAATGTGTAATACTAAAGAATAGAATTGATATGTTAATTAATTAGAATTAGTTGATATTTACATGTATTTTACTAATGATTTTAGCTAAAATGAAAGAAAAGAAGGAGATGAATCATGGATTCATCATCCACATCAAACCAATAACAGTAGTGATGGACCACTGGCGGTGGGCCTCCTTCCCCTCATGTATACTCTCACCGACCACCGCACACCTATGATGCTCCCCTAGCATTGTCTTGGAGCCACCCTAGAACAGGGGGAGGGGGCTTCTGATGACACGAAGATCAAGATCGTTAAAGATGGAAAAAATAATCAAGTGTCGTTGTTCCTACCAAATCAATTTGGTCAATCGAGAAAAATAGGTACACTCGAATCAAACAATCAAAGCATAAAATCAATGTTAAAGGCCTCCACTGTTTTGTTTTAACCTGGTATAGCGACCAGGGTCGAACTTAAGGAGCATGAGTAAAACCTACGAAGTAGTCGTGATCAGACAAATAAAGGCATATTTTTATTAAATTTTAATTTTGCAAATTTTTATATTTTCAAAATAAGAAAAGGCAAGCAAGAGAAATAAAGCAATAAAGCACTAGAGCAAGCCTTCACAATTTTTATTAAGGTAAAAAATGCTTAAAAATAGAAAACAAAAATATTTTTACTCTATTTAAATATTCAGATATTTTCGGTAATTTTATGGGGGTTTTCCTATTTTTATACGATTTTTAAAAAAATCAAATAAGAGCTAAAACCACAAACAGTGCACAACCAGTAAAATATTACAAATTAAAAGTATTTAAAGTGTCCTAATTCTTGGAGGGCAATTTTATGAGATACTAGATAAAAAGGACTACAACCAGAAACCGAAATCCTACCTTTTTATTTTTCTAGATTATTTAATGATTTTTATGAGTTTTTGAGTCTTTTGTATTTTTAAGGTTTTTATAAGGGTTTTTAGAACAAAAATGCTACTAAAGTAAATCACACAAAGACAAGAACATAATATTTTTTGTAATATTTGAAACTATTTTTATATTTATTATGTATTTTATAAAACATACAGAGTAAATTTTACGTATTTTTTATTTTTTAAAAAATATCAAACAATATTAAATTAATTCACAAAAATTACCATAAATATTACGTGTTAGCAGAAGCTAACCACAATTTTCATGTACTTTTTGGAGTTAATTTGATAGGTATTTGATTAAAAACAACACATACAGCTTGTAGGGACCTAATTGCAATTATACTAAAGTTCTAGACCAACTGATAATATATATTAGAAGCTCAGGGAGAATAATGCAAAAATCCCAAGGTATTCATGCACATGCTCATAAATTCACGCACAAGGGTATCAAACATGTAAATATACCAGACATGCACGTGAGACAACACATGAGTTCATACAAATAGGACTAAAATGCAAATATTGGTAAGAGCAAGGGTCCACAAGCAAAATAACCAAACTACAACTTTATTTACAGATAATATAATAAAACATAAAAGTGGGGTGGTGAAAATTCAAAATACCACGAGGAGGCATGTGACACGCATGGAAGGCGTCGTGGTCGTACGACCCTAATCACTGCAACGTGCTGATGTGATGGTGCAGAGGCTGTTGCGAACGTGCAGCTGGATCTGACAGTGTGCTGATCTAATGGCCACAGTAGCCTTCTTGTCAGGCAGCTATGATGCGAACTAGCAGGAGGGCCCCCATCCGACAGTAGGGAAGGTGGCAGCAAGAACAGGCATCCTACGAACTTCGCTTGAGCGTCAGAAGAGATCCGACACTCTGATGAAGGATCGGAGGAGACCAGTAGCTTCGTGAGAGTGCTCCACGACTAATGGGGTGCTCCGGTGGAGACAACATCGGCTAGATGGACGTGGCGTGCCGTGCCGCTTGGAGCTACTCCTCCTAAGCAGCTGGGGCTCAAAGGCAATCTACTACGCGAGCCAACACCTGCAATGGTTGAAAAGACTCGGGGTGTGGCTTTGATCTAGGTTATTGAAGCTAGAGGTGAAAGAAGGAGGGCGAATGGAAGTCAATCTCTGGTGAAGTTGGTGGGAGGAGATCTCGGCCTTAACCTCGACCTCAGGGTCATGTCCAAGGAGGATCAGGTCACGGTGCAAGGTGGAGCAGTCGTAGAGGGTTTGATCGATAAGGACAGAATGGGGTTAGGTGGCTCCGACCAGGGTGGTCAGAGCAGATGAACTGCGGCATACGTGAAAGGAAGGATTTGATGGACAAGGAAAATGGAGTCATAAGAAGCATTACCTGAGGGTGTTGATGAGAACAACAACTTCAGGAGGAGCAGAGAGGCGGGTCATGGCCTCAACTGTGCTACAGCAGGCAGGGAGGTTGGATGCGGTAGAGGACTCCGGCCACGTAGCTGAGCTGCGTGATTACGCTACCAAACTCCAATCCGACGATGCTCTCTGGCAGCTGTCACTCAATCGAAGGTGTCTAGGGGTGAAAGAAGGAGCGAGGCACGAGCAGTTGAGCTGTGGAGGTGGAAGAGATGCTTTATAGGGTTCCCAAGAGGCTGGAATGTTCGATCGATAACACATAACCCTAGGAAGATCCGCACTTTCCTAGGGATCCGCGAAGGTCATGGGTCCTAGGAGGAAGCTTGGGCAAAGAATCAGGGCAAGAACAGGCCTGACCCAATCAGGAAAAATGGGAGAAAAGGCTCCGACGAAGAGAATAATGGCAGGTCAGCCTTGGAAGAAGGCATTGACCGAACATCCGGTCTGGACCAATCAGAAAAATCAAATATACAAATATTTATAAATTCAATAAAAAATAGTAATTGTATTCAAAATAAAAAGTATATAAAATGAAAAATGTTTATTATTTTTCAAACTATTTTTATGTGATTTTTAATTATTTTTATGAAAAATAAATTAGTGGGTATATAATATATAGTATTATGTACAAGTATAATATACCTATGTATCATGTATAATTATTTTTATTTTGTTATTTATACACAAATATCCAAAATTTTATATTTTATTTATTTTAAACATGATTTTAGGAGTATAAAATAATTTTTATTTTATTTTTATGAGTTATTTATAGGTTTAAAATAAATAGGGGATGCGATATATATACATGTGCTTTGCAGAATGAAAGAGGATTTTATTTTTATTTTTATTTTATTTTTGGAAATATGTACAAGGAAGTAAAATAATAATTTTATTTATTTTTGTCAAAAATAATTATTTACATATAGGTAATACGTACAACACAGAGTAGGCCCTATCGCTCTTTAGTTATTTTATTTGGCGATCCGATCAAGGCGTGACCTTCTCTTGGGGTTCGGGTCACTCTTTATTTATTCTAAATACCTCCTTCCTTTTTCTTTTCCTTTATTCTTTTATTTTGCACAAATAATGCTAATTATGCAAGGTTAACATATGCATGTTGAATGCTAACTTATTAAATGTATAGGTATTTACATGCTGATTTGCCCAGATAAATAGCTAAAATAAAAGAATAAAGAGTGAGAATCAAGGATTCATCACCCCCTTATACTTTACCTTTGCTAGTCCCTTTACAAACACTTATTTGGAAAAGAAGTTAAAAAGATAAGAAAAAGAAGGAGAATCAAGGTTGATTATTAAACTAGCCTTCATTAAATTGAAGTATGTAGCTCAGTCAGACCTTTGGATTATTAGTTTGTCGGAACCTTATCGGGATCTAAGTTTAAGACTCAATAGCCTCTAAGTTCCATCAATCTATGGTCAACACTCCTCAATAATCCAGATCAGAACAAGTCTACATACGCAAATTCTAATGATCATGTTTCTTTCCTTGTACTGTGTAAGTGATATGTAGCTCCCCACCTCAGAAATGACAAAGGAACAACCTCCGTCAACAAGGTAACTCTGATTCCTCTGTCTAGCAGCTCTTTCCTCGAGGAGAGGGGTATTCCCTTCTAAGTTCAAGTTCAACTAGCTCAAGAAGAAGGGTGAAGAAGAGAATGGATCGTGGCCAGTGTAGGCACGTATCCTTGGGATCCCAACCAGTGTAGCTAAGTCTCCCGCTGCAAGATTCATGAGATGAGAAGGTGTAATACATAAGCTTTGCTTTATTTGACTATATGCACTCCGACATGTATTTTATTTTCTATCAGGTATGTCCACCTTTTTTGGAGTTTTTCTTGCTTTTGCACATTTTTTTGATGTGCATATGTACAACATATCTACATGGTGCAGCATATACATAAGGACTTTTTCTTCTTGAGCCAGTAGACTATCCCTCTTTGGAGCATTATTGCAACCCACAACTCCTGTCTTTAGACCTCAACACCGCCAGAGCAAGTTGAGATGCACATCCCTCCCTAAAGGAAGACGAGAGGTTCCTCCTAGAAGTACTACGCTCGTATGCTACCCCAAGCCAAGGAAAACTGCCTTCTCACCACCTCATTCATGGAGAGCTATGTGCAAGGTGCTGGTCTAAGTAAAGCCATTGTCTATGAGAGTCATGCGTTCGTTGTTAAGTGTTCTACTTAGGCTCATCAAGATGACATGTGATCATAGCCTAGTAGACTCAAAGAATTAAATCACTAATGGACCTGAAAAGTCTTAACCCTAAATCATATAAGGTTCCTCTGAGAATTAGGTGGATTAAGGTCTTAACCAAGCTCCATTTTCCAATTTAATTCCAGACTAGTTTAAATATCAACTATTATTCAAAAGAATCTACAAAAATATGTACAAAACTCTTTTTATGTAATTTTTGAAAATATGCAAAATGTTTGAAAATGTTTGAATACATGCATGCATGAATGCAGAAGTTTTGCAAACTATTTACAAACATTTGCACATAGATTTTTGCATACTTTATTTTCAAACATTTTCAAAGATATTGTATTATATACATAATTTTGATACAAAAGATATTTACAAAATTTCCACAAACAAAAAATTTTACAAACATTTGTACGAAAATAATTTTCAAATAACTATTTACAAACATGTATATGCAAGAAAGAATTTTATATACAAGGAAAAATTTTTAAATTTTTGTGATTTTTAGCTTTGTGGTTTTTAGCTATTTTATTTAGTAACACACTCACACAAAGTACGAGTTATGGCTAAAGTATATATGCAATATATACTACACCCCCTATACTTAGCTCGAACGATGTCCTCAGAGTGATCAAAGAGCGATGAAGAAGACATAACTCATGCTTAGTATAAGGAAGTGAAAATAAGGGCTATACTACAACGACGAATGAAAGAACTAAAATCAATTGAAGTCGGTGATTCCCCTATACTAGGATTAAGCAATCCTAAATATAAAGACTGTACACAAGGTGAAGACCGAGGGTTAGAATGTACTGGTCTACCTCCCCTATACTCAGGGTAAAATACCCCTCAGTATAGGCAACAAAATAAAGGTAAAAAAAATCAAAAGAATAATAAAAAAATCTGACAACCCCATACTTAGGGTAAAGTACACCCTAAGTCTAGCACAATCATAAGATGGAGATGGGGTATTAGACAAAGAATGTGCGATATGGACATCTGGATCTATACAAGGACGGAAGACAGTAATAATTAGGCATAAGATGCAAATGATGCGAGCCAAAGACCACATCTCATGCAAAATGTACCGGGGCCACGCCAACGATCAACGGATCATGATCTAGATACGGCTCGAGGCGCTGACCGTTAACCGAAAGGTGGACTCTGATGACATCTCAGGTATGTTGATGCTACCATTGTCATGCACCTTTCAGACCAAGTATGATCTCTTCCACTTACTCTGCAATTTCCCTAGAAATAATCTAAGCCTGGCATCGAATAACCATACTCTCTGATCTGGTTAAAACTGTTTATAGCTGATATGGGAATCAAGCCATATCTTCACTTGCTCCTTAAACTTTAGGCTACTCGAAAAGGTTGTATCTATAAGCTCCTCCAGGGCTGCCAATTCTGCCTTCCTTTGATCTCCTATACTCTCCAGATCCAATAATATCTCCGTGACAGCCCAAAGTGACTTATGCCTAATCTCAACAGGTAAATGGCATGGCTTGACATAAACGAGATAAAAGGGAGACGCACCCAAAGGTGTCTTGAAGGAAGTCCTATATGCCAACATGATCGAGTCCAAAAGCTGTGACCAATCCTTTCGGTTGGGGCGGACTAACTTCTATAATATCATCTCGATCTCCTTGTTCAATAGTTTAGCAAGACCATTGGTCTGTGGATGATATGGAGTGGCTACTCAATGGTTTATGCTAAACTCATTAGCAAGAGCCTTTATCTTGTCATCGATAAAATGAGACCCCCCATCAGATATACTCTCGCCCAGTTTCGATCTTCACTGTCCATTTGCGAGAGGACTCCAGCCGTAGATCCATCTGACGATCAAATCGGGAGCCTCGATCCAGCGAAGGGGTGTGCACGCTTCTCCACCGTCAGATCTCCACGTGGCACTCCTTCCACCGTCGACCATTAATAAGAGGGGTAATTTCACTTAGGCCCCTCCTCTTTTGGCATTTATAGAATAGTTCTGTAAATATTTTAGTGCGTTGTTTTTAAATAGGATAATTTGCACATTGGACCTCGTTGTTTATTTTATTTGCATTTCAGTCCCTGCTTGTGTGAGACACGTTCTTCGACACGTGATATGCTGGACATTTGCATGTATGGGCTTGGGTTTTCTACTATGTTATGAAATGAAGTTTTAGTTTTGATATTTGCAGTTATACCCCTGTGCGTGAATTTAATTGGACATGTGCTGATTGTTTGTGAAAATTACAATTTTAAATCCTAAGGTTTTCGCACGTGTTACAGTTTAACCCTTCGAACTATATTTTATTGCAAATAGGTCCATGTGTGCTGTAGCTCTTTTATTGATTGAATAAAATAGTAAATAAACTTTAAATCGAGTGAAATTTGGACACGCGACTCCTGCCACTGTGTAAAAATTTCCCTAATTTTTTGGGACATTTTCCTTGCTTTTTGTTATTTTTAAAAAAAATCAAAAACACGTATTTTTGTTACTGTTTGGAAAAGAAAATCAGAGAAAAATATAAAAAAACTTCTCTAAAAATTCTAAAAAATTTAGGGATAGTTAATTTGTTGTTTTCTACCTTCTACCTAATTTTGGTGTTATTTGGATTCATAAAACCCATAAAAACTGAAAAACCCTAAAAATCTTACAAAAATCATTAAAATTTCTATAAAATTCAAAAAAAATTAACTTTTTTTGTAGCTTAGTTTTTGTATATATTTTTCATAAAAATTGTCTCCAGATTTTTATAGGCCAATTATATATTTTTAATTGGCCTTTCAAGTCTTGCTGCACATTGATACACTATTTTACTCTTTCTTGATTTTGAGAAAATCAAATAAAAATTATAAAATCCCCATAAATCACCAAAAACACTTAAAAATATATAAAAACACAAAAAGTATTTTTACTTGATTTTTTGACTTTATTTAGTGTGTTTTATAAATAGTTGTTTGTTGGCTTTTTCATTTGTTTTATATTTTCCTTATTATTAAAAAATACAAAAATATTTAAAAATATTTAAAAATCCACCCAAGATACCTTTGTTTTTTTTCTTTTTATTTTTGACTACTTCGTAGGCCGTCTCGGCCATTTCGTGCTCCTTGTGTTCGACCCTGGTAGCTATACTAGGTAAAATAAAATAGCGAGGACCGCTATTTGTTTGACTTGTCTGATTTTTATATTTGGTGGTTCCTTGATTTTTGTTGTTGAGTCCGATTCTCCGAGATCCGGGTCGCAACGACCCTAGATTGATTCTACCTTACCCGGATTTAGGAAGGGATTTTTCAGGCTCGTCAGGACCCGATCTTCTCCCTCCATTTGAGGAGGGCCCAGCCGTCCCCTTTCCTCAAGGACTCCGCTTGGCTAAGGGGACTAAAAAAGAAAACCCAAAAAATCCCAGTAGTTAGAGTTCAACCAGCAGATGATGGACAGATTTCATATACAGCTGACTCTACAGGAGGCCTTGGAGCACATCCCCCTCTTCCAGAGGAACCTTAGAGAGAGGACTACTATTCTTAGGGCGGCGCAAATGGGGCAAAATCGGAAATTAGCCTATCTTTGGGGGAATCAGGGGGTACCTGATGGCTGAGGTCGACTGTGCTGGGGCTCAGGAAGCTTCTGGGATTGTTGCCTCAATGGCTCGTCGAGGCCAGAGGCTCAACTCGCTCAGTGGCGGAGCACGGCGGCGAAGCTCACCAGATCAGTGGCTGCAACCCTCTACTCCTCGCTGCTACATCCTCTCTTGATAGCTTTCACTCTAGGGAGAAGGATGGAGGTCCTGGGACTGGAAGACGATGACTAAAGATGGATTGAAAGTTATGGAGGAGCTGAGCTAAATAGTGGTGGAGATCCGGCAAAGATGGAGTCGGGCAGGGCACTGTAGTGCACGGATCCCTAGGCAAATCCCCGGGTGAGGGTCTTGGATCAATCAGTAATAATCGGGGCCCGGGGTTTAAGTGAGAGGTGATCGGATCTAGTTGGGAAAATTTTGAGAAATCAGTCAAAAAACCCGATCCGCCTGGAAGGGGTCCTAGGGGGAGAGTTGACAGGGGGTCAACAATCCCCCGTGGACCAATGGAATAATTCCATTGGAAATGATTTTGAAAAATCAAAATAAAATAGCTAATGGCTTTATTTCAAAATATTTACAAAATGAAAAATATTTATTTATTTTCAAAGAATTTTTAGCGATTTTTATTTATTTTTTTGAAAATAAATTAGGTATTTACATTATGTTATTATTATATATAGGTATATTTACAAATGGATTTTTTATTTTAATTTTTAATTGTTTATTTTTGTAAAATTATTCCAATTTTATATTTTTTATTTATAACATAAAATTTGGAATAAAAAGGTATTTTTATTTTATTTTTATGATTTATTTACTTTAGTTAAATAAATAGATCTATATACATATGTACATGGTATATATACAAGGTGGGAAATGAATTTTATTATTTTTCTTTTTATTTTTATGATTTTTATTTTATTTTTATAAATATGTACAAGGTGTGGAAAACATATTTTTATTTAGAGGAAAATAAAATTATTTATATACAGGTGTATGTACAAGCATGATTGACACTATCTCCCTCTACTTGGTTTCTTTTGCGGTCAGGCCCATGCTGAGCCCTCCCTTGGGATTAAGTCACTCAATATTTATTCTAAATATTTCCCTCTTTTTCTTTTATTTCTTTATTCTTTTATTTTTGCACAAAAACATGCTAATTATTGCTATTTACACAATGCATGCATTTTGGTAATTTATTTTATTTACACAAATATACATGGTGTTTTGCACAGGTTTTTGGCTAAAATAAAAGAATAAAGAGTGATGAATGAGGATTCATCACCCTCCTATACTTAACTTTGCTAGTCCCTTAGCAAACACTTATTTGAAAAAGAAGTGCAAAAGAAAAGAAAAAGAAAAAGAGGGGAAAAGGAATGAATCAATGCTAAGCATTAAACTTGCCTTCATTAAATTGAAATATGGAGCTCGGTCAGATCTTTGGATTATTAATGTGTCGGAACCTTATTTGGACTTAGGTTTAAAACTTAACAGCCTCTAAGATCCACTAATCTATAGTCAAGACTCCTCAATAATCCAGATAAGAACAAGTCTACATACACAAACCCTGAAGACCATGAATATTTCCTTGCACAGTGTAAGTGAGGTATAGCTCTCCACCTCAGAAGTAGCAAAATGACAACCCTCCCCAACAAGATAACTCTATGAACCTAGTCTGGCCACTCTTTCCTCGAGGAGCGGGGTATTCCCTTCTAAATTCAAGTTCAACTGGCTCAAGAAGAGAGGGAAGAAGAGAATGGACCATGGCCAGTGTCGCCATGTATCCCTGGGAGCTCAATCAGTGTAGCTAAGTCTCCCTACTGCAAGCTACATAAGATGGAACATAAGTCTCAAGCTTTGCTTATTGCACTATATACACTCCGGTAGGATTATCATTTTCTCTCAGACCCACCACTTTTTTGGAGTTATTTTCTTTTTGCATTTTTTTTCGATGTGCATATATACAACATATCTACAAAGTGCAGCATATATACATAAGGAGTTTTTCCTCTTGAGCCAGTAGACTATCCCTCTTTTGAAGCATTATTGCAACCCACAACTCCCGTCGTTAGACCTCATGGCAACCAGACCAAGTTGAGACGCACTTCCTTCACTATAAGAAGAAGAGAGTTTCCGCCTAGAAGTACTACCCTCATATGCTACCCCAAGTCAAGGAAAACTGCCTCCTCACCACCTCATCCGTAGAGAGCTCGGTGTAAAGTGTGGGTCCAAGTCAAGCCATTATCTATATGAGTCATGTGTGTGTTGTTAAGTGCTCTACTTAGGCTCATCGAGATGACATATGATCATAGCCTAGTGGACTCAAAGAATTAAGTCACCATGGACCTGAAAAGTCTCAACCCTAAGCCCTATAAGGTTCCTCTTATAATTAGGTGGATTAAGATCTTAACCAAGCTCCATTTTCCAATTTAATTCCAGGCTAGTTTAAATGTCAACTATGATCTAGGAAAAATTATACAAATATTTACAAAGATGCTATTTACAAAATTTTTACACATGTGCAAAATTTCGAAAAATGTTTTGAAAACATGGATGTATGCATGAATGCAAGTTTTGCAAAATATGTACACAAATTTACACGAGATTTTTGCAAACTTTTGATTTTCAAAACATTTTACAAAAATTTTATACTATATACACAATTTTGATATCAAAATATTTACAAGCTATTTACATAAAAGATTTTTACAAACATTTTTACAAAAATAATTTGTACAACTAGCTATGTATGTGCAATAAAAGAATTTTTATTTACAAGGAAAAATTTTAATTTTTATGGATTTTTGGGTTTTAGACATTTTTATTTATTAACACACTCACACAAAGTACGAGTTATGGCTAAAGTATATATGGAATATATACACACCCCCCTATACTTAGCTCGAACGATGTCCTCATAGTCAAGAACGATGAAGAAGACATAACTCGTGCTTAGTATCAAGAAGTGAAAAGGAAGGCTATATACAAAGATGAATGAAAGAATAGAAATGCAAGAGATCTCAGGGTTTTCCCCTATACTTAGGATCAAATAATCCTAAGTATAGCAGGCTGTACACAAAGGGAAATCCAAGTGAGAATGTACAGGGTCTACCTCCCCTATACTTAGGGTAAAATATCCCTAAGTATAGGCAGCAAAACAGAGGTAAAAATGAATCAAAAGAAACTCAAAAGTCTCACACCCCCTGATGAATACCCACTCATCACTCTTTATTCTTTTATTTTAGCTACAAAACCTTTGCCAAACACATGTATATTCTTGTAAATATCAATAATTACCATTTGACATGCATTGTGTAAAATTAAATAATTAGCATGTTTTTATGAATAAATAAAAGAATAAAGAATTAAAAGAAAAATAGGGAGATATTTAGAATAAATATTGAGCGACCTAATCCCAAGGGAGGGCTCAGCATGGGCCTGACCGCATAAAAACCCAAGTAGAGAGAGATAAGGAAGCTCATGTGTGTAAATATACCTATAAATAAATAAAAATATTTTCCTCTAAAAATAAAATAAAAATGGGTTTGTTTATATTTGTATATATTTGTAAATATTAAATTAAAATAAAAATGAGAAAAAGAAAAGAAAATTAAAAAGAAAATAAAAATGCTTCCACCTTGTATATATCCACCTTGTACATAG
The DNA here is from genome assembly GCA_037367405.1 of Ottelia alismoides. NCBI lineage: Eukaryota > Viridiplantae > Streptophyta > Magnoliopsida > Alismatales > Hydrocharitaceae > Ottelia > Ottelia alismoides. Next base: position 103,194 of record JAZKJV010011896.1, on the reverse strand, counting down.
ACTTACTTCTATATTTATTTATCCCTATAAATAAATAAATTAAAATTCCATAAAAATTGTACATACTCTATATTTCATGTTATAATTAAATAAAATAAAAATCACAAAAACAAAAACAAAATAAAATGAACAAAAATAAAAATCAAAAGAAACATTGTGTATATACCATGTATATAAATGTATATAACTATTTATTTTACCCTTGTAATTAAATAAAAAAATAAAATAAAATACCTAAATATTCCAAATTTTATGCTATAAATAAATAAAATATAAAATTGGAATAAAAATGTACAAAAATAATTAATTAAAAATCAAAATTAAAAATTCAATATTGTATATATACTTGTATATAGTACTATATTGTAAAGACCTTATTTTTATTTCAAAAAAATATAAAAATCACAAAAATTTGTTTATAAATAAATAAACATTTTTTATGTTTTAACTTTTTCCAAAATAGGCCATTTTCTATTTTATTATGAATTTCCAAATCATTTACACGTGGCCGCATCCCATTGGCCCATGGGGGATGTTGACCCCCCGGTCAACTCCCCCCCATGGACCACAGTCCTCCGGATCCGAGTTTTTGACCCGACTTCTCATAATTATTGCACCTCGATCCGAGATCCAAATCTGCCAACCCCGGGTCCTAATCCGACCTTGATCAACCCTGATCCACGCCCGGGGTGGGTTTTGGGGATCCGTGCTCCGATCAGCTCGCCCGAACTCCCTTTAGCTGGACCCCTAGCCGTATATAGTCTGAGCTCCGCCCGCACTTTCACTCATCTTTGGCTCCCCATTTCCCTACCCAGGACCTCCACCATCATCGCCTGAGTGACAGCTCGCGATTGGCGGTGTCGCAACGAGGAGAGAGTGCTCGGATCATCGATCCGGCGACCTAGCGCCGCCGTGCGCCGCCTATGCGTGGTGCTCGAGACTCGGGTATCGACGGCCCTCGAGGCAAGGACCTAGAGCTTCAGCAGCTCAAGCATAGTCGACCTCAGCCATCTGGTACGTTTGATTCTTCCTATTTTTTAGCTAATTTCGATTTACGCCCAATTCGCCCGTTTGCCGACGACCGTCGATTCCGACCATCTCCGACCCCCTCTCGATCATCGGACGACACCATCATCTTCGCCTCACTCCTACGCACATTCTACACCCCTTCATCCAACCCAGTTCGCATAGGAACTGGGATTGGAGCTCCTTCACCGTCGCTTCGCCGGAGCTCCCCCATATCGACGCACCGACCACCCCCATCACTTCTAACCGGGTCGAGGCACTTTGCCCTCGACCCAGGAGTGCTTTTGTGCCATTTTGCAAGTCTGAGGAGGACCATCTGAGGTCCCCCACGTTCATCACAGGAGCTTGAGCTCCGCCGCCGTCGCTGGAGCTCTTCGGAGCATCCCAGCACCATCGGAGGGGTTCTTCAGATGCGGTAGGGTCCGGTGTCTCTTTTTCGATCATCAGCAGCCTCCCGGAGGTCCAGCGCGTCCGTGGAGCTCCGGCGAAGTTCGCCGGAGCTGAGTTCTTCCAAGACCTCCAGAAGACGTCCGATCTTCCTCGACGCTCCATATTAGATCTGAGCCATCCACGTGAGGAGCAGCAGTACCCGTCCGATCATTGGAGGATAGATTTGGACCGTCAGATCAGCGAGGTTTAGTCACAGCACATCCACACAGTCCGATCTTACACGTGGCACAACCTCCACCGTTCGATCTCCACCGAGGGTTCTTCGAGGAGGCACCACCGATCCAGACCGTCCGATCAACCACGTGGCGTCATCCCAACCTTTGGATTATAATAAGGGGTAATTTCACTTAGGCCCCTCCTACTTTGTCATTTACATTCTAGTCCTGTAAATATTTAGTTAAGTTGTTTTTATTTTGGACATTTTACACTTAGGACCTCGTGCTTGTTTTATTTGCATTTGTACCCCTGTTTATGTGGAACACGTGCATCGTCACGTGATGTTTGTGGTGTATTTGCAACATTAGGGCTGATGTTTTAAGGTGTTCTGGAATGAAATATAGTTTTCATTATTTGCATCCATGTCCCTGTGAGTTGTTTATTGAGACATGTGTTGAATTAATTGGTGAAATTGCAATATCTTCCTTGGACTTTTAACACATGTTGCTATTTAGTCCTCGGAAGTATTTTTTATTGCACATAGGTCCCTCCGTGCCCAGGTGATGAATACCCATTCATCACTCTTTATTCTTATATTTTAGCTACAAAAACCCTATGCAAATGCATGTAGATATGTGTAAATAGGAAAAGTTAGCAAAAGCATGCATGTTTGTAAATATAGATAATTAGCATGTTTTTGTGCAACAATAAAAGAATAAAGATGAAAAAGAAAAAGAGGGAAATATTTAGAATAAATATTGAGCAACCTAACCCAAGGGAGGGCTCAGCATGGGCCTGACCGCATAAAAGCCAAGTAGAGGGAGATAGGGGCTCACTTATGTATATTTTTATAAATAAATAAATTAAATATTTTCCTCACTCAAAAATATGTTGTAAATATTTGTATATATTTTGTACATAAGCTATTAAAAACAAAATAAAAATCTTAAAAATTAAAAAAGACCAAAAAGAACCCTTCACCTTGTACATAGACCATCATCCTTATTTATTTCACCTTGTAAATAAAGTTATTTATTTTCAAAACTTTTTGTAAATATTCTCTGGTATATATTGTAAATAAAATATATAAAAAGAAACAAAACAAAAATCAAATAAAAATTACAAAATTAAAAACACAAAAACATATTGTATATATACCATGTATATAGTTGCACATAAATAATTATTTAACCTATGTATAAAAATAATAAAAATAAAATAAAAATAGCCTTTTATTCCTCATTTTATGCTATAAATAAATAAAATATAAAATAGGAATAAAAATGTATAAAAATAACTAATTAAAAATCAAAAATTAAAAATCATATAGTGTATATATACCTATGTATAGCTATAGTGTAAATACCTTATTTTAATTTCCAAAAATTAATTAAAAATCACAAAAAAATAGAAAAAATTAAAACAAATATTTTTCATGTTTTAAGTTTTTGAAAATTCGGCCATTTAAGGCCCCAAAAAAATCAAATAAAAATGTAAGCCTTGGCGGGCTCTGATTGGTCCACGGGGGATTGTTGACCCCCGGTCAACACCTCCCCCAGGACCACCAGAGCCCGGGTCCTGTTCGCGGACCCGACTTCGCCCAATTATTCCCACCAAACCCGATCACTATTTCACCTAATCTAGGATCCTAATTGTTCCCCAGGCATCCGGGAATCTCGCCCGACATTCCTCCTTGGGATCCGCGCTTCAGCTCGCCCTACCCGATCGATCCTTCCCGGACCTGCACCCATATAAAGGTTGAGCTCCGCCGCACTCCACTCCCATCTTTGGCTCTCCACCTTCACTCCCGTGACCTCCATTGCATTCAGCAAGGTGACAGCTTCCGTCTGCCGTGTTGCAGCGAGGAGGAGGGTGCCCGACCATCGATCCGGCAGCCGTGCGCCGCCGTGCTCCGCCACCTAGCTGGAGCTCGAGCCTCAGGCAGGGACGACCTTTGAGGCAAAGACCAGGAGTTAGCCACACTCCAGCCCAGTCTTCCGCTCCACCCAGGTAGCCCTTTAGCCCTTCCATTTCGCTTAATTTGTAGTTTCCCCCAAATCGCATCTCCGACGAGTTCCCCTGATTCCGGCCACATCGCGTACTTTCTCGATCATCGGAACCCACACACACCTTCGCCATCCTCCGACGCATGTTCTACGCCCACTCGTTCAACCCAGCTCGCCCCGGAGCTGGGATTCGAGCTCCCCCATCCCCAGCTCGCCGGAGCTCATTCGCACCGACCCACCAGCCACCTTCACCCCGCTTCTTTGGGTCGAGGCACTTTGCCCTCGACCCTCGAAGCTCTTGGTTCATTTTGCAGGTCAAAAGGGAGTCATCTGAGACCCCCATACGTTCAGACCAGGAGCTCTTCACCGACGACCTCGCCGGAGCCCCTCCAGGGCTCGGCCGGGCCATCGGAGGCTACCACCAGCTGCGGGGCATCACCGCGGATCCTCTCCGATCATCAGGAGCAGCTGAGGAGGACGCTAGCACGCACACGAGGCCGGCGAAGCTCGCCGGCGGAGTGTTCTTCCACCATCCTCCAGCACCGTCCGATGGCTCCTCCGCTCCAGGTCTGATCCCAGCCGTCCATCTTCCGAGGAGCAGCTACCGTAGATCACCTGGAGGGGCTCATCTGGACCGTTAGCAGCAGAGGAGAGAGGCACCTGAGCCCTACCCCGTTCGATCTTCCACGTGTCCTCGCCTCCACCGTCGATCCGGCTCAAGGGCAGACGAAGAGAAGCGCCGGCCATCCAGGACCGCCCGATCTTCCACGTGGCGCGCATCCAGCCGTCGACGAATAAAGGGGTAAATTACTTAGGCCCCCCTCTTAGTTTGTCTTTTCAGTCCTAGTCCTGTAAATATTTTAGTTATTTTATTTACGTAGGGTAATTTGCACTAAGGACCTTGTGCTTGTTTTTATTTGCAATTATACCCCTGTGTATGTGAGCCCACGTGCTTCGTCACGTGTTTATTGGGTTATTTGCATTTATTGTCCTGTAGTTCTGATGGGTTAATGAATGAATGTCAACTTTTTGGTAATTGCATTTATGCCCCTGTGAGTGTTGTTTATGCGCATGTGCGGGTATTAGTGGGTAAATTGCGACCGAGCCCCTGGACTTTTTGGTACCAGTTACCAAAAGGTCCAAGGACTTATTTTTCTTACCAAAAGGCCCCTGAGTGCCCCAGGCACGCGCCAAGCGCGTGACTTGCTGGGATTTTTGCACCTTGGCCCCCAGACTTTAGGGTATTTGCACTTACGTCCCTGTGCACAGTGCCCCCTTCTTGATTTGTGAATAAATATCAAACCACCTCCAAATTCGATGAAAATTTGACACATGGCTCCTGCCATGTTGAAGGATTTTTGAGAATTTTTGAGGACATTTTTGATTTTATTTAGTATTTTTAAAAATTCAAAAACCTCCTTTTTAGCTACTGTCTAGATATAAAAATACCAAAAAAATATAAAAACACCTTCAAAAATTCTAAAAAAATTAGCTACTGTTTCTTGCTTGTTGTTTGATTTTCTAGCCAATTTTGGCTATTTTTCATTGCTTAAAAACCCTAAAAATCTAAAAACCCCTAAAAACTCATAAAAATTATAATAAATAATATAAAAATCCAAAAACAATAATTTAGGTGCCCAAATTTTCCTTATTCTTTCTAGATTACAGGAAACTTACCTCCAGGGCTTGTTGAGATCCATAGATATTTTATTTTTGGGTTTCAAGCCTTGCTGGACAGTACCTAGGGTTTTTCGCACTGTTTGATTTTTATAAAATAAAATATACATTAGAAAAATACCAAAAAATCACCAAAAACACTTAAAAACTTAAAAAACATAAAAATACTTTTTCCTGAATTTTTGCTTTATTTTTGGTGTGTTAAATAATTTGCCTAAGTGTGTTGATATTTGTTTCCTTTTATTTTCTTTATCTTTTAAAAATCCAAAAAAATATAAAAATTATTAAAAACCACTAAAAAACACTTTTCTTTTATTTTATTTTCTTTTTACTACTTCGTAGGCCCTAGGCCAATCCGTGCTCCTTGTGTTCGACCCTGGGAGCTATACCAGGTTAATCCTATAGCTAGGACCGCTTGCTTGCCTTGTTTGATCTTTGATTGATTTTGCGGTTCGATTTTCTTGATTGAGTGACCCCGAGTGTTAGAGGTCGCAACGACCTGTTTAGTACCTTTACCTCGTTCGCTCGGATCGCTCATCACCAGGACACGTGCTTTGTGCGTGCTATTTTGGAAATTTTGTATGAGGGACCCACAGTTTCTTATATTTGTTACGATTCTGTCACTGGAACTTATTTTCCTTGCATTTGGGTCCCTGTGCACTCTGCCTTGTTGTTTGATTTTAATAAAATATCAAATCAAGTCCAAATTTCGTGAAAATTGGACATGTGGCTCCTGCCACTGTGTAAAATTTTCGCTAAAAATTTGGTACATTTTGAGCATTTTTAGTATTTTTAAAAATTCAAAAACACCCATTTTTCTTACTTTTCAGATATAAAATTCACAAAAAAATAATAAAACATCTTTAAAAATAACAAAAAATTCAGAGTTTGTTTATTTTAGTGCGTTTGATTTTCTGACCAAGTTTGGTCATTTTTGGACTTATTAAAATTATAAAAATTGAAAAACATTGAAAAACTTATAAAAATTCTAATAAATCATAGAAAAATCAAAAATTAATAAATCTAGTCTCTGATTTTTCCTTTTTGTCTAAAATACCTCTAGACTTTGCTGAGACCATTTTAGATTTTATTTTGGTCTTAAGAGCTCGGCTGGACAGTGTCCCTTGTTTTCAGTCTTGTTTTATTTTTATAAAATTCTATAAAAATCAGAAAATTACCAAAAATTAACCAAAAATAGTAAAAATAACAAAATTCAAAAAATATTTTTGTTTGATTTTTTTGGATTAATTTTGAGTGATTAAATAATTATGTGAAGTTGCTTGTTTCACTTGTTTTCTTATTTTCTTTCTTATTTAAAAATCAAAAAAATATAAAAATATTAAAAAAACCACCAAAAATAATTTTCTTTTGTTTGTTTTTATTTTAGACTACTTCGTAGGCCGCGAGGCCAACCCGTGCTCCTTGAGTCCGACCCTGGTCGCTATACCAAGCTAATCCAATAGCCAGGGCCACTATTGATTTTCTCTGATTTTATTTGTGTTTTGGTGGTCTGCTCTCTTATTTTCTTGTTGATCTGGATTTCTCGAGTGACTGAGGTCGCAACGACCTTAGATATTCCTTTACCTTAGTTGCTCGGATCTTTCGGGTCGATCACCCCCCATACTTAGGGTAAAGTGCACCCTAAGTATAGCAACGTTGAAGATGTAAATGGGGTGTTGGACTGAAGAATGGTGTGATATGGACAACTGGATCTATACAAGTAGGGAGAGCAGTGATAATCAGGCATGAGATGCAATAGATGTGAGTCAAGAGACCACATCTTACGCAAAATGAATCGGGGCAACGTCAACGACCAGCGGCTCATGATCTAGATATGGCTTGAGCCGCTGCCCGTTAACACGAAAGGTACTCTCAGAAGACAACTCAGATATATCAATACTCCCATTGTCGTGTACCTTTCTAACCAAGTAAGGTCCCTTCCATTTGCTCTGTAGCTTCCCTAGGAATAATCTCAACTTGGCATCGAACAACCATACTCGTTGTCTTGGCTCAAACTGCTTGTGGATGATATGAGAATCATGCCACTCCTTCACTCTCTCCTTATACTGTAGGCTGCTCGAAAAGGCTATATCACGAAGCTCCTCCAGGGCTGCTAACTCTGCCCTCCTTTGGTCTCCTACACTCACCGGATCCATGATAATGTCTGTAACTGCCCATAGTGACCTATGTCTAAGCTCAGCAGGAAAATAGCATGGCTTGCCACAAACGAGGCGAAAGGGAGACGCACCCAACGGTGTCTTGAAGGACGTCCGATATGCCCACAAGACCAAGTCCAAAAGCAATGACCAATCCTTTCGGTCAGGGCGGACGACCTTCTGCAATATAGTCTTGATCTCCCTGTTTGACACTTCAGCAAGACCATTGGTCTGAGGATGGTACGGTGTAGCTACTCGATGGTCTATGCTGAACTCGCTAGCAAGGGCCTTTACCTTGTCATTGACGAAATGAGACCCCCCCCGTCAGATATCAACACTCGAGGTACCCCGAACCGTGAAATGATATGCTTCCTCAAAAATCGGCAAACAGTCCTAGCATCTGCGGTTCGGGCGGGGATGGCCTCAACCCAACGACTAACATAATCAACGGCCAACAGAATGTACTAAAATCCCTGACTCCTAGGGAATGGACCCATGAAATCGATGCCCCACGCGTCAAAAACCTCACAGAAGTGAATGGGCTGCATCGGCATCGTATCATGCTGTCCACAAGTGCCCATCCTTTGACAGTCAGTACACCTCTTCACGATCTCATCAGAGTCCTTGAAGAGGGTAGGTCACCATAGGCCGGATTGGAGCACTTTCTATGCCGTTCTCCTCCCAGAGTGATGTCCTCCTGCCTCAAGCTTGTGGCAGTAAGTGAGGACGATGTGGTGCTCCTCTTGAGGAATGCACCTACGCCAGACGCTATCCCCTCCTTCATGATAAAGGACGGGATCTTCCTAGTGGTAGAACTTGGCCTTCGCGAGGAAGGTCTCAAGTCTCTGCCTGGGCCAATCCTGTGGGACTTTCTTGGCAATAAGAAAGTTCACAATATCGGCATACCACGGGAGATAGGCGATAGCAAGGATCGCCTCATCTGGGAAGGTCTCACAAATAGGCTCAATCTGCTCGGAATCCTCAAGATACTCCAATCGGGAGAGATGATCCACCACCACATTCTTGACTCCAAGCTAATCCTTAATCTCTATATCAAACTCTTGGAGTAGAAGGATCCATCTAGTCAATCTGGCTTTGGCATCCTTCTTTTCCATAAGGTACCGGATGGCAGTGTGATCAGTGAAGATGGTCACTCTAGATCCAATGATGTACGATCTGAACTTATCTAGGGAGAATACTACGGCTAGCATTTCCTTCATAGTGACTGTGTAGTTCCTATGAGTTGCATCCAAAGTCCGGCTAGCGTAGTGAATAGCAAAGGGGACTCCATCCCTCCTCTATCCCAGCACGACCCCTATGAAAAAATCGGAGGCATCCGTCATGATCTCGAATGGGAGAGACCAATCAAGCGGCTGCAGGACAAGAGCCTCGACAACTAGACTCTTGAGAGTCTCAAATGACGCTAGACACTTATCATCCACAATGAACTCGGTATCTTTCATCAGCAGATCAATCAACGGTCGGGCAATCCGGCTGAAATCATGAATGAATCATTGGTAGAAACTGGCGTGCCCCAGAAAAGACCGTAACTGCCGCAAGTTGGACGGTGGACTGAGTTTCCTAATGATATCTACCTTGGCCGAATCAACCTCCATGCCCCTGTTGGAGATGATATGGCCAAGTACCATCCCTTGAGTCACCATGAAGTGACTCTTCTCCTAAGAAAGCACCAGGTGCACCTCAATAAATCGTTGGAGGATGTTGTCTAGGCAATCAAGACAGGAGTCGAATCCGTTGTCGTAGACCGAAAAGTCATCCATGAAGACCTCCAATCACTCCCCTACCATGTCCGAAAAGATGGACAACATGCACCTCTGGAATGTCGCCGAAGCGTTGCACAATCCAAAGGGCATCCGTCTGAAAGCATATGTCCCGAAGGGACTGGTAAAGGTATTCTTGTCTTGGTCCTCTAGCGCAATCGCCACCTGATTGTATCCAGAGTACCCATCCAAGAAACAGTAATGGATCTTCCCTGCCAGTCTCTTAATGATATGATCAATAAAGGGCAGGGGGAAATGATCCTTCTTGGTGGCCTGGTTGAGTCATCTATAATCCACGCAGACCCGCCAAGAAGTGGGTACCTGGGTAGCGATCTCCTCTCCAGACTCACTGACAACTGTAGTGATGCCCATATTCTTGGGAACCACATGCAACAGACTGACCCTCTTGGAGTCGGAGATGGGGTAGATAAAATCGACGCTCCACCATTTCAAGATCTCCTTCATGACAACATCTCGAAGGTTCAGGTTCAGCCGCTGCTGGAACTCACGCGACGGCTCCGCGTCCTCCCCGAGATAGATATGGTGGGAGCACAGGGCCGGACTTATCCCCTGGGGATCGGCTACACTCCATCCTATTGCCTTGCGGTTCTTTTTAAGAACCCCCATCAGACGGGATTCCTGCTCTCCAGTCAAATCTACTGAGATAACGACTGTGTACATCTCATGCTCGCCCGCAAGGAACCTATACTTCAGCGATGAAGGAAGCGACTTCAGCTTTGGACGACACTGTGCTGGTAGATCTGGCCTCTGAAAGGTCTGAGTGAATGCGGCCAAATCGGTGTGGGAGAATGGAAACTGTCTCTCACAATCTGTATCAGGCGAAGGCTGCTCTGCTGGTATCTCTCTGCTCTATGTGGAATCAGCCTCCTCCCTAGATGTCGGCTCTGTGGAAGTCAGGCACGGTATCAAATCATCAAACTCAGCCCAGTCGAAATCTGACTCCGAGGGATCTGTATCAGAATCACTAATAAACTCTATCTCACGATTGGGGACCGGCTCTGCTGCCTGAGATGTATCCAGGACCAGAGGTGCGCTATCCAAGCTCTCCTCTGTTGTCACCTGTGCATCTGCAAACACTGAAGGTGAGAGGATGTCTTGTGCTGCTGGATCTGCCCAAACTGCCTCATCATCTGTGATCACAAAGTCGCAGTCCTGGTGGATGTCTCACCCTGCATCTGTCATCTGCTCTGAATTTGAAGTCTGCTCAGAGCAAGCTGAATCTCTTGCTCTAGTCTCCTCGATCGTCTCTATTTGTACACTCTCACCCTTGATGCGAAAGTATACCTTCCCACTATCATGATCGGATACCGCCTTGGCTGTGGCCAAGAACGGGCATCCTAAAATGATGGGGGTATTGGTCACAGACTCAGGGATCTCCATGTCCAGCACAACGAAGTCCACGGGAAATTTCAGGCCCTGAATCGTGACGACAACGTCCTTCAGCAACCCCTTCGGCCTCTTGATAGATCGATTAGCAAACTGAAGGACCTTCCTGCTCTATCGTAGAGGGCCCAACTCGAAGCGGTCGAGTAGGGATGCCGGAAGTAGGTTGATTGAAGACCCGCTGTCTAATAGAGTACGATCGAACCTCTGCTCCTGAATGTGGCTTCTGACATATGGGGCTCCTGTATCTTGCCTCTTGGCTGGCAGACGGTTCTGGATCGCGAAACAAGTGGCACGGGTGAGCACATGGATCTCAGACTGGTGGTTCCTCCTCTTCCTCCTTACAATGGTCCTATCTCTGAGTGATCTCTAGAGTAGAGGTATGTGCTCCAAGGCCTCCTGGAGAGTCAGCTATATGTGGAATCGATCTATCATCTGCTGGCTGAACTCTATCTGATGGTTCTTTTTGGGATTTTCTTTTTTCTGCCCCTTAGCCAAATGGAGTGCTCTTGGAAAGGGGACTACAGGGTCCTTCTCAGATGAAGGACTAGGAGAGGGTCTGGGCTGCTCAAGCACGGCAGAATCCACACATACATCATCAAGCACCACATGTGGATCAGAATAAAATAAACCCTTTCATTTATTCACAGCAATGTCCTGAGGTACATGAACAGATGGAAAAACAACAGGACTAGCAGTAGAAGTGTTGGTGGCCTCAGCACCACCCTCGACATCTGGCTGTGCGACATCAGCATCGCGCTCTGGCTCGGCATCACATCTGGTGGCATCAGTACCACCTCCTCTATCAGGTGAAATGACGGTCTCAGTACCGTCGGCTGGATCAACATCCCTGGTGGCATCAGTACCACCGTCATCATCTCTGGGGGCCTCAACACCGCTCCTCTCCTCACCTGGCAATCCTGAAGTGGCATCGAGTCATCGCTCAGACGAGGTGCTGCCTGCTGGCATCCAACCACTCCTAAGTGTGACAAAATAAGCATCAAACATGTATGCAGACATATCACCAAGTGAAGGACTAGGAGTGGTAATCTCAGTGAACTCTACCTGCTCAGATTTCCTCTTCAGACTGTTGGGGTTCAACTCAATCTAGGCAGGGACGGCAGCCTTCCCTCTCACGATCTCCCGCATCTCCTGACGGAACTCATCCATATCCCGTCGAAAGGTAGCTTGTTGCTCAGACATGAGGCGGGCAAGATCATCCAAGGCGGGGTTCTCATAGGTCGGCCCATGAGAACCTGACGGGTAGCCTTGCTGGTAATGAGGTTGCTGCTGCTGCTGGTGAGGGTGAGAGGGGTACTGCTGCTGATGATACTGCGGCTGATGAGTCTGCTCTCGCCTCCAAGGTTGTCCCTGGTGATAGGGACGAGGACCGTACTGCTGAGAATGGGATGACTGTTGCTGCTGGTGCACTGGGGGTTGCTGCTGCTGGTGCTGCTCATGCTGCTGGCCGTATTGGCCACCATGGGCTAGAGGCTGCTGTTGGGAACTGCCGGCCGACCAGCGGAATCCGGGATGGTCTCGTCGGATACTGGGCTGGGGTCGGTCGTACCAAATTCCGTTGACATCCATCAACGACTCCTGCTCGTACGAAGGTGGGGGAAGTACTGCCAAAGGCTGATCCGGCTGGTAAACCACCATCTGAGTGTCTGGGGATGGTGGTGACTGGTAAGGCTGCTGCGGCTGCTGGTACGACTCCACCTGGACATGGTGAACTTGTCGAGGCTGACTGGAGTGTTGGGACGAACTACCGCTGCTGCTCGGATGTCCTCGTGACCTGAAACGGGGCTGAGAAGCCGTCTGTGCCTCCTGGAGACACATGATCTGTGTCTTCAGGTCACTCAGCATCTGTGCCATCTGATCTATCTAAGTCATGCCCTGGCACTGCTTCTTATCTATCAGCTTGATCCGGTCCAGCTTCTCGCTGATGATGCCCATGTCTGCGGTTGTGGACTCGGCCTGTACGGCTGCTGTAGACGAAGTGGAAGGACCGGCATCGACCCGATTTATCCTCTGGTACTGCACGATCTGTGGCTGGGGGCGTCCCTGAGTGTAAAGACGTGTCTGGGACATCACTATATAGTTCTTGGCCATCTCCTCGTAGATGACCCAGACCTGATCCTCATCTCTAGCGAAGTAGGAACCGCCACAAGAAGCGTTCACCAGGCCCTGCAGCTCTGGAGTCAACCCGTAGCAGAAGCTCTGAACTAAGTTTGGCTTCGTGATGTCGTGGTGCAGGCATATGTCTGTAAACTCTCTGAACCTCTCCCATGCCTCGTGAAACTGCTCGTTGGGGAGCATGGAGAAATTGTTGATCAGGGCCCTCGCTGCATTGGTCTGCCCGAGGGGATAGTACTTGTTCAAGTACTCGGTGCGGAGCTGCTCCCAGGTGTACACAAATCTCCCAAAATGCTTCAGCCAGTTGGTTGCTCTATCGGCGAGGGAGAAAGGGAAGGCAATCATACGGATGGTGTCCTCATCCACCTGCCGATCGTGGACGGTGCTGCAGATCATCTTGAACTCCGGGAGATGTAGATGGGTCTCCTCAGTGGCGAGCCCGTGGAACGAGGGGAGGAGCTGAAGTGTCTATTAGGGGAACTTGAAGTCCCCCACGATCGCCGGAAGCACCACCCACCGGTGTGTCATTGTCGATCCCGAGTTGTGCAACTCCCGCATCGGTCTGGCTCCTGCTGCTGCTGTGGCTGCTGCTGCCTGCTGGGCTGGCTCATCGGGTCGATCGGGTATCTCTGGCCCTCCTCCTACGACTCTCTGCTACTGACAGTCGGCTCTCATTCGCTCCATCTCTCTCCTCATCTCAATTATGAAAGCCCCCTGATCCCTAATCTGCTACTGCATCGTCTCGAGGGAGGCTATCAAAGTGGTGTTGATCGCACCCTGTGATGAATCCACGTTTCATCATCTTTATTCTATCATTTTGGCCTTAAAAACCCTAGCAAATGCGTGTAAATAGCGTTAATTCATGCATTTTAGCATTCATGCATAGGTGTGTAAATACTGTATAAATTGCGGTTTTTAAAGCCAAAATTATAGAATAAAGAAAAGAAAAGAAAAAGAATAAAATATTGTAAATATTTTATGACCCGAAACCCCGAGACCTAGGCATCTTGATGAATAGGTCGACAAGGAATAAAGTAGGGGGAGATAAGGGCCAAAATACAGATAAAATACCTATACATTATATTCATTCTTTATTCATTTTGGGACCTATTTTTTGGTTCCATTTTTTTGTACATCAAATAAAGAAACTTTGTACATGAAAGTTGTAGATAATTTTATAAAGAAAAATACAAAATTGATTTCACAGAAAAATAATGTACAGATAAAAAGTTATGGTCTGAATAAAATTCCAGAATGCCAACTTCCCAGACCCGTATCTCACAAACGGAAACTCCAAATGCAGCATACTCACTTTAATTATATATATAAGAAAATAAGCTATTTAATGGCGGTGGTTTCGCATTTGGCGGAGCTACGGTTTGAAAGTTGAGTTTTGGACCCTCATTGTATACTTGTACATATTAAAATATTCAATTTATTATTTATTTATTATTTTTATATTTTATATTTTTATAATGTTGTAAATAATACTTATAATAATTATGTACATTAAAATAAGAATAAAAACCGAAATAAAAACAAAAATAAAATACTTAAAAATAAAAGACATAGATACATTACCTACACTTATACCATATAAAATACCTTTATATTTTATTTAATATACAAGATAAATCAGAAAAATAAAATAAAAATATATTTGTGTAAATAAAAGTATTCTATAATTTTATAAAATACTAAATAAAAATAATAAAAATAAAATACCTAAATAAAAATAAAATACTTAAATACATAGATATAGATACCTATAAGGGTATAAATGCAAACTTGTAAAAATATGTCTCATAAAAATGAATAAAAATCACCATAAATTAACTCATAAAATAATAAACATTTTCTATTTTATAATCATAAATTAATAAAATCATTTACTATTTTTTAATTAATTTCTAAATCTTTTTCCAGAGGGTTTTTCTAGTTGGTCCACGTGGACCAACCAGAGGGCTTGGACAGTTGACTCCGGTCAACTGTCGGACCCCCCTCTCTGCTGTTGTCAGAATGCGTTTTGGACCATCTTCTCCCTTTTTTCTAGGACGATCCTTTCACCGTTCGGCCTAGATTTCTTCTGACTTTTTTCTCCCCTATGACTGGTCATCCACGCCTACTTGTTATCTCGGGGATTGGATCAAAGGCGCACCCGTGATCGCGCCTCGAAGTTCGCCCCAGAACCATGTTTCAAAACCGACCTCATTTCCCCCATTCGACTTTGAACCCTTCTTTGACCGTCTCTTCTCCCTCATTGGCGAGCTCCGGACTGGACTTCGTGACAGGAGGTCCTCCAGCCCATTTGAGGCGAGGTTGAGCGGCCGGGAGGCGCTCCACCACCCTATCTCCGGCTGCCGCCGTTGAGGTGCTCGCTCATGGTTTTAGGCCATTTGAGTATGTTTTTTTTTATGCTTTTCTTTGTAGCTTCGTTAGATACCAGTAGCAGCTTTTGATTTGTGCGTTTTTTTTGGTCTTATAATCAGATCACCCCCCTCTCCCATCTCGCCGGAGCTTGCTCCGACGAGTTCCATATCTGCCTTCACCATCCACGCATGTAACCATCCGGCCGAGTCGACGTGCTCGAGCCCCTTTTTTTTGCATCTCGCAGGTACCTAGTGCTGCCATTGCCTCGATTTCGCTTGAGAGAGACCCCAGGTTCGCCGGAGAAGAAGCCGCGCGTCGCCGCTGCCCTGCTCCTCCGCGCGTGAACAAAACGCGGGGGAGGGCCGAACCACAGTTGCCGTCCATCTCCCCCTCCCCGTTGATCCTGGCTGTCCATTTTTGAGGAAGCTCCAGCCGTTGATCGCCCCCACAAGTTTTAATCGCGGCCGTTAAGATGAAGGGGTATCGGCGCGCCTCCAGACGACACGTGTCCAAGTGACTTTTGCCTCGCCGTCGGATCACGCCCCTTATTGGGTATATTGCTATAACATCCCTGGGCATTTTGTATTATATGTTAACCCCTTAATCTTTCAGCTACAATATTAAGTGTTTGTAATATTTAGATAAAGTCCCCCAACGCTTTTGCTTTTTGCGGATAGACCCTCACCAGGTCACGTGCTACAAGCACGTGATTCGGTGAATTTTTGCACGTCGTCCCCCTGGGGTCGTATGTATTTAGGTTTAATACGGAAACTTTCATAGGCAGTTCACTTTGTTCTGGCGTAATTGCATATAACCCCCCGCGATTTTTGCCTATTTACAGAAACGTTCTCGCCAGGTCGCGTGAGACTCACGTGAGCCTTGGTGTTTTCGCACGCTGGTCCTCGCGGGTCTTGAGATTTTGATTTCGTCCATTAAATTGTTTATTGCATATGATATTTTGTGGACATTTTGCAACCGTGCCCAGAAACTTTTGGATAATTGCACATATACCCCTGTTAGGCCTTGCATTGTTGTGTGTTCGCTATATTTATTTCGTGCATCATTAAAACTCTAAAAATCCCCAAAAATCATATTCGAGTCCTGTTGCATCATATTATTACGGCATATTTTTATTCTCCATTTTTATTGCATTTTAATATTTATTAAAAATCAAAAACATGCTTTTTGTGCACTGTCTAGCTTAGAAAATCCCTAAAAAATATAAAAACACTCCATAAAAATCCCAAAAAAATATATTTTGTGTCTTTTAGTTTGTTTTAACTCCCAGCCAAAAATCATTAAAAAATATAAAACCAAACTCCTAAAAATTGCAAAACTCTAAAAACCTTCATAAAAATTTATAAAATTCATAAAAAATACAAAAATAGTGTTTTCTTCTCCTGAATTTTTCTTTGTTTTATTATCCTTAAGTGAAAATTAATTTGGAGAAGTTTTGTTACTGTTTGCTATTTTATTTCTCCATTTTTTAAAATTTTTTTTTTTTTTTAAATTCTTTTTTTTTTTTTTTTTTTATTTGTAATTTTTTTTAAATCTAAAAATTATTCAAAAATCACAAAAACAGTAAAAAAGTATAAAAAGACCAAAAAGACTTTATTTGCTTATTTTTGAGTATTTTTTATCTATTTTTATAAATACTCTAGCTTGCCTTTTATTACATTGTCCTTATCTTCCAATATTGAAAAAGAAAATATAAAAATATAAAATATAAAAAGAAAATACAAAATCAGTAAATTAAAAATCAAAATACAAAAATATAAAATTAAAAATTAAATAAAAAATATAAAATTCAAAAACCCACAAAATTAGCATAATAGGCATTTGATCACAACTCACACATTTTTGAGCACTTGTGCCCCGATCTACCTGTCTGCTCCCTGTGTTCGACCTCTACACATACTTGCACTATACACATCTTTGTTGTAGAGTTATAATAAATTTTAGCTCCGCACATTTACTTTCATTGCTTGATATAATTGTTGTGGGTTAATTGTTGATTAATTCGGGTTTCGTGAGCGGTCGCTCAGCGACACTGTAGTCCCGCCTTGTGTGGACTATTTTGACCCTCGCAAAATCCGAGTTGTCAAATGGCGCCGTTGCCGGGGAGCAACAACGCTTAGTTCGGGTCTTTCTTCGTGATTGTGATTGATTGTCTATTTCGCGGTTTTTATTTTTGCTTATTTTTTTGCTCTTTTATTTTGATATATCATTTGAATTGTCTGACCACCCTCTTGTTCGGCTTTGTGCGAGGTACGCGGATCGAGGGA
Source organism: Ottelia alismoides (assembly GCA_037367405.1). Taxonomy (NCBI): domain Eukaryota; kingdom Viridiplantae; phylum Streptophyta; class Magnoliopsida; order Alismatales; family Hydrocharitaceae; genus Ottelia; species Ottelia alismoides. The sequence goes on along the minus strand of JAZKJV010011896.1, from coordinate 85,747 downwards.
GGCACTCCTTTCTAGGAGCGCTCGTGCAACCACGTGAGGCGGCTTTGGCTTCGCACCAAGGCGGACATGGAGGGAAATTTTGAAGACAATTTCTGAGATTTTATTTTATTGCATTTATTTTTTGTAATTTAAGTGAGAGAGAGACCACTTTTTATTGTAATAATACAGGTACCCCCCGGACTTGGACTCTTGAGCCTAACTTCCAGGTGTCTGTTCACCTGGGGGCTCACCGCGGTTTTCACGGTTTTCTCGCATTCTTTTATTTTGTTTTGTTTTTCGATTTTTATTTCTTTTGTGTGATTGAGCCCTTAGCTTTTAGGATTGCTTGCGATAGACTAAGGCCAAACACCTAATACCTTGCATGCTCCTATAGTATCGTTTGGACTTAGTCAAATTTAAACAGTTGATTCATCGTCTTCAATCCGTCGCGCCGCGAGCTCTCCCCGCAAAGCGCTTTCTCCTACCCTCAATTTGTTGAGCAGAGGAGGGGTGAGCCTAGACCGGACTCTAGGGTTGAGGATTGGCGGTCAACTTGTGGTTCTTCCCGCTAATAGCAATTTCTGAAACTTAGGGCGATTTCATCGGCTTTTGCATTTGCATATAGTTAGGTTTCAATTCTGTTGAGCATCCTTGCATGTAGAGTGCTGGAGGCAAGGTGAGCATTTCTCTTTAGCATGCATCATTGATTTGACACTTGCATTGCTTTTCCGACTCTACCTTTGATTTTGCCAACCTAGGATCTTAAAGGAATTGACTCCTCGTTAGGTTCGTGCATTACTCACTAAAAATCCAAAAAAAGTGATAACCAATAAAATTGGGACTGCTAATATTACTTGGCCCTAAAATCCACCAAAAAGAAAAACTTGTATTGGGGCGAGTAATCCCCTCATTGTCCTCGTTTTTATTTGCTCGTGCACACACTAAGGTCAGAGCCCAAAATCCCATACAGCCCCCTAAGTGTTTGTGCAATTTTGGACTTCTCACCTAACTCTAAAACAGACAAGATAAAAAGACCGAATTTTCGGTCTCTACCGAGTTGAGTAGGTGAATTGAGGGTTTGTCTTATTTTCATTTTTGTTTGTGATTGTTTTGTGTGTGTCCTAGATCGCCGCTGCGCACTTGCGCCTTTCTTCTCACCCCTCTTGGCTTGACCATCGAGCTCTCCCGATTATTTTCTTTTGTTTCGAGATGGCCGACTGGAGCGTATTTTGTCCGGACTTTGCGGATCCCTCGTTCACTCCAGCCGGTTCATCTCACTTTTTTCAGGAGGACTTTGCTCCTGACTTTTGTACATATCCGTCTCAGCCACAGTATCAGGGCTCGGATTTTTACCCACACCCACCTCCACCTGTATATTATCCTCCACCTTCACATCCACCCGAGACTGAGCTGTTGGAGTCACCTTTCATGGAGTCCACCCTTGAGCACTTGACCCAGATGATGGATCATATGAGACAGAGGATTGACCACCTCACTAGTACCAATAAGAGCGACCATGATGTTCCACCATTTGATGATATGGGTTCACTCTAGGATTTCCATGAGAGCTTGCAATCACCAAAATTACAAAAAAATGAGAAAATTTTAAAAACACAAAAAGATTTCGGGAGACACACGATCGAGTCGGACTGTGAGGAGAGCGCCTACTTGCCAGACTTTGTAACCACACATGCATTCACACCCAGTCCCACCTTTGACCCCGAGGATGACGCTGTACAGACTGCTCTTGGCAAGCCTCGTGTATATGCTGATTCCGACCTTCTCCCTTGTATGGAGGAAGTCCAAAAATTCAAAAAAATGCTGACTGAACCCGAAGTGGTGGCCACCATACATGAGATTATCCGTGCCCCACTTCAGCAGGCCATGACCGATTTATCGGCTCCTCTTCCCAAGAAGAGAAAGCGGAGGAGCAGATCTGATCGTCATATTTTGACCATGGCCACTGCCCACGCCATCACACACCGTCCCATTCCTCGGAAGAAGAACACTGCCACACCTTTCATTAGCTGCACAATCTCTGACCACACATGTGATCACACTCTCCTAGACGGTGGAGCATCGATCAGTATCATACCCTTCTCGCTGGTACAGTCTCTTCACTTAGTGCCTCTCAAGAAAAGCAGGATGATCGTACAGTTCGCTGATGGATCAATAAAGAGGCCGAAGGGTATCCTTGAAAACGCCGTCATATCGATTCAGGGCACGAGCCACAATGTTGATTTTGTCGTATTGCCCATGGAGACCTCCACAGGGGAGCATTCTCCAATCATCCTGGGACGACCATTCCTCGCCTCTGCGAGGGTCGTTATTGACTATGGATCAGGAGAGATTCGCTTCCGTCCTGCAGACGAGAGCGAAGCTTTGATCACCGCACCTACTGCCGACCAGAGACCTGCACCTGATGCGCCCTCACCTATCTTGGTTGACCCTGAGGACTATGATCTATATGAGGATATCAGAGAGACCTTCTTCATGACCGATGATGAGACCCGGGAATTCCTTTCCAAGGAGGAAAGCTCGGGAAGCATAGACCTTGGTGTTGCTGCTTCCTGTGATTGGCGATGTGTTGATGACATCCGCGGGATCTACACGATTGACACCATTGAGCGGAGGGCAGATTTAGAGACTATACATGACAGACATGTTTCGACTACTTCCACTGATGGGTCCGCTCCTGTCCACATAGATACTAAGGAGTCAAAGGCCGAATTTGATTTAGTTGCTTTTCTTCGGAAATTTGGGCCTTTTGATGAGAAAGATGATCCGGTTGAGATTATAGAGGACGAACAGAGTTCGACTACTTCCACTGATGATTTCGTGCCTTTTGATTTTGACCTGGATGACACCTCGCTGGACGACTCTGAGTATACTACTTCCGATGATGATGAGTTCGTCCCATTCCACTTTGATATCAGCGAGACTCCCAAGGCCGGACCGAGTCGCACTTCTTTCACTGATCCGTCTGTGCCTTCACACCCTAGGGCCACTGAGGACTTACACCCTGTCGACCCTGATCGGATTCCGTCCACTGTGGACCCCGATGTCGACCTGCACCACACTAGATCTATTCCTCCACGGTCCCGCAAGAAGGTTCGCTTTCTACCTTCTTGATCATATGTACATCCACCTCTGTTGTACATTCTCCTTTGTTCATCTCTGTCTCTTCCGTATTGCTCGTCCATCCATTCTCGTGTTTGCCTCGCTTAGGATGCACTTTGTCCTACGTGTAAGAGGGGTGGACGAGCCGAGTGCTCCTTTCATCGTTCCGTGTCATCACTCCTGTCGTTGCCTATACTTAGGGCTTCTTTCACCCTAAGTATAGGGGGAGTGACGTGTACACCCTCACGATCTCTTCTTCCATCTTCATCTCTTTTCTTCTTTTCTTCTTTTCTTCTTTTCCTCTTCTATCTTCTTCATCTACCGAAAAGGTGCCGCCCTTGTAGACAGTTTTCCATGCTTAGGACGTACTTTGTCCTAAGTATAGGGGGGTGTGCACCCCGAGTCTTTTTATTCCTTTCGATCCTCTCCATTGTCTCCTCTTCTTGTCTATACTTAGGGATATCTTACCTTAAGTATAGGGGGAGACAATCTGAGTATGATCTGTTCATTCCCACCCTTGACCCTCCCTGCTTTGTGTACAGTCTGCTACACTTAGGATTATTTGATCCTAAGTATAGGGGGGACGGTCAATTTCTCATTCGTTCATTCATATCTGTATTTCTTTATTCTTTAGACTTTCCTATACTTAGTACGAGTTATGTCTTCTCTTTTCTCTCTGATCTATGAGGACATAGCTCAAGCTAAGTATGGGGGGGTCGTATATACTGCGTATATACTTTAGCCATAACTCGTACTTTCATATTTTTCTTAATAATATGGCTAAAAATTATTTAAAATTCATTAAAAATTCTTAATAAAAAGATGTGATTATTCCTCAAATTCTTTTTGTATTTACTGATTAATAAATCAGGTGAAAATGTTTTTTTTTGCAAAATGTTTGAAAAATAGTTTGAAAATCTTTGTGAACATCTATTGAAAACTATTTCGAAAATATTTTGTTACATGTTTTCCACCTGTATAAAAATGTGTGGTTTGTAAAATTTATTTTCTTTGTGTGAAATAAAATGTTTGAAAAATGATTTTCAAATGGTTTGAAAAATGGTTGCAAAAATGTTTTCAAAAACCTATATATACTGTCTTGAAAGCCTTTGCAAAATGATTTTCAAATGTGTGTAAAATGTTTGTAAAAACTATTTTGGACTATAGTTTTCAAAAATTGTGTGAAAAGCTTGTGTCAAATAAGTTTGAGGAATACCTACATCACACCAAAAATCCACTACCTATATATATGTATAAAATTGATCACTTACCCTTGTAAATCCTTAAAATCCACTTCTTGTATATAAAGAAGCACTCCCGTGTACATATTTTGACCTAGTTTTTAGCCAAAACTTTTTGTTTTCAAAAATTCCCAAAAACATTTGCAAAATTAAAATCCAAAAACATTTGAAAAATCTCTTTGAAAAATACAAAAAAATTGCATCTGCATGCATCATCTTTTCAAAAATCCATAAAAAGTTCAAAATCTTGAAAATTGCATCACAAAAATATTTACTGCATTGCATAGCATTAGCATTTTTCGGATTGACTTTGATAGTTGAACGAGTCTAAGTAAAATCCGGAGATTGGAGCTTGATTGGACCTTAAAATCTACCTAATAACAGGAACCTTATAGGAACTGGGTTTGAGGTACTTCAGGTCTAGTTGACTTAATTCTTTGAGGATCACGGGACTTGGTTCAATGGATTCTTGACTGCCTAAGTAGAGTATTTCGGAGCACACGTACGACTCTTGTTGATAATGACCTAACTTGGACACATGCACCTTTCACATGGCTCAACTCAGTTGGAGTGGTGAGGGGATTGGATTTGCCGGTATGAGACGCACACAAGTGGAAACATTTGTCCTCCTCTAGGGAGGGAAGTGCACCCCAACCCGTCCAGTGATTAGGAAGTCTAAAGACAGGAGGCTGTGGGTTGCGATAAAGCATCAAAAGAGGGATAGTCTACTGGCTCAAGAGGAAAAACTCCTTATGTAAATGCTGCTGTGAATAGTATTTCAAAAAAAAAAAGAAAGAAAGAAAGAAAAAGTCAGGCATGTTCAAAAATAAAAAGCCTGCAAAGTATGTACATATGTTGTAAAGTCAATAAGCAAGCTTGAGTTCCAAAGTCATATCATGTGAGCCTGCAGCAGGATGACTTGACTACACTGGTCTTGCATCCAAGGATAGGTAGCTACACTGGCTACCATCCATTCTTCTCTTCACCCCCTCCTCTTGAGCTGGTTGCCACTTGAACTTAGAAGGGAATACCCCGCTCCTCGAGGATGGAGTTGCTGGATTGGGGAATCACTGGGTTGTCGTACTGGAGAAGTCAGTTTCTTTGTCATTCTAGTTGGGGAGAGCCACCATCACTTACACTGTACAAGTCAGATTCATAGTCGTAAGAGTTTGCGTATGAGTTGAGATATTTCTGACCTGGCTATTGAGGAGACTTGAGCAGAGTTTTGGGATTCTCAGGGACTGTTGGATTTCAAATTCGGTTCTCACTAAGGTTCCGCCCGCACTAAAATTCCAAAGGTCCGACTTAAGCTCCAAACTTTGATTTTGTGAGGACAAGTTTGATCATTGAACTTCATCCATCTTTCTTCTTTTTCTTTTCCTTGTTTTTCTTTTCTGCACTTATTGCATAAGTGTTTGCTAGGGGCTAGCAAAGGCAAGTATAGGGGGATGATGAATCCACGTTTCATCATCTTTATTCTATCATTTTGGCCTTAAAAACCCTAGCAAATGCGTGTAAATATCGTTAATTCATGCATTTTAGCATTCATGCATAGGTGTGTAAATACTGTATAAATTGCGGTTTTTAAAGCCAAAATTATAGAATAAAGAAAAGAAAAGAAAAAGAATAAAATATTGTAAATATTTTATGACCCAAAACCCCGAGACCTAGGCATCTTGATGAATAGGTCGACAAGGAATAAAGTAGGGGGAGATAAGAGCCAAAATACAGATAAAATACCTATACATTATATTCATTCTTTATTCATTTTGGGACCTATTTTTGGTTCCATTTTTTGTACATCAAATAAAGAAACTTTGTACATGAAAGTTGTAGATAATTTTATAAAGAAAAATACAAAATTGATTTCACAGAAAAATAATGTACAGATAAAAAGTTATGGTCTGAATAAAATTCCAGAATGCCAACTTCCCAGACCCGTATCTCACAAACGGAAACTCCAAATGCAGCATACTCACCTTTAATTGATATAGAAGAAAATAAGCTATTTAATGGCGGTAGTTTCGCATTTGGCGGAGCTACGGTTTGAAAGTTGAGTTTTGGACCCTCATTGTATACTTGTACATATTAAAATATTCAATTTATTATTTATTTATTATTTTTATAATTTTATATTTTTATAATGTTGTAAATAATACTTATAATAATTATGTACATTAAAATAAGAATAAAAACCGAAATAAAACCAAAAATAAAATACTTAAAAATAAAAGACATAGATACATTACCTACACTTATACCTATATAAAATACCTTTATATTTTATTTAATATACAAAATAAATTAGAAAAATAAAATAAAAATATATTTGTGTAAATAAAAGTATTCTATAATTTTATAAAATACTAAATAAAAATAATAAAAATAAAATACCTAAATAAAAATAAAATACTTAAATACATAGATATAGATACCTATAAGGGTATAAATGCAAACTTGTAAAAATATGTCTCATAAAAATAAATAAAAATCACCATAAATTAATTCATAAAATAATAAACATTTTCTATTTTATAATCATAAATTAATAAAATCATTTACTATTTTTTAATTAATTTCTAAATCTTTTTCCAGAGGGTTTTTCTGGTTGGTCCACGTGGACCAACCAGAGGGCTTGGACAGTTGACTCCGGTCAACTGTCTGACCCCCTCTCTGCTGTTGTCAGAATGCGTTTTGGACCATCTTCTCCCTTTTTTTCTAGGACGATCCTTTCACCGTTCGGCCTAGATTTCTTCTGACTTTTTTCTCCCCTATGACTGGTCATCCACGCCTACTTGTTATCTCGGGGATTGGATCAAAGGCGCACCAGTGATCGCGCCTCGAAGTTCACCCCAGAACCATGTTTCAAAACCGACCTCATTTCCCCCATTCGACTTTGAACCCTTCTTTGACCGTCTCTTCTCCCTCATTGGCGAGCTCCGGACTGGACTTCGTGACAGGAGGTCCTCCAGCCCATTTGAGGCGAGGTTGAGCGACCGGGAGGCGCTCCACCACCCTATCTCCGGCCGCCGCCGTTGAGGTGCTCGCTCATGGTTTTAGGCCATTTGAGTATGTTTTTTATGCTTTTCTTTGTAGCTTCGTTAGATACCAGTAGCAGCTTTTGATTTGTGCGTTTTTTTGGTCTTATAATCAGATCACCCCCCTCTCCCATCTCGCCGGAGCTTGCTCCGGCGAGTTCCATATCTGCCTTCACCATCCACGCATGTAACCATCCGGCCGAGTCGACGTGCTCGAGCCCCTTTTTTTTGCATCTCGTAGGTACCTAGTGCTGCCATTGCCTCGATTTCGCTTGAGAGAGACCCCAGGTTCGCCGGAGAAGAAGCCGCGCGCCGCCGCTGCCTTGCTCCTCCGCGCGTGAACAAAACGCGGGGGAGGGGCCGAACCACAGTTGCCGTCCATCTCCCCCTCCCCGTTGATCCTGGCTGTCCATTTTTGAGGAAGCTCTAGCCGTTGATCGCCCCCACAAGTTTTAATCCCGGCCGTTAAGATGAAGGGGTATCGGCGCGCCTCCAGACGACACGTGTCCAAGTGACTTTTGCCTCGCCGTCGGATCACGCCCCTTATTGGGTATATTGCTATAACATCCCTGGGCATTTTGTATTATATGTTAACCCCTTAATCTTTCAGCTACAGTATTAAGTGTTTGTAATATTTAGATAAAGTCCCCCAGCGCTTTTGCTTTTTGCGGATAGACCCTCACCAGGTCACGTGCTACAAGCACGTGACTCGGTGAATTTTTGCACGTCGTCCCCCTGGGGTCGTATGTATTTAGGTTTAATACGGAAACTTTCATAGGCAGTTCACTTTGTTCTGGCGTAATTGCATATAACCCCCGCGATTTTTGCCTATTTACAGAAACGTTCTCGCCAGGTCGCGTGAGACTCACGTGAGCCTTGGTGTTTTCGCACGCAGGTCCTCGCGGGTCTTGAGATTTTGATTTCGTCCATTAAATTGTTTATTGCATATGATATTTTGTGGACATTTTGCAACCGTGCCCAGAAACTTTTGGATAATTGCACATATACCCCTGTTAGGCCTTGCATTGTTGTGTGCTCGCTGTATTTATTTTGTGCATCATTAAAACTCTAAAAAATCCCCAAAAATCATATTCGAGTCCTGTTGCATCATATTATTACGGCATATTTTTATTCTCCATTTTTATTGCATTTTAATATTTATTAAAAATCAAAAACATGCTTTTTGTGCACTGTCTAGCTTAGAAAATCCCTAAAAAATATAAAAACACTCCATAAAAATCCCAAAAAAATATATTTTGTGTCTTTTAGTTTGTTTTAACTCCCAGCCAAAAATCATTAAAAAATATAAAACCAAACTCCTAAAAATTGCAAAACTCTAAAAACCTTCATAAAAATTTATAAAATTCATAAAAAATCCAAAAATAGTGTTTTCTTCTCCTGAATTTTCTTTGTTTTATTATCCTTAAGTGAAAATTAATTTGGAGAAGTTTTGTTACTGTTTGCTATTTTATTTCTCCATTTTAAGTTTCAGTCTTGCATATTATTCACTGTTTTCTTTATTTTGACAATTAAAAATACCAAAAACATTCTAAAAATTATTCAAAAATCACAAAAACAGTAAAAAAGTATAAAAAGACCAAAAAGACTTTATTTGCTTATTTTTGAGTATTTTTTATCTATTTTTATAAATACTCTAGCTTGCCTTTTATTACATTGTCCTTATCTTCCAATATTGAAAAAGAAAATATAAAAATATAAAATATAAAAAGAAAATACAAAATCAGTAAATTAAAAATCAAAATACAAAAATAAAAAATTAAATAAAAAATATAAAATTCAAAAACCCACAAAATTAGCATAATAGGCATTTGATCACAACTCACACATTTTTGAGCACTTGTGCCCCGATCTACCTGTCTGCTCCCTGTGTTCGACCTCTACACATACTTGCACTATACACATCTTTTTTGTAGAGTTATAATAAATTTTAGCTCCGCACATTTACTTTCATTGCTTGATATAATTGTTGTGGGTTAATTGTTGATTAATTCGGGTTTCGTGAGCGGTCGCTCAGCGACACTGTAGTCCCGCCTTGTGTGGACTATTTTGACCCTCGCAAAATCCGAGTTATCACCCTGGTCTAGGATATACGTCTGCTCTGGTCGGGGACCTCCAGTGCGGTCAACACTGCTGCCTGCCATGTTCTCTACAAAAGCAAAAGACCCAAACTCAAGTGCCGATAAATCATCTGTCTGTTGTCTCTCATCTGGCACTGGCATATCAGGACTGGTAGAAGGGTGGTCAAGGGGGAACAGGGCAGAATCGAACTCGGGTTCGGAGAGCTCGGCTCTCGCAAACCAACCTAGTTGAATGGGCTGGAGTGCTAAAAAGCGGTGTAGCCAGAGGCTGCCTAAGAGACCTCCTTCCCATCATCTTGATCTGGCGAGTCGGGAGGATGAGATCTGGAAACACACAAGATGAGCAAACAAAACCCCAAGTTCACCTACTCAACATAGAGCTGAAGACCATAAGGGTTCGGTCAATTTATCTTATCAATTTTTATTTAGGTGATCAAGTCAGGATATCAGAGCGGTTAGCGAGCTGGTAGGAATCCAACGCCTCCAGGAGACTGTCCCGATCCCGAACTAGATCTTTCCCAGTAGTACAAGCCGCGGACCGTTTACCTGCTACCCTATCGGCTCGCTTTGTTAAGGATATCGCGACCCGCTTTACCGGAGACCAGGGTGATCCTCACTGGAGAACGACTAGCCCAAAAGCAGTAGTCTGAAAGGGGGTCAGATGTGGCTCTAGCCTAGTGTGCGGGTTGCTCTCTCGCTCATCCAAACCAGACAATGAGGGGGTTGCTCTCCCCAAGACATGTTTTTTTAGGTGAGGTGTCTTTTAGGGTCAAGTGTGTTTAGCAGTCCCAATTTTATAGTTTTTCTTTTTAGGTATTTTTCAAAGCAAACAACGCCAAACGAATTTTTCGGGTTCTCCTGATTATTTTAAGTCCAGAAAACAGGAGGAGAAGATGAAAAAGCTGATGTGCGATGAAATCAATGATGCATGCTGAGTAAGAAAGGCGTACCTGACTCCAGCACTCTACATGTAGGATGATCCACGCATAAAATAAAAGACTGGAAATAAACTACCTATATGATGCACGAGGAAATCGGACTTAACGAGCAACTTCTACACGGAGAGAACCGATGGCTAACGGATCAACAGGAGGAGTCGGTGTCTGGTCTCGGATGTCGATTGGTGCCCACCACAACGGGTCCTGTCAGCGCTGTATATAGCCTCTAGTGGTGCGTGACCCCTCAAGCGACCAGGTTAGCCTTTTCTTTATTAATTTTTAATTGGGTTCAATTACGATCTAATAGGCACATGCAGATATTAAGTGTTTGGATCCTAATTATTATGGCTCAATCAAATAAAAATCCTAAGCTAAGGACAAAACTGCGAAAATCATATGAGCAGTTAAGAAGAAAATAAAAATCAAAAAACACAAGAAACCGGCGAAAAACTCGGTGAGGTCCCCCGAGCACACCGGTGCTCAACGAAACAGACACCGGTAGATCACCGATAAGTCCAAGTCCTGTCCCTGTATTATTACAATAATATGGTGCTGAAAAGAAACCTAATCTAAGCTATGCTACGCTCCCACACTCCTTCTCGCTCCTCGCGCTCTCCTGCGGCTCTATGCAGAAAAGAGCCGCCTCTGATTTCTGCGGTTGCGTCGTCTCTTCGAGAAGAGCTGCCTCGGTCCTCGGGCCCTCGCAAACAAATAAACAGGGGTGTCAAACCAGGTTATTATAAAAATAAAAGAAAAGCAATAAAAATAAAATAAAATGACACTATATGCAGAAGTGACAACAAAGACAAATAAAACAAAACAAACAAAAATAAAAATAAAAGAAAATAAAAAAGAAAACAGAGAAAAATAAAAGGCCGCGAAAAGCCGTGGAGAACAAAAAATCAAATAAAAATGAAAAACAAGACTACTAAGCTGTGCTCCCCGGCAACGATGCCATTTTGATGAGCCCGAAAAATCCCTTCCTAAATCCGGGTAAGGTATAATCAATCTAGGGTTGTTGTGACCCGGATCTCGAAGAATCAGACCCAACAAGAAAAATCATGGAACCACCAATTATTAAAATCAGACAAGTCAAACAAATAGCGGTCCTCGCTATTTTATTTTACCTGTTATATCTACCAGGGTCGAACATAAGGAGCACGAAATGGCCGAGACGGCCTACGAAGTAGTCAAAAATAAAAAGAAAATGAACAAAGGTATTTTTGGTGGATTTTTAAATATTTTTAATTTTTTGTATTTTTTAATAAAAAGGAAAATATAAAACAAATGAAAAAGCCAACAAACAACTATTTATAAAACACACTAAATAAAGTCAAAAAAATCAAGTAAAAATTCTTTTGTTTTTTTATATTTTTAAGTATTTTTGGTGATTTTATGGGGATTTTATAATTTTTAGTTGATTTTCTAAAAATCAAGAAAGAGCAAAATAGTGTATCAATGTGCAGACAGACTTGAAAGGTCAATTAAAAATATATAATTGTCCTATAAAAATCTGGAGATAATTTTTATAAAAAATATATATAAAAACTAAGCTACAGAAAAAGAGTTTGCATTTTTTGAATTTTATAGAATTTTTAATGATTTTTGTAAGATTTTTAGGGTTTTTTAGTTTTTTTGGGTTTTATGAATCCAAATAAACCAAAATTGGTCAGAAGGTAGAAAACAACAAAACTAACTATCTTTAATTTTTTTAGAATTTTTAGAAAAGTTTTTATATTTTTCTTTGATTTTCTTTTCCAAACAGTAACAAAAATATGTGTTTTTGATTTTTTAAAATTAACAAAAAGCAAGTAAAATATCCCAAAAAAATATGGAAATTTTTACACAGTGGCAGGAGCCACATATCCAAATTTCTCTCGATTTGGAGTTTATTTGCTATTTTATTCAATCAATAAAAGAGCTACATCACACAGGGACCTATTTGCAATAAAACAGGTTCAAAGGGTTAAACTTTAACACGTGCGAAAACCTTATGGTTTAAATTGTAAATTTCACAAACAATAAACACATGTCTAATTAAATTCACGCACAGGGTTATAACTGTAAATATCAAAACTAAAACTTCATTTCATAACATAGCAGAAAACCCAAGCCCATACATGCAAAATGTCCAACATATCACGTGTCGAAGCACGTGTCTCACACAGGCAAGGACTGAAATGCAAATAAAATAAATAACGATGTCCAAGGTGCAAATTATCCTAATTAAAAACAACGCACTAAAATAACTATAGGACTATTCTATAAAGCCAAAAGAGGAGGGGCCTAAGTGAAATTACCCCTCTTATTAACGATCGACGGTGGAAGGAGTGCCACAAGGAGATCTGACGGTGGAGAAGCGTGCACACCACTTCGCTGGATCGATGCTCCTGATTTGATCCTTAGATGGATCTACGGCTGGAGTCCTCTCGCAAATGGACGGTGAAGATCGAAACTGGGCAAGAGGTTCGATCGAACGGTGGCTGAAGCTCCTCCAAGAACAGCTCGCCGACGAAATTCACCGGCCCAGTACGCGCGGTGGAGGGCTCCTCCTGAGCTGTTGAGATGGGGAAACGATCGCCTACGATGGTCCACAGCTCCTGGGATGCTCCGATGAGGCCAAGGAGCTCTGGAGAGCTCTGGCGAGGACGGAGGCTCGAAGCTCCAGTGCCCGAACGTTTGCACCCCCAGATGGGGTCGCCTTGACCTGCAAGCTGCACAGAGCGCTTCCTGGGTCGAGGGCAAAGTGCCTCGACCCGGTAAGAGGTGGAATCGGTGATCGGATGAAGCGTGGCGGGGGTCTCCGGCAAAGTGACGGCGGAGGAGACTCGAGCCTTGGTTCCGGGGCGAACCAAGGTGATCGGAAGTGTGGAGAATGTGGGTAGAGGTCTCGTGGATGTGATGGTCGGGTCGGATGATCGAATGGGTGGACGGAGCTAGGTGAGTCGGCCGGCGAAGGCCGGCGGCGCAAATGGGGCAAATTAGAAATTAGCCTATCCTTGGGGGAATCAGGGGGTACCTGATGGTTGAGGTCGACTGTGCTGGGGCTCAGGAAGCTCCTGGGATCGTTACCTCGATGGCTCGCCGAGGCCAGAGGCTCAGCTCGCTCAGTGGCGGAGCACGGCGATGAAGCTCGTCGGATCAGTGGCTGCATCCCTCTATTCCTCGCTACTATACCCTCTCTCGATAACTGTCACTCTAGGGAGAAGGACGGAGGTCCTGGGACTAGAAGATGATGGCCAAAGATGGATTGAAAGTTTCAGCGGAGCTGAGCTAAATAGTGGTGGAGATCCGGCAAAGATGGAGTCGGGCAGGGCACTGTGGTGCACGGATCCCTAAGCAAATCCCCGGGCGAGGGTCTTGGATCAATCAATAATAATCGGGGCCCGGGGTTTAAGTGAGAGGTGATCGGATCGAGTTGGGAAAATTTTGAGAAATCGGGTCAAAAAACCCGATCCGCCTGGAAGGTGGTCCTGGGGGAGAGTTGACCGGGGGTCAACAATCCCCCGTGGACCAATGGAATAATTCCATTGGAAATGATTTTGAAAAATCAAAATAAAATAGCTAATGGCTTTATTTAAAAATATTTACAAAATGAAAAATATTTATTTATTTTCAAAGAAGTTTTTAGTGATTTTTATTTATTTTTTTGAAAAATAAATTAGGTATTTACATTATATTATTATTCTATATATGTATATTTACAAATGGATTTTTTATTTTTATTTTTATTTGTTTATTTTTGTACAATTATTCAATTTTATATTTTTTTATTTATAACATAAAATTTGGAATAAAAAGGTATTTTTTTATGATTTATTTGCATTAGTTAAATAAATAGATCTATATACATATGTACATGGTATATATACAAAATGAGAAATGAATTTTATTATTTTTCTTTTTATTTTTCTAATTTTTATTTTATTTTTATAAATATGTACAAGGTGTGAAAAACATATTTTTATTTAGAGGAAATAAAATTATTTATATACAGGTGTATGTACAAGCATGATTGACCTTATCTCCCTCTACTTGGTTTCTTTTGCGGTCAAGCCCATGCTGAGCCCTCCCTTGGGATTAGGTCACTCAATATCTATTCTAAATATTTCCCTCTTTTTCTTTTATTTCTTTATTCTCTTATTTTTGCACAAAAACATGCTAATTATTACTATTTACACAATGCATGCATTTTGGTAATTTATTTTATTTACACAAATATACATGGTGTTTTGCACATGTTTTTAGCTAAAATAAAAGAATAAAGAGTGATGAATGAGGATTCTTCCGGTCCCTGCTGCGATGGCAAAGTAGAATCCATACAAACATCTCCAAGTAACACGGATGGACTCATAAATGACGAACCCTTTCCTTTATTATCAGAACAGTCCTGAGATACATGAATAGAAAGAAATGCAACAAAGTCAGCATCAAAAGTGTATGCAGTAATATCACCAAGTGAATCACTAGGATGTTTGGGTTCTGCTCAATCTGGGCAAGGATGGCGGCCTTTCCTTTGACTATCTCTCTCATCTCCTGTCGAAACTCATCCATCTCCCATCGGAATATAGCCTGCTGCTTAAAGATGATATGGGCTAGATCATCTAAGGCTGGGTTCTCATAGGCGGGCCCATGAGAACCTGACGGGTGGCCTCTCTGAAAATGAGGCGGTTACTGCTGAGAGTGAGAGGGATACTGCTGAGGCTATTGCTGCTTCCTCCAAGACTGTCCCTGCTGATAGGGACGAGGACCATGTTGCTGGTAATGCTGCTGGGGATGTGGTTGCTGCTGCTGCTGTGGGAACTAGAGCTGCTGGTGCTTCTCTCGCTGCTGGCCGTACTGGCCACCCTGAACTGGAGGCTGCTGCTACTGGGAACTGGTACCTCCGGTCGACCAACGGAATCCGAGATGGTCTCGTCGGATCCCATGCTAAGGTTGGTCATACCAAATCCCGTTGACATCCATCAATAGCTCTTGCTCGTAGGTGGGTGGGGGCAGAATTGCAAGTGGCTGGTCCGGCTGATACACCACCATCTGGCTGTCCTGAGGAGGTGGTGGCTGAACATACTGCTGTTGCGGCTGCTGGAACTGCTCCGTCTGAATGTGGTGCACCTGTTGGTAGTTGGCGGAGGGCTCGATCGAGCTGTTGCTGATGCCGGTGCCTACCCGTGACCTGAGATGGGGCTGAGAAGCCGTCTGTACCTCTTGGAGACACATGACATGAGTCTTCAGGTCACTCAACGTTTGTGCCATCTGATCAATCTGCGTCATGCCCTGGCAATGCTTCTTCTCTATCAACTCGATCCGGTCCAACTTCTCGCTGATAATCCCCATATCAGCAGATGTCGACTCTACCTATGCTGCGGTTGCTGATGAAGTGGATGGATTGGCGTCGACCCGTGCTATCCTCTAATAGGACACGACCTGTGGTGTCAGCTTCCCCTGAGTGTACAATCGGGTCTGGGACATCACAGTATAGTTCTCGGCCATCTCCTTGTAGATGGCACACACCTGATCCTTGTCCTTGGCAAAATACGAACCCCCATAGGATGCATTGACTAGCCCCTACAACTCCGGTGTCAGCACGTAGAAGAAACTCTGGACGAGATTGGGCTTCGATATATCATGATGGGGACAACTGTCTGTGAGCTCCCTAAAGTGGTCCCATGCCTCTTGAAATTGCTCATTGGGGAGCATGGACAAATTGCTAATCAGGGCCCTGGCTGCATTCGTCCGGTCGAGTGGATAGTACTTGTTCAAGTACTCATTCCGAAGTTGTTCCCATGTGGTGACAAATCTCTCTAAATGCTTCAGCCAGTTGGCTGCTCTGTCTACGAGGGAGAAAGGGAAGGCCATCATCTTGATGGTGTCCTCGTCCACAAGACGATCGTAGACAGTACTACAAATCATCTCAAACTCCTGGAGATGAAGATGCAGCTCCTCTGTGGCAAGTCCGTGGAAGCGGGGAAGAAGCTAAATCGTCTGAGGTAGGAGCTTGAAATCTCCCAAAATAGCCAGCAACACTATCCATCTATGAGTGAGAGTTGCACCAGGGTTGTGCAACTCCCTTATTAGTCGTGCAGGTGATGGCTGTGCTGGTTGCGCAGGCTCTCTACCGTCGGGAATATCTCCTCCTCCTCCACCGGCTCTGCGCTCTCTGTCGACTCGCATCAGCACCATCTCTCAGTGCATGTCCACCATGAAAGCCCCCTGATCCCGGATCTGACGCTGCATGGTCTCAAGGGAGGCTAACAGGGTGTTGTTGATGGCACCCTGATCAAGTACATATGTCTGGTTCCCTCTGGGTCCATCGGTGCGCTCCTCACTACTGGCCATGGTCTCTGCAAAGGCAAAAGACTGAAACTCAGGTGCCGATAAATCAACTGGATGCTGTTGTATCTGCTCGGGCACCTCATGACTGGTAGAAGGGTGTTCGAGGGGGAACATGGTGGAGTCGAACTCGAGTTCGAATAGCGGGTCTCGGCTCTTGTGAACCAACCTAGATGAGCAGGCCGGAGTGCTCGAAAGCGGTGCAGCCAAAGGCTTCCTAAGGGACCTCCGACCCATCATTTTGATCTAGCGAGTGAAGGCGGATGAGATATGGAAAAGCAAACAAGATCGGTGAAGCAAACTCCCAATTCATCTACGCACTCAAAGCTGATGACCGTGAAGGTTCGGTCTTTTATCTTGTCTATTTTATTAGGTGATACAGCAGTCTTTCAGAGCGATTAAGCCAGCTGTTGGAAATCCAACACCCCTAGGAGACTGTCCCGATCCAAAACTAGATCTTTCCCAGCCAGTACAAGTCGTGGACCGTTTACCGGCTACCCGATCGACTCGCTCTATTAAGGATATCGCGACCCGCTTTACCGGAGATCGGAGCGATCCTCATTGGAGAACGACTAACTCAAGATCAGTAGTCTGAAGAAGGGTCAGGTGTGGCTCTAGCCTAGGGTGCGGGTTACTCACCCGCTCATCCAAACCATACAAGGAGGGGATTGCTCTCCCAAGACAATTTTTTAGTGAAATGTTTTTTGGTCACGTTTGCTTAAACAGTCCCAATTTTATAATTTTTGTTTTTTTAGGTATTTTTCAAATAAAACAAAGTCTAATGAATTTTTCGGTTCTCCTAATTATTTTAAGTCCAAAAATAGAGGGAGAAATGGAAAAAGCCGATGCATGACTGATGAATCTGTGATTCATCACTCTAAAAGTTAAAAATAGAGCCTTGTTCCCGAGTAATAGAGGCATATTTCCCTTTAATAATGCATAAATAGCATCCACGCATGCATACATAAATCAGGCATTTTAGCACTCCATTAGCATTTAAATAAGAAGCCAAAATTCCTTGTAAAATATCCACTTATCAAAATAACCCCTTCCTTATAATATGTACTCCTTAGATAATAATATAGGGAAGAAAGCCAGAAACCCCCCCGTAAATTAGCCAATAAAGCCCTAGAACACCTGGACCATAAAATACCCATAGATCCCTCATACCAACTCCAAAATAGGTCTACTCACTTTTAGAATAATACACATTAAAAGACCTTTAAAACAAGACTAATTTCATCCAATTTGGAGCTCGTATGAGAAAGTTGAGTTTTTGGGCCTCTTTGTATACTACATGTATGTATATTTGTATCTTTGTATTTATGTATCATATTTGACCTCATTTCCGTCTTTGGTCAAATGAAACTTGTAGATCTCATCGAGATCTACAACTTTAATGTTTTGAGTTTTTCCAAATTCGGCACCCTCTTCTCTCTACTCTTATTTCTTTGTACAGCCAATCACAGCATGCCACATGGTGCCATCTGGTTGCGCCACGCGGCCCACCCCCTTGCCCAAGCCGCCTCTGCTCTCGGCCGTTGGATGAACACTTTCAATCCAACGACCACTGGATGACCACGTACGCCTTTCACCTTGACCGTCAGATCAAATCCCCCTGCCCCATCTCAATCGCCCGTTCGCGCCTCTTCCTCAGCGCGCAACGTGGCGCTTGTTGCGCCCTTGGATGATGCACTCCATCCCTCCATCTCAACCGCTCAGCCCGCAGTGCATCGCAGCCCTTCGATCTTCCTCAGATCTGTTCTCCGTCGCTCGTCAGCGCCCTCTCTTCCGCACGACACCTGGCGCCATAACGACCTTTGGATTAAGCCACTCCTGATGCAATCCACACCGATCACACATACTTCGCCCACATCGCGCCACGTGGGCGCTTCCTAACGCTCAGATCATCACGCCAGATCTCCATACACACCGTTCCATCCCGCCTCGATCACCACCGTTGGATCGCACGACCCAACGGTGGAGACCTCGTCTTCCACCTCTGGCGCCCCTCTCTCCCACGTTCTCCGCCTTGCGGGAGGGGCAGCCCCTTCCTATTCTCAGCCGCGATCCCTCCACCATCGACGTACACCACCACCTCTATGATGAACCCCACTCGTCCATCATCCTCGCCAAGCACTCCACTACCCACGTCGACCTCCATAAACGCTCCACGACCTCTTCGAACCTCGCTCCATCACCAGGCCGGTCACCTACTTCAACCTATAAATAATCAAGCACTGGCAATCGTCGCACCTATCCGCCACCCCTGAGAGACACTACGAGCTCAGAGCTCCCGATTGGTGACAGTAATTGCAAGTTTCTTTGAGCGAAGACGGTCGTCTTCTCCGGCGAGATCCTCGGCCACTGCCGAGTCGCATCCCTCCTCCGTCGAGCCGCTGCTTGAGCTCAAGGACCCACCGCCCCTTCGAGCGACGATCTGGAACTCAAACTCGAGCTCCAAACCCCAGGTGAACACCTCCATCTTCCTCCGATCTTCATTTTATTTTTGCTTTATTTTTCTCAAATTTTATTCGCCGTCCACGTCCACCTTCTCGCCTCGCTTCCACTCCGCCGAGCTCCGCATCGGAGCTCTCATCTTCGCGGTACCCTCTACGCCCGCCGACGACGCACCTCGCTATCCAACATCTCCAGCTCTGCCACTTGGTCGGAGCACCCTCGCCAGACCACCTCTGTTACTCCATAGGCCTCGCCGACCACCCTCCTAACTCCACAAGTGCACCCAGTGTTTGGCTATTCTTCTAACACCTGCAGGTGCCCATCTGTGCATTGACCGGAACTTCACCGGAGTCGTCCTCGAGCATCGTCGCCAGCAACCTCCGACGGCCCTCTCCAGCTCCTGAGACCATCAGCATCTTCGCCGCATCACCACGCTTCTACTGGGATATCTCCGACACCTCGGAGAGCTTCATCGTCACGAGGAGGGACGGGCGGAGCAAAAGCCTCGTCGCCGGAGCCCCGCCATCTCCTCCGCAGGCAGCAGAGGACCATCTGAGGAGAAGCCCCAACTGCCGTTCGATCACCTCGATCGAACGGTCGATTTCGCGCCACGTCGCCACTCAGCCGAGCTTCTCAGGTGCCGTTGGATCCTTCCAGATCTAACGGTGCTTAGCGAGCCACGTGTCCCACATCTGGAGCAGCCAGGAGCCGTTGGATCAACTTAGATTCGACGGCCCGAGGTCTCGCCACGCGTCTTCACCGCCATCCGTTGGATCGAGCTTGATTCAAGGGTCCGCAGCACGCCACGCAGACGAGGTCCAAGCCTCTTCCCCGACCCTAGGCTCGGACCATTCGAGGCTAGCCGAGCGTCCAACTGAACCTCCGGGAGCATCCGAGCCGAGCCCCAAGCCTCGTATGCTGCCCGAGCCTAGGCCGACCACGTGAGGAGCACGTGCGGCCTGGGAATTTTGCACCAAGGCCCTGTAAGTTTTTCATATTTGCAAAAAGGTCCCTGTGAAGCAGACCCTGCGTGAGGAGCATGTGCCTTTGGAGAAATTGCATATCAGTCCCCTGTATTATAGGTAATTGCATTTAAGTCCCTGTCAGCATATTTCTTTTATGTAATTTTATTTTCTTGTATTGCAAATACACCTTTGTGTTTGCACGCATCCCTAGGTCGTATTTTACATCATTTTTAAATTCCAGAAGTTGCATTTTGTTGAGTAACTTGTCCTCTATCTATTGTGCCATGTGTCACATTTTTGTAATTACAATAGATTTTTAAATAAATTAATTGGTTGATTTGTGTAATATTTTGCCCAATAAGACCTTTTAATTTATAATTAATTTTCTGTGATTCTAAAAATTCTCAAAAATTCACAGTAGCTCTAGGATAGTGAACTTAACCTTGCATAAAATTTCATGTCATTTGCACACATATCGAGGCCTGAATAAATTGTTTAGTGATTTCTTATTTTAATTTTAATAAATTCATTTCACATTGAAATTAAGATTTGTCAATTTTCCTGGATTCTTTATAATTAGAACTATCTAAGATAATTTCTTTTCCTGAAAAAGATGTGATTTATTATTTATTAAAATAAATTAGTGAAAATCACCCTGTCTGCATGTTTAATTCACTGTAAATTCATTTAGTGTCTAAAAATTCCCAAAAAATTAGGGTAGCTTAGTTTCATCGTAATCCGTCATTGATAAGGGTAAAAAGATCGAGTTTCGCGGCTTTCATTTTTTTAAAGAAGAAAAGGAATTGATGTCGGTTGTAGCAGAAAGCCGCGAAACAGAAAATACGGTTTTCTGTCGGAAAACCGTTCACTAATATTTATCCAGGCAAGTGTTCCTGGGTCGAACTCAAGGAGGCAGAATATATTCCCTAGATCTTCCTATTCGTAATTTTATTTTAATTCTTCTCTGAGTCAGAACGCTTTTTTTTAGTGATTTTTAATTTTGTTATTTTTATTTGATTTTATTCTTTTCAAATTTTTATTTAATTTTCAAAAAGGATATTTTCCAAAAGATTTATTTATTATATAGTAGGTGAATAGAATATAGGTGATATTATATATTAAGGATGAACGAGGTTCGAGCCACGTACTCGAACTACACAAGAAACCCAAACAAAACAAGGCGGTTTCCGAGAAAATCAAAACACGTCAAAAACTAGTCGAAAAGCCGCGAAAACTTTATACTAAGTAGCTGGGGTAGTTGTGTAACTACCCTCAAAGAATCGTCGAAGTTCGAGGTCACAAAAACAAGAAATAGCCCCTACAGCCCAGGGGCATAAGCGTAAGAAAACTATTTAAAAATGTTCTCAATTTGGTCCTTGAGGACTGTTCTGAAAGAAAAGTATAAGATGTTTTACATTTAGGTCCCTGCGGAGGGACCTAAACGCAAATATCGGAAAGCTGGGGGGCGGATTGCAATTCTGGAAACTTGGCTGGACTTATGAAGCAATTTTTCCACCGTTTCGTTTTGAACGGCGAGGATTAGATCTGCGCGCGCCCGATCGGACGTTCCACACGCTGCCACGTGTCAGCAGCCTGTACACCGGGCGTTCTTGAGCAGTTGAAACTCCTGGCGAGGCGGTCTTCTTCTCCGATTTATTGCAGCCTTCCTCCGACAAATCTGGCGCTCCGGCGGGGCCAGAGGGGTGGCTCCTCCACCCCTCGAGCTCGCCTGCTGTAGGGTAGGCGGTGGCGGCGCTCCGAGCGGCGGCGGCAAGACGATGAAGATGGTGGTCTCGACACTGGAGGCTTGTTGCAGTTCTGGAGGCTCCTCTTCGCAGTGGATATAGATGATGATCAAAGCTTTTTGCTGATGAAGCAAAACCTCGCGAAATACCTGGTTCTGCAATGAATCAAGATATATGCTCGATTCTTGTCGAATCGGCCAAAGTATTACGAATCACAAGCTCCAAAGTCTAAAAGAAATCATATAATTCCAGCCAAATAACAGAACACATGAAGAAGATGATGGTTTTATGATTGATTTGAATCGAATCGAAAGTGAATCGAGAAGGTGTATCGAATGTGCGTCGAAGACGGATCATTAACCTCTCTAAATGCGTGATTAGCCACGCTAATCGTGGCATGAGAATCGAGAAATAAAATCGCAAAAATGAAGGAAGTGACCTGGGAACTGGAGGTGTATGACCTCCAGGTGGTAGCTCGACGAGCGATCTTCTCGGAGCTGTACGCGGCGCGATGTTGCGATTCAAGGCGTTGCTCCGCCTCGGGACTCCTCCTCCGACGTCCTTCCTCCACGCGAAGCCTCTCCTTGGTGCTGTCACCATCGTCGATGGCCGGAATGAAGCTTGGAAAGTGGGTAGTCGGTAACCTGGAGCAGAGGCTCTTGGTAGTTGGAGTTAGTCTGTTAAAAATGGCGGACTTGGGGCCCTTATATGGGGAGTTTGTTTGGGCCCCAAGGTTGAATCGACGATGGGCGATGGAAGAGGTTGTTAGGAGAAGGGGACGGAGGGTTCAGATCAGCTAGAAGCTTCAAGAGGATCGCGGGATAAATAGGGGAAGTCGGCTGGTTGAACAACTCCGGCTGAACCTCTTCTTGAGGAAGACAACCCAGGTGCTGACAAGTGTCAGCACCTGGTTGGTCCAGAAACTTAAATACCTTATAAATTAGATATAAAATAGATAATTACATTATTTTAAATAGGTATAAATACAAGAAAGTTAAATAAATTTATTTTCTAACTTATGGCATAATTACTTTTAATAAATAATAAATATTATTCAAAATATAAATATTTTATTCATAAATATGTATTTATAAATAGGTTTTGAATTTTTAATTTAATAAATAAATAAGTAAAAATTAATTTTATATTTTCTTAATTATTAGGATATTAAATAAAACTTGTACGAATTTTTATGGATTTTTATGAATTAATTTACATATTTTAATAAATAGAGTAAGTATCTATATAGGTCAATTATACCTATATTTTGAGGTGTTTGATTTTATAAAAATAATAAATAGTCTCCAAAAATTATGAAATAATTTATGGTGAAAGTACAAGATCATGAAATATTTTGAAAATTATAAAATTAAGAAAATAATAAATAGGGTGTGTTACATAAAACCAATAGCCCAGAAACCCCTTTGTCTTTTGGTCCCAAAACCGACTTTTTGCAAACGGACTCCGAATTCAATGAAACCACCTTTATTAATTAGATAATATTATTTTATGAACTTTAAAGGTGAGTAGAGTGAAATTGGAGTTCGTATGAGGAAGTTATGATGTTCGGAAGTTGAGATTTTGACAATTTGTAAGCTGGATTTCTTGGCATATTTACAGGGTAGTATTTTTAACTTATTTTTATATTTTTATTTACATTTTTATGAATAACTAGGAGAAAGTTTTGGTGAAAAAATATGTTAAGATGAAATAATTAAAATTCTTTGAAGTTTTGTATTTATTTGATAAATAGTGAAAGGTGTGGATTCATGTGATAGATTATTTTTATTTGGTTTTCTTTCCTTATCTCCCCCTACTTATTGGTTTGTCGACCAATCCATGCTGACTTGGTCTCGGGGGTTAGGCTATAAATATATCTTACAGCTATATTTATAGTTTAAGTCATATTGTATATATATACATATATTCCATATGCCTTTGTCTTTCTTTTCTGATTCTTTATTTATTTACATGAGTTTAATGGTTAAAAGTGAATATTTACACATGAATGGAGTTTTGTTAAAGTATGAGAATTAGTGAGTATTTACATGTATTTGTTAAGGGTTTTAAGACAAAATGCGATAGAAAAGTTAATGAATCATGGATTCATCAACCCCCTATACTTAAACTTTGCTAGTCCCTTAGCAAACACTTATTTTGAAAAAGTAAGTGAAAAAGAAAGAAAGTTAGAATGAATTTGTTTTCCTAAACCAATTCATGAGAACAGACAAAGGACAGAGCTCGATCGGGCCTGAAACAAACATTTTGTCGGAACCTTAACTAGGATTAGGATTTCATCCTCAACAGTCTTCAAGTTCCATAATCCTTACTCAAGATCACTTCATCGGCTTGTTCAGACTCACTTATTCATATCGCAAACTCTATCATCCTTGAAATCAACTTGTACAGTGTGTGAATTGATTTAGCTCTTCCTGCTTAGAGAACCGAAGAAACCGTCAATCCCGGCTATACACTCCTATGGCTTCCTCATCCCGCTACTCTTTCCTCGGGGAGGGAGGTATTCCCTTCTGAGTTCAGTTCTGCTATGTCCACAATCGAATATAGGGAGAAGTTAGAAGAATGAGAAAAGAAGTGGAGTGCGACCAGTGTAGACGCATCTCCTTGTGAAGCCCAACCGGTGTAGCTGAGTCTCCACTAAGATGTGCAGGCATATTTGGTGGAAGCTTTGACCAATTTGGTCTTATTTGGTGGCTTCTGCTTTGCTTTGACTTTGTAATTTGCTTGCACTGCATTCATCTTTTGTGCCTCGACGGTTATAAAATCTTTTTAATCCGTCCATTTTTTGAGGTCTTAGAAAAATTGTGTCAGCATATCCTTCCCTCATCCGAAGCAACTATCGCAACCCCAATCTCTCCCGTCTTTAGACGTCAATGCTGCAAAGATAAGGATAGAAACGCACTGACTTCCATGCAAGTTGAGCTAAGTGCAGAGTGCATGTGTTCATGGTTGGTTCACTGGTGAAGAGTTGTACGGATGACTCCAAATGGTCTACTTAAGCTCAGATGACTTGATTTCCTGAATATGGTCTTACGGAACCCAAAGATTTTAAGTCACCAGACCTGAAGAGTCTAAATTCCAGTTCCTAATCAGGCTCCTTACAACGAGAGTTAAAGGCCGTAATCAAGCTCCATCCTTTAGACTAGACTCAGTCCTTAGTTTCGGAAATCAAACTTATTCTGAAAAATGCGAATGCAAATGCAACCATGTTTTTGTGAAGTCTATTTTGTGGATTTTACTTATTTTTATGGATTTTAAGGATTTTGTAATTTTTACGAATTTTTGGACTTTGTATTTTTTATGGATTTTTTTTATAAACAGGATTTTATTTACAAATTTTACAAGATATATTTTATTCAAGTTAAGTGTCTAATGTATTTTACAAATTTTATCTACAGAGTATTTTACAAGAGTTGAGTGGTTTTTATACATGTTTTAATAAATAAAATTTTAAATAAGTATTATACATATTTTAAGTACAAATTTTAATTATGAATTTTAATTACAAGTTTTAAGCATGTTTTACTTATTTACCAGGATTTTATAAATAAGAGAGTGGATTTTAAAATTAACCCGTACCCATTTTTTATGGATTTTATAGATATAGAAAATACATAAAAGTACGAGTTATGGCCGAAAGTATATATACAATATATACGCACCCCCCTATACTTAGCTTGAGCTATGTCCTCATAGCGTCAAAAGAGAAAAAGGAGGACATAACTCGTGCTAAGTAAAAGTGGGTGAAAAAGGGATATTGATGACAAGTCAGTCAACCCCCCTATACTTATGATCAGGTCATCGTAAGTATTACGGGAGAGCAAAAACGGGATGACTGAATGAAAAGGATAAATAACGAAAATTTAAAAGGAAAAAATACGAAATCATCGAAATCACTCGGTCCCCCCTATACTTAGGATAAGGCATCCTAAGTATAGAAAAGAATGTAGCCAAAAATTGGGGATCAGTGATTCGTGAAAAAGAATGGCTATACAAAAGAATTAGTACAAAAATAAAACGTAAATCAACGGGCAATCTGTCCCCCTATACTTAGGATCTGGTATCCTAAGCATAGAAGACGAGCAAAAACGGGGACGATTGTGGTCTATGAAGAATATACAAGCGTTGTGAATCTCCAGAATGGCTCAAAAGGATTTGTACAGGAAGGAGTAAAAGAATGATCATGATTCCTGTACAAAATAGATCACTTCAGTACGGGCCAGATGATCAGTAGTCTCTACGAAGTGCTTCAGCATCTGCCCGTTGACCACGAACGGCTCTGCACCAGGCGACACATCTGATATCGCAATACTGCCATTGTCGTGCACCGTTCTGACTATGTACGGTCCTTCCCACTTGCTTTTCAATTTGCCGGGAAAAATTCTCAACCTTGCATTGAACAACCAGACTTTCTGCCCAGGGACAAAGCTCTTGTGCCGAATATGTCTGTCATGCCATTTCTTTACTTTGTCCTTATAGATGAGTGTGTTCTCGTATGCTTGATTGCGGATTTCTACCAGCTCATTCAGATCTATCTTTCTCTTGGCTCCTGCTTTCTGTGTATCCATCAGTATCTCTCGGATTGCCCACTCAGATTTGTGCATGATCTCTACGGGCAAGTGGCACGGCTTTCCATAAACTAGCTGGAATGGTGAAGTGCCTAAGGGAGTTTTATATGCAGTACGATATGCCCAAAGAACTTGGTCTAGAAGAAGTGACCAGTTCTTCCTATCCGGTCGTACTAACTTCTGGAGAATTGATTTCACCTCCCTATTTGAGACTTCGGCCATGCCATTCGTCTGTGGGTGATAAGGAGAAGCTACTCTGTGATCGATGCTGTACTGTTTCACTAGCTTCTTCACCTCCTTATTAATGAAATGGCTACCCCCATCAGAGATAAGAATACGAGGGATCCCGAACCGCGAAATGATGTGTTCCCTTAGGAACTTGCAAACGGTCTTACTGTCTGCGGTTCGTACGGGTATAGCCTCCACCCATCTGCTAACATAATCTACAGCGAGAAGGATGTACTCAAAGCCACTGCTAGAAGGGAACGGTCCCATAAAATCTATACCCCATGCGTCAAAGATCTCGCAGATAATGACGGGTCGCATCGGCATTGCATCTCTGGCACTGACTGTCCCTACAGCTCTCTGACAATCTGGACAACTCTTTACGAATGTGCAAGCATCTCTGGTAAGAGTCGACCACCATAATCCGCTCTGTAGTACCTTCTGCACTGTCCTCTTCCCTAAATGATGTCCTCCTGATTCTAGAGAATGACACAAAGTGAGGACACTATTATATTCCTCCTGAGGAATACATCGCCTGTAAACGCTGTCCGGTCCTTCGCGAAAAAGAATCGGATCCTCCCAATGGTAGTATCGTGACTCAGAAACGAGTTTCTCAACTCTGTTCTTCGGCCAACCCTGAGGACTTTTCTGTGTGACCAGAAAGTTCATTATATCTGCATACCACAGAAGTTCTGTAATCACAAAGATGCTCTCGTCTGGAAATCTCTCTGCGATCTCTGGCGTGTATTCATCTGAAGGCTGATCTGACTGTAATCGGGAGAGGTGATCAGCTACCACATTCTTTACTCCAGGTTTATCCTTGATATCCAAATCAAATTCCTGAAGTAAACGAATCCATCTAAGAAGGCGTGCCTTGGCATCCTTCTTTTCCATAAAAAATCTGATAGCTGAGTGATCGGTGTAAACTGTGATCTTGGAGCCAAGTAAATAAGATCAAAACTTGTCTAATGCAAACACTACTGCCAACATTTCTTTTTCGGTCACTGTATAATTTCTCTGAGCATCATCTAAGGTCTTGCTGGCATAGTGAATAGTGATGGGAAGTCCATTCCTCCTCTGTCCTAATACAACCCCGACCGCAAAATCTGATGCATCCGTCATGATCTCGAAGGGTAGAGACCAATCAGGCGGCTGTAGGACAGGAGCACTGATTATCTTTTCTTTTAGCGTGAGGAAGGCATGAAGACATTTGTCATTTAAAACAAACTCGATGTCTTTGCCTAACAATTCAGTTAACGGTCGGGCAATCTTGGAGAAATCTTGAATAAACCGTCGATAAAAGCCGACGTGCCCCAGAAATGATCGTAACTGTTTGATGTTGGATGGTGGCTCGAGTTTCTTGATGACGTCCACCTTGGCAGGGTCAACCTCCATGCCAGATGACGTGCCCCAACACGATCCCGTGAGTAACCATAAAATGGCTCTTTTCCCAGGACAGAACAAGATCTACCTCACAACACTTTTTCAAAACCTGGTCTAGGTGCGCTAAACAATCGTCAAATGACTCACCATAGACCGAAAAGTCATCCATAAAAACCTCTAGAAAATCACCGACCATGTACGCAAAAATAGCGAGCATGCACCTCTGGAAGGTCGCGGGAGCGTTGCACAATCCAAAGGGCATCCGTCTAAAGGCATACGTGCCAAACAAACAAGTGAAGGTGGTTTTCTCCTGGTCTTCCGGAGCAATTGATACCTGGTTGTATCCGGAGTAACCGTCAAGGAAACAGAAGTCCCCTTCCCTGCTAACCGTTCGATGACCTGGTCTATGAAAGGCAAAGGGAAATGGTCCTTCTTCGTCGCGGTGTTTAGCTTTTTGTAATCAACACATACTCGCCACGACGTGGTTACTCTCTTTGGAATCTCCTCTCCACTCTCGTTTTTCACCATCTGAATTCCCGACTTCTTCGGGACAACATGTAATGGGCTAACCCATTCGGAGTTGGAGATGGGATAAATGAACCCTGTGTCGTACCATTTCGTGATCTCTTTCTTGACAACTTCTCGTAAAACCGGATTCAGCCTACGCTGAAACTCTCTGGAGGGTTTGCTGTCATGATCGAGATAGATATGATGTGAACACAAAGCAGGATTAATCCCGCGGAGATCGGATACAGTCCACCCAATGGCCTTGCGGTTTCTTTCTAGAATCTCCATCAGACGAGATTCTTGATCATCGGTCAAAGTTGAGCTGATAATGACCGGAAACTGTTGGTGTGGACCCGCAAGGAAGGCATATTTCATGTTTGGTGGCAAAGTCTTGAGTTCTGGCAAGGTAGTATCTGGATCTGCTGAAACATCATCTATATCTGTATGGGGATCTGTGTCGGTAGGTGATGTGTCTGCATTCTGATTATTCACCATCTCGATGTGCTCTAAAGTCGGACTACAGAAGATGTTCAAGACATCATCCGACTCCTCAGAATGATCAGAAGAGAATAAGTCAGCTAGATAGAATTCTGATTCATCTGAGATGGAGGAATTGTGTAGAGTCTCTGAATCTGAAAGATCTGCATTAATTTTGTCAAGAGTCTGATCCTTTGCTCATCATCATCCATACTAAAATATAAAGTCCCATCAGAAGAGTCACCTCCTAAAGTCTCGGACACGTCCTCTGTCAAACATTCTTGGGTCTCTACCTGGTATCTTTCGAGGTCGTCAAGGCGAACCTCATCCATGTAATCGCAGGAGGCTAAAGAACTCAGAAAATCTGAAGATGCATCACTGGAAATGTTTGATTCTTTCGCCATCTCTATATGTACCTTTTCACCCTCAGTGCGAAAAGATACCTTCCCTGTATCATAATCGAAGAGAGCCTTTGCGGTCTCTAGAAAAGGCCTCCCGAGAATGATCGGGGTAAGGTGTAACTGTGCAGGGCAATTCATATCTAAGACCGTAAAGTCTACTGGAAATTGCAGACCCTGCACGATAACGTTCCTAAGTATACCCTTAGGTCTCTTTATGGATCTATCAGCAAACTGAAGGATCGCGCGGGATTTGTAAAGAGGACCTAACTCGAGCTTCTCGATTAAGGAAGCGGGTATCAGATTGATCGAGGAACCGTTATCTAATAGAGTGCGATCAAATTCGGCTTTTGCGATCTCGCATCTGACATAATGTGCACCTGAATCTTTCTTCTTCTTTGGAAGCTTATTCTGTATCGCACAGGATGTTGCCTTAGTCAATACATGCTTTTCTGTTCGGGATCTCTTTTTCCTACGTGTGGTGCATCTGTTTTTCAATTGATTCTTAAGCGCAGGAAATTGATCTAAGGCATCATGAAGAGGGATCTTCAAAAAGATGTGATCTTTGAGTAACTTTTCGATTTGTGGAGATTCAGGATTATTTTTGGTCTTTTTCTTTCTTTTTCCAAACAAAGCATCGGGAAAAGGAATAAAGTCAGGAGTCAGAAAATCAGAACTTTTATTCAACTCATTGGAATCAGCTTGTACATCGAGAGTCTCAGAATTATTTACAAAACTCTCTAAAACAGGGGTAGAAATGTTTTTGTCAGGGACTTCTGCCTGATCTGGCGTGATATCATCATCTGAGTCGCCAGTATCCATATCTGAACTGTTGGCATTGCTCCCGTCTCTTGATTCTGCGTCCTCATCCTCTTGCGGTTTCTCCTCCTCGGCATTAGGATCATGCTCGTGCTCCTCTGGTACCCTCTCCTCCTCTCCAGTAGGTGTTTGCGGTGATCTACCGCTCCTGAGACGAATGAAGTTAGAAAAAAATTCAGGAAACGAGATCTTACCTGTAGGATCTACCTGATCTGGATGCCTCCTCTTATTGTTCGGATTCATCTGAGGCTGGGCTGGAAGAGTGGTCTTCGGCACGGTTAACTTGTCTAGACGACGGTTAACCTGCTCCATCTCTGTCTTGTGCGCAATCTGGAGCGTACTGAGCATATCCATGATCTGGTTGAGCGCCTGGGCCTGTGAAGACATCTCTGGTTCGGTGTGGTGGCCCTGGCTTGCTCCTCTCTCCTGCCTTGGCGTGAAGTGCTGAGAGGTGGAAGGCTGGGAGTAGCGCTGCGGTGTGGAAGAAGACTGCTGTGGCTGCTGAAAAGGATAATTCGGTGAGAATTGGGCAAGGTGTTGATAAGAAGGTTGCGGTCTCTGATGGTAAACATTCGGATGAGACTGTTGTGGCGTGAAACTCTGGCGGTGCTGGAATTGTGGATGTCCATGCTGCGGATGACCGTACGGCTGCTGTTGCTGATGATTCGGTATACTCGACTGCTGCATCGGCGTATACCAAATCCCGTTTATCTCGAAAGTGGCTTGCTGCTCCACCTCCATCTCTGCAGTACTGATGATCTGACCGGAGTTGGCATGAGACTGATCCTCGTGCCAATCGATCTGCGGAATCTCGGGCTCGCTCTGAACGTAGTGTATCTGACGGGTGGGTGGAGCGGGTGCGATCCTCCGTGCTGGCTGTGAAGAAGTCTGGCTCTGCTGGTACTGGAGCTGAAGATCAGAGACCTTCTTCGAAAGATCACTCAGCTGCTGAGGTAGAGATGAGAGTTTCTCCAACTCTCGCAGCGGCTGTAGGTCCTGGACCTGCTTGTGAATCACGTCCACCAACGTCAACTTCTCACTAATAAAGCCCATGTTGGTGTTGGATTCAGAATCTGATATATTCGCCACCTTGTGATGCTCTCGGTGATGTGGTGGCTGCAGGGCTTTCTGAAATGCCCGAGTAGAGTCTACAACTCTCGAGTTCTCGGCCATCCCATCGAAGATGGCCCAGACTGACTCGGTGTCCTTGTTCAAGTAACTGCCGCCACATACGGCACTCACGAGCCCCTGAAATTCCGGCTGGAGTCCTCCGAAATAATTTTGCACTAGCACCTTCATTGGTATCTCATGATGCGGACATCTCTCCGTCAGGTCCTTGAATCGATCCCATGCCTCATGGAATGACTCGTTCGGCAATTGCGTAAAGTTGGAGATCTGACTCCTCATCATGTTCGTCCTTCCTAGAGGAAAATATTTGCGCAGGAAGGTGGACTTCAGGTCGTCCCACGTGGAGATTTCTCTTCCCAAATGGCTCAGCCAATAAAGGGCCTTATCGGCTAAGGCAAAAGGGTAGGCTTTGAGGCGCACGGCTTCCTGCGTTACTCCTGGATAGCAAGCCGTTCTGCAGATCATCTCAAACTGCTGCAAAAACGTGAACAGCTCCTCTGCGGCATTCCCATAGTACTTGGGAAGCAAAGATATGAAGGACGGTCGGAGTTCGTATGGCCCTTGATTCGGCGGTAGCCGAATCCAGTGGTGGAGCGTTCGAGCGCCCGGGTCATACTCGTCCCGTAAAGTAGCGGGAACCGCATGCGGTAACTGGTTCCCGGCCCCTGCTCTGAGTGCGGCTAATTCAGCCTGTAGTTCGGTCTGAACTCTATACTGTTCTCGAATCTGTAGATTCATCTGCTGTAATGTATCGAGAATACCTGTCGTGACATCTCCGTTCTGCTCTGCTCTTCCCTCCTGATGATCCTCAGCTGGTGGCCTCTCGTCTGCTGCTGATGCTTTCCCACGAGCCATCTGATCGTCTGTAAAATAAAAATTCTCGTAAGAACTCATCGAGAAATATTTAGGAGATCTGGATGATGTATTGAGGCGAGGGTCTGCCTCAATGATCTGGCCAGGAGGCGAGGGAGTCTGGGTCTGACTCACCTCGAGATCGGATGGGACCAGCTCGGGAAGAGGGTCATCCCGAGCCTGTGAAGACATACGCTCGATGGTGGACGGTCGAAAGCTCACAGAGTCTGAGCCGAAAAGCCGTCGAGATGTCATCTTCGATGTCAAGAGGAAATCGGGAGAGCACGTGTACGATTCAAATGAAGAAGGAATGCGAAAGCCGCGGAAACTCACGCCCCGCAAACAAACACAAAGCAAACCCTGTTTTTCACCAACTCAACCCTGATGAAGACTGTAAGAGTTCGGCCTTTTTATCTTTTCGGTTTTAGGGTTGTGATTAGCAATCGTTGCGGTTACGCGGGCTGCGCAAGCCAATAGGTGCCCGATAGTTTCTCCAAGACACTGGCCCGAATCCTTACGCGAGACCACTCGCACTCAGCCAGTATGGGAGTAAGTACGGACCATTTCCGGCTACCCGTGTTACTTGAGGACGGAGCCTTGCGCAGTGTCCTCTAAACCTCCCACTCTGCTAAGTAAACCCGGACCGTTTCCGGCTACCCGAGCTTACCCACAGAGGAACAGTGATCAGGTGTATGGACCCAGTAGTATCCCGCAAGAAATACGGGGTTTTGTCTCTATCCTTAAGTGTCGGCTCTCAAGCTCGCGCACTCTGAGAAATATGCGGGGGTTACTCTCCCCAAATCAATTGAATCGGTTTTCGGTTTTTGATCAGATATTTTTAGCAGTCCCAATTTTAGTTTTTGCAATTTTTATGGTATTTTCAAACAACGTCTATTTTTGTTTTTTTTTGTTAAAAACCCTAGAGCAAGCACCTAGGTTGCAAGTCCTAAAACTAGCTACACAGCACAAGCAGATAGAGAAAAATCCTAAACAATCATCTAGAAAACCCGGAAAACCGATAAGCGATGAAAAAGCCGCGGTGGGTGCCCTGATTCACCGGATACACGGTATCCGATGAATCAAGCCCCTAAAAAAATGAATGTTTTATTACTAATTACAACCCTCTCCCTTTCTTTCTCTTTTACAAATAAAAGGATACTAAGTCTTTGCTCCTCTGCAGTCGACTCGTGAAGAAGAAGTTGACCTCTGCCCTTTCAACTGACTCGGCTTCCGAAGTAGCCGGTTGATCCTGCAGGCCCTGCAAAGATGATTAGCACAAGAGAATTGATCGAGAAAGCCGAGAAAGCCGTAAAGAAACAAAAAAAAACTCAGAAAATAAAGCACGAAAAAGCCGTACGAAAAACCGTACGAAAAACAAAACAAAGAGAAGAGAAAGAATAAAATCACGAAAAACGAAAAATCCAAGGAATCTAACGCCTCCCCAGCAACGGCGCCATTTTGATAAGGGTAAAAAGATCGAGTTTCGCGGCTTTCATTTTTTTTAAAGAAGAAAAGGAATTGATGTCGGTTGTAGCAGAAAGCCGTGAAACAGAAAAGTTTTCGATCTTTAGACCTATCAAACAAATATGGTTTTCTGTCGGAAAACCGTTCACTAATATTTAACCAGGCAAGTGTTCCTGGGTCGAACTCAAGGAGGCAGAATATATTCCCTAGATCTTCCTATTCGTAATTTTATTTTAATTCTTCTCTGAGTCAGAACGCTTTTTTTAGTGATTTTTAATTTTGTTATTTTTATTTGATTTTATTCTTTTCAAATTTTTATTTAATTTTCAAAAAGGATATTTTTCAAAAGATTTATTTATTATATAGTAGGTGAATAGAATATAGGTGATATTATATAGTAAGGATGAACGAGGTTCGAGCCACGTACTCGAACTACACAAGAAACCAAAACAAAACGAGGCGGTTTCCGAGAAAATCAAAACACGTCAAAAACTAGTCGAAAAGCCGCGAAAACTTTATACTAAGTAGCTGGGGTAGTTGTGTAACTACCCTCAAAGAATCGTCGAAGTTCGAGGTCACAAGAACAAGAAATAGCCCCTACAGCCCAGGGGCATAAGCGTAAGAAAACTATTTAAAAATGTTCTCAATTTGGTCCTTGAGGACTGTTCTGAAAGAAAAGTATAAGATGTTTTACATTTAGGTCCCTGCGGAGGGACCTAAACGCAAATATCGGAAAGCTGGGGGGAGGATTGCAATTCTGGAAACTTGGCTGGACTTATGAAGCAATTTTTCCACCGTTTCGTTTTGAACGGCGAGGATTAGATCTGCGCGCGCCCGATCGGACGTTCCACACGCTGCCACGTGTCAGCAGCTTGTACACCGGGCGTTCTTGAGCAGTTGAAACTCCTGGCGAGGCGGTCTTCTTCTCCGATTTATTGCCGCCTTCCTCCGACGAATCTGGCGCTCCGGCGGGGCCAGAGGGGTGGCTCCTCCACCCCTCGACCTCGCCCGCTGTAGGGTAGGCGGTGGCGGCAAGACGATGAAGATGGTGGTCTCGACACTGGAGGCTTGTTGCAGTTCTGGAGGCTCCTCTTCGCAGTGGATTTAGATGATGATCAAAGCTTTTTGCTGATCAAGCAAAACCTCGCGAAATACCTGGTTCTGCAATGAATCAAGATATATGCTCGATTCTTGTCGAATCGGCCAAAGTATTACGAATCACAAGCTCCAAAGTCTAAAAGAAATCATATAATTCCAGCCAAATAACAGAACGCATGAAGAAGATGATGGTTTTATGATTGATTTGAATCGAATCGAAAGTGAATCGAGAAGGTGTATCGAATGTGCGTCGAAGACGGATCATTAACCTCTCTAAATGCGTGATTAGACACGCTAATCGTGGCACAAGAATCGAGAAATAAAATCGCAAAAATGAAGGAAGTGACCTGGGAACTGGAGGTGTATGACCTCCAGGTGGTAGCTCGACGAGCGATCTTCTCGGAGCTGTACGCGGCGCGATGCTGCGATTCAAGGCGTTGCTCCGCCTTGGGACTCCTCCTCCGACATCCTTCCTCCATACGAAGCCTCTCCTTGGTGCTGTCACCACCGTCGATGGCCGGAATGAAGCTTGGAAAGTGGGTAGTCGGTAACCTGGAGCAGAGGCTCTTGGTAGTTGGAGTTAGTCTGTTAAAATGGTGGACTTGGGGCCCTTATATAGGGAGTTTGCTTGGGCCCCAAGGTTGAATCGACGATGGGCGATGGAAGAGGTTGTTAGGAGAAGGGGACGGAGGGTTCAGATCAGCTAGAAGCTTCAAGAGGATCGCGGGATAAATAGGCGAAGTCGGCTAGTTGAACAACTCCGGCTGAACCTCTTCTTGAGGAAGACAACCCAGGTGTTAACAAGTGTCAGCACCTGGTTGGTCCAGAAACTTAAATACCTTATAAATTAGATATAAAATAGATAATTACATTATTTTAAATAGGTATAAATACAAGAAAGTTAAATAAAATTATTTTCTAACTTATGGCATAATTACTTTTAATAAATAATAAATATTATTCAAAATATAAATATTTTATTCATAAATATGTATTTATAAATAGGTTTTGAATTTTTAATTTAATAAATAAATAAGTAAAAATTAATTTTATATTTTCTTAATTATTAGGATATTAAATAAAACTTGTACGAATTTTTATGGATTTTTATGAATTAATTTACATATTTTAATAAATAGAGTAAGTATCTATATAGGTCAATTATACCTATATTTTGAGGTGTTTGATTTTATAAAAATAATAAATAGTCTCCAAAAATTATGAAATAATTTATGGTGAAAGTACAAGATCATGAAATAATTTGAAAATTATAAAATTAAGAAAATAATAAATAGGCTGTGTTACATAAAATAAATAGCCCAGAAACCCCTTTGTCTTTTGGTCCCAAAACCGACTTTTTGCAAACGGATTCCGAATTCAATGAAACCACCTTTATTAATTAGATAATATTATTTTATGAACTTTAAAGGTGAGTAGAGTGAAATTGGAGTTCGTATGAGGAAGTTATGATGTTCGGAAGTTGAGATTTTGACAATTTGTAAGCTGGATTTCTTGGCATATTTACAGGGTAGTATTTTTAACTTATTTTTATATTTTTATTTACATTTTTATGAATAATTAGGAGAAAGTTTTGGTGAAAAAATATGTTAAGATGAAATAATTAAAATTCTTTGAAGTTTTGTATTTATTTGATAAATAGTGAAAGGCGTGGATTCACGTGATAGATTATTTTTATTTGGTTTTCTTTCCTTATCTCCCCCTACTTATTGGTTTGTCGACCAATCCATGCTGACTTGGTCTCAGGGGTTAGGCTATAAATATATCTTACAGCTATATTTATAGTTTAAGTCATATTGCATATATATATACATATATTCCATATGCCTTTGTCTTTCTTTTCTGATTCTTTATTTATTTACATGAGTTTAATGGTTAAAAGTGAATATTTACACATGAATGGAGTTTTGTTAAAGTATGAGAATTAGTGAGTATTTACATGTATTTGTTAAGGGTTTTAAGACAAAATGCGATAGAAAAGTTAATGAATCATGGATTCATCAATCATCTGGCCAATTTTCGAAATTTTTGGACTTCATTTGATATCTTAATTGAATTAACTTCAAATTGGCTTGCTGGTTGCATGTGTCCTGCATAGAAATAGAAAAAGACCAAAAAAAATAATTCCCTGAAAATCCCACACTTGATCTTTGCTAAAATTTACCTAAGGAGACAGATGCCTCCCTGAGTTCGACCTTGGACACTACCAAGTAAAAAAAACACCGCTTGAAATTGACTCAAATCTGATTAAAGTGGTTTTTTATTAGCCCTCTCGTATCCGACTGCAACGAACGATTAACAATTAATTTGGACGTTAACTTGACCGAATTAACTAAGGGTGCGGGGCAGTTCATCAAAATGGCGCCATTGCCGGGGAGGCACGGCTTAGGTTAATTTTTAGTCAAATTCCGAGTGTTTGATTTTCTTGCCCCGGGTAGTCTGACCCCCGGTTTTCTTGTAATTATTTTCTCTTTCTTTTTATTTCTTTGCATTATGTTATTTTTGTGTCACTCTATAACCTCAATTTGTTTTTGTGCGAGGAACGCGAGGAGTCGACGACGCTACGACAATCGAGCATTTAAAATTGTTGAGTGAAAGAGAGGTTTTGTAAATTTTTATTTTAATTTTATTATTTCTTTTTTGCATCATTTTCAGCGGTTCCCGTTTGGGATCTCGCGCGTGTAAGTATAGTGGAACTGTGTCCACGTGTGCTGTGTGGGTGAATGTAACTTAGCTTGCACTAGCGGCTCCCCGAGCCAATCTAGGAATTGCTTGTGCTCGTAATCATTAGGACCACACAACTCACTTAAAAGACGCACTTAGACCGCAGGTTTTAGCCAAAATAACATGTTCTTCACGCTAATAGAACTGCTTGTCTAAGAGTGGCTTTCATCGCCTGCATTTGCATTTAGATAAAGTTTTCAATTCTATTTTGCATCCTGCATAAAAAAGGGAGAAGGGATCACTGTAAGTCTCCTGAACTCAGCATCGCATCATTGTTTTATCTTGCATCGGCTTTTTCTCGATTTTCCCCCTCAGATTTTCACATTCAATTAAACGGGAATTGGGACTGTCCGATAGGTGTGCTATGTGGTTGACTTAATCAGTGAGAACTTAACTAAAAATCGGGACTGCTAAACAGTATTAACCAAAAAAAATAAAATTTGAAAATTATTTGCGGGAGATTAATCCCCGACCTTGTTTTCAAGCTGAGTGAGGGTACTTGAGTGTCTATGAACACCTTAAGGCAGAGCCCAAATCCCCACCTTCCATATCACGTTCTGATTGATCCTAGCAAATATCACAAGTCGAATAATTTCAGATTCATTGACTAGTACCAAGTATCCTCCGCCTGTCTCAGGTAGATAGGGGCAAAATTGCGGTACTTTGCGACAAGTTGCCAGTAATCCCCCCCCCCGGGGTGAAGTTCCGGCCTTGTCAGCCTCCGCCTGCTTGCAGGTAGATAGGGGTGTGGTCATTGAATCCATCGACTTGGGATAGGAGCAAAGAAAGGAAGGACCGGCGGTATCTTAGGTGGCAGGTTAAACAGGGAAGACGCATCCGGCTCTGAGCCAACTTCCCTATAGGCCGCGTAAACCTTGCTATTTTTGCTTGAAAATCACACTTAAAAACTACAAGATTAATTGGACTCGATTTCGAGTCCTTCACTGTGTTGAGTGTGAACCCAGGGTTTTGGATTGATTTGCTTGCTTCAGGTAGGAGTAAAATCCTATCTTCTTCTTGCCACATCAAGATGAGTAACTGGGGAGATCTCGACGCGTTATTTACCGATCTCTCTATGAGTCACCCAAGTAACTCATCTTCATCGGCCCAAGCGCACCTTGGACCACCCAGGACTCATGACCCTCTTGAGTCTTGGTTCCCTCATACTCAGGGTGGTTACTCTCAAACCAACCCTTTCATCTCCTCCGAGATTACCGAGGAAGACCATCGCCTCAGTAATCCCTTCCATGATTTGTCCTCTGACACCGATCTTATCTCCCAACCATGACTAGAGGACAAGATGCCGCCAAAGATGCCACCGGATGAGGAACAAATACGACAGATTCTTTCTCGCCTTGTCGAAGCCGAACAGAAGAATGCAGATCTCACGACGCGGATGGGACAGATCATAGTAGAAGGAGGAATCGACCGACCAATGGTCGATACCTACAACCCGACGGAGAACGAGATTCAGAATTGGTTAGCACCAGCGGTTCCCGCCCAGGCATTTGAGCTGAAGCCCCACTTCCTTAGTTTGCATCTGAAGTTCAACGGAAACATAAATGAAGAACCGTACACCTTCCTCCGTGACTTCGAGCTGGTGTGCAACAATATTAGCCATCCCAATGTTGGCCAAGATTATATTCGACTGAAGGCCACCCCTTTTGCCTTAGGAGATAAGGTTGCTCATTGGCTGAAGAACTTAGGGGTGATATGTACTACCTGGATGCAGTTCAAGGACCTCTTCCTGAAAAAGTTCAGAGGAAGAAGAGGAGGAGCATCACCACCACCATCGCCGGCAGAAGAAGAGGACATCTGAGTCCTCGAAGCAGCACTCTCACATCCACATGGAGTCCGACGAAACCGATGAAGAGCATGCGCCTCCATCTGAGGAGGATCGTCCAGCAGTCGCGGAAGAAGCATCACCGGTTTCGCCTCAGCATTTTCTTTTCAGTCAGAGTCAGAATCCTAGTTTGTTTCAGAGTCAGCGTCATGTAAAGAACTCAGTTCCCGAAGTTAATGAAAATCTTTCAGTTTCCGAACATGAGTTGGAGTCAATAATCCCTTTCCCCCGAGCTCTCAAGGGTGGAAAGAAGAAAACCAAAAAAATCCAAAAAGATGACCCTGAGATGGCAGAGTTATGCAATAAATACATCGAGGTCACAATCCCCTTTGACAAGTACGTGGAGATGACCCCTGCATTCCAAAAATACCTTAAGGTGCGATGCACACCTACTAGGGTTAGCAGGAAGACCAAAAGCCATGTTGAGAAACACGTTTTATCAGTAGCCACGACTTGTGCAATAAAGAACTCGTTTCCTAGGAAACGAAGAGACATGGGTGCACATTATGTAGTGAGTCATGTTGATGACATCACATTTTCACGCACTCTCCTGGACAATGGTTCCTCAGAGCGGCTTAATCTCGGACCTCTTAGGAAATCTAGAGCCCTTCTACAGTTTTCTGATAAATCAACCAAGAGGTCCCAAGGAGAATTGAGGAACATTGTGATCAAAGTCGAGGGGCAGGAATACATGGTGGACTTCACTGTCCTGGATATGGAAACCCCTCGTAATCGGAGAGACTCCCAGATCATTCTAGGTAGGCCCTTCCTCAGAACAGCAGGGGCCTTATTTGATTATAAGATCGGGAAGATTCAGTTCCAAACTCCAGGCGGAGATGAGGAACTCGAAATGAAGCAGACAAGATGGCAGAGACCGGATTCAGAATCCAGCACCGAGTACTCTTCTACCGGAACAGACTGCAATCATGTAGACACAGTTGGGCCATGGAGACAGAACCCAACCAGCACCGATGAGTCCCTCCCCTCCGGAGATGATCCAGTGCATGAATCAGTTTGCGAGGACCTCAGAGACGAGTACAGCTTAGAACCTGCATCGCCCTACATCTTCGATGACGTAGAGGCCCAGTTGGGCCTGTTTGTCCTCCCTTCTTTAGGACAATCGGAAGATGAGGATGACGAGTCGGACGTGGCTTTTGCCGATTGCATGGAGACTTTTGACGATCCGATTCCTGAGCCAAACAACTTGGTGGCACCTATCGCAGAGAAAGATCCAGCCACTTCCAACACCGAGCCAGATCAGATTGAGCCAGACTTCTTAGACGATCACACTATTCCTGAGCTCAAACCCTTACCCACAACCTTAAAATACGCCTTCCTTGCGGGTCAGGACAAGAAATTTCCGGTCATCATCAGTTCGCGATTGACCGAGGAGCAGGAATCTCGCTTGCTAGAGATCGCAGAGAAAAACCGCAAGGCGATAGGCTGGAGCATTTCCGGTCTCCACAGGATAAATCCCGCTCTGTGTCCGCACCATATTTACTTAGAGAACGAAGCCAAACCCTCTCATGAATTCCAACGCCAGTTGAATCCAAATTTACGAGAGGTCGTGAAGAAGGAAATAGAAAAATGGTGCAACGCGAGTTTCATTTACCCAATTTCCGACTCTAAGTGGGTGGCCCCAATCCATGTTGTCCTGAAAAAGTCGGGAATTCAGACGACCACCAACGAGGACGGAGAGGAGATCGTGACGAGAGTGCCCACGTCGTGGCGTGTCTGTGTGGATTACAGACGCTTGAATGCCGCGAAGAAGAAGGATCATTTCCCCTTGCCATTCATTGATCAGATCTTAGAGAGACTAGCGGGTAAAGAGTTCTTCTGCTTCTTAGATGGGTTCTCAGGCTACAATCAAGTAGCCATAGCTCTGGAGGACCAGGAAAAGACCACATTCACATGCCCCTTTGGTACCTATACTTTCAGGCGCATGCCTTTTGGGTTATGCAATGCTCCAGGTACTTTCCAAAGATGCATGATTGCTGTATTCGACGAAATAGTCGGTGAATTCCTGGAAGTCTTCATGGATGACTTCTCGGTCCACGACGATTCCTTCGATTCCTGTCTTAGGAATCTGGACCGAGTCCTAAAAAGATGTTGTGAGGTTAATCTGGTGCTCTCCTGGGGGAAAAGTCACTTCATGGTGAGGGAGGG
Source organism: Ottelia alismoides (assembly GCA_037367405.1). Classification (NCBI taxonomy): domain Eukaryota; kingdom Viridiplantae; phylum Streptophyta; class Magnoliopsida; order Alismatales; family Hydrocharitaceae; genus Ottelia; species Ottelia alismoides. The sequence continues at coordinate 44,144 of JAZKJV010011896.1, read as the reverse complement.
CATAGTGTTGGGGCACGTCATCTCCAAGAGAGGAATGGAGGTTGACCCTGCCAAGGTGGATGTGATAAGACGACTCCAGCCACCATCCAACGTTAAGCAGTTGCGGTCGTTCCTCGGGCATGTTGGATTTTATCGAAGATTCATTAAGGATTTTTCAAAAATTGCCCGGCCGCTAACTGAGCTTTTAGGCAAAGACATGGAGTTTATTGTTTATCACAAATGTCTTGAGGCCTTTAAGCTTTTGCAGGGAATGATAATGGACGCACCCATCCTACAAGCCCCAGATTGGTCTCTACCTTTTGAGATCATGACGGAGGCCTCAGACTATGTTGCTGAGGCTGTGTTGGGACAAAGAAGAGATGGCGTCCCGTTCGCAATTCACTACGCAAGCAAAGTGCTTGACATCGCTCAGCGTAACTATACAGTTACAGAAAAGGAAATGCTTGCGGTAGTTTTTGCCTTGGACAAATTCAGATCTCACCTAATTGGATCCAAGGTAACTGTGTTCACTGACCATACGGCAGTACGGTACCTGATGGAGAAGAAGGACGTGAAGGCGCGTCTTCTTCGACGGATTTTACTTATCCAAGAGTTTGATTTGGACATCCGTGATAAACCTGGAAAGAAGAACGTAGTGGCCGATCACCTTTCTCGTCTCGAAGATCTTAATACTTCGAGGATTCATCAATTTGAGACTCCTTCCCTGACGAGTCGATTTTTGTTATCGACTCACTCCCATGGTACGCCAATATCGTGAATTATCTTGTCTCCAAGAAAGTTCCCAAAGAATGGCCCAAGAGCCAAATCGACCGACTGAAGTCGGACGCTAGACACTACCATTGGGAGGATCCGATCCTTTTCTTTGAAGGATCGGATTGTGTCTGGAGACGATGTATTCCTCAAGAGGAATACCAGAGTGTCCTTTCTTTATGCCACAGCTTAGAGGCAGGAGGACACCACTCCGGAAAGAGGACCGCATGGAAGGTACTTCAGTGTGGCTTCTACTGGTCGACTCTGTTTTGCGATGCCACCGCCTTCGCGAAGTCGTGCCCAGTATGCCAGAGAATGGGAGGAACCGTCGGTTCTAAGGATGAGATGCCAATGCAGTCGGTCATCATTTGTGATGTCTTTGATGCCTGGGGCATCGATTTCATGGGCCCATTCCCTGTTAGCCACGGGTTCGAATATATCCTTCTTGCAGTTGATTATCTATCCAGATGGTTGGAGGCTATCCCGACCCGAGCCGCAGACAGCAGAACTGTCTGTAATTTCATCAGAGAGCACATCATCTCTAGGTTCGGGATCCCCAAAATGATGATATCAGACGGGGATAGCCACTTTGTGAATCGGGAGGTGAAGAAACTCCTGAAGGACTACGATATCGAACACCGTGTCGTGAGTCCTTACCACCCACAAACCAATGGTATGGCTGAGGTGTCAAATAGGGAGGTGAAAACCATATTGCAAAAGCTTGTCCGCCCGGACAAGAAGGACTGGTCTCAGATCTTGGATCAAGTCCTCTGGGCGTATAGGACGGCTTACAAGACACCGTTAGGCACCTCCCCATTCCGAATGGTATTCGGAATGTCATGCCATTTGCCCGCATAGTTAGTGCACAAATCAGAATGGGCAATCAAGAAAGTCAACTGGAACACGCACCTTGGGCAAAAGCAAAGAGACAAGGATCTGAATGAGCTTGTGGAAGTCAGAAACCGCGTATATGACAACAGTTTGGTGTACAAGGACAAGGTGAAGCATTGGCATGATAGATACATCAGACGGAAGACCTTTGTTCCTGGACAGAAGGTATGGTTGTTCAATGCGAGGCTGAAGATTTTCCAAGGCAAGTTGAAGTCTAAATGGACGGGCCCATTTGTCGTCCGTACGGTGCAAGATAGTGGATGTGTCGAGATCTCAGATCTCGCAGATGACGCACCGACATTCCTAGTGAATGGACAGCTATTGAAGCACTTCGTCGAATCTAATGAGCAGTTAGTCCATGTAGAGGAGATTGTATTCATGCGCGAGACAGACTCAGCATATACACCTCGAGCCGCATATGAGACCTTGCAGCAGTGAGCTCCACCCATCCGCAGTATCTCGAAAGATTCAGACCGACTCATCTGTATATATCATCATTCTTGTACATTCTATCCTTTCTCCCGCGACTCTGGTAGACCCACCCCGCTTCATTACATCATTATCCTTGATTATACTTAGGATAACCATATCCTAAGTATAGGGGGGAGGAGTCACTTGAGTCGATTCTCTGTACATTCTACAGATCACATTGGTCCTCATACTCACTTCCGTCCTATACTTAGGCTGACCTGAGCCTAAGTATAGGGGGGACCGATGCCCGCATTGTATATTCATCCACTTCTCTCCTTGACCTCGTCCGCCCCACTTTTTGACTTTCTTCTACACTTAGGCTGCCAAAGCCTAAGTATAGGGGGGGCGGTCGATTTCTATACATTTTTCTTTCTCTTTAGCTCTCCTACACTCAGCACGAGCTATGTCTTTTTCCTCGCTCTTCGTGCTCTAAGGACATAGCACACGCTAAGTATAGGGGGGCGTGTATATATTACATATATACTTTACCCATAGCTCGTACTTTTGCGTATTTTCGCATACTTTTGTATATATTTTACAATAATTACGTGTGGGTAAAAAGTTAAAAAAATAGGCTTCTTATTTACTCTTGCATATCATTTCTGCATCTAAAAAGAAAAGAAAAAGAGTCTTGCATTTTCATTCATCTTCATAGCATGACATCTCATCTCATCTGCATACTTTGCACATGCAAAGTGAAAAGTTAGTGGGTTCTGAACCAAGTTATGAGTAGATATTGAGGATGGACCTGATTTGACCTTAATTCACTTAATTTCAGAGGAACCTTATAGGATCTGGAGTTAAGATTTCTCAGGTCAAGTGACTTAATTCTTTGAGTCTGCAAGTCTATGTTCACATGTCATCTTAATCAGTCTAAGTAGAATATCTCATGCACACGCATGATTCTTTTAGACAGTGACCTAACTTGGACAAGCACAATGCACGTAGCTCTTCATTGATGAGGTGGTGAGGAGGTAGAATCCTTTAGCTTGGAGTAGCACACGGGTGGAAACATCCGTCCTCCTCTAGGGAGGGTAGTGCATCTCAACCTAGTCTGGTGGTGTTGACATTTAAGGACGGGATGCTGTGGGTTGCAATAATGCTTCAAAAGAGGGATAGTCTACTGGCTCAAAGGAAAAACTCCTGATGTACATGCTGCACCTTGTATATAGTTCCAAAAAAAGAAAAAAAATGAAAAAATGCAAGAACTCCAAAAAAATCAAACAGGTCCAAGTGAAAAAAAATAATAATACCTGTCGGAGTATGTATATTAGCAAAGAAAAAGCAGCTGGATGACTTGGCTACACTGGTCAGGCATCCCGGGATAGGTAGCTACAGTGGCCGCCGTCCATTCTTTTCTCTACCCCCTCCTCTTGAGCTGGTCGCACTTGAACTTAGAAGGGAATACCCCGCTCCTCGAGGAAAGAGTTACTGGACCGGGTTATTTGAGTTACCTTGTTATGGAAGGCTGGTTCAGAGTCATTTCTGATGTGGAGAGTTACATTTCACTTACACAGTACAAGTGAGAATCATAGTCATCAGAAATTTGCGTCTGAGGATTTGTTCTGACCTGACTATTGAGGAGTCTTGAATAGAAGACTTGTGGAACTTGAAGTCTGTTAGGTCTTAAGTTCAGGTCCCAATAAGGTTCCGCCACACAATTAATCCAAAGGTCGAGTCAAGCTCCATTTTTAACTTTTGTTCATGACCTTGGTATGGAACCCAAAATCATTTCACTCTTGCATTTCATCTAGTTGCTCGGGGACGAGCAAGGTTTAAGTATAGGGGGTTGATGAATCTGTGATTCATCACTCTAAAAGTTAAAAATAGAGCCTTGTTCCCGAGTAAATAGAGGCATATTTCCCTTTAATAATGCATAAATAGCATCCATGCATGCATACATAAATCATGCATTTTAGCACTCCATTAGCATTTAAATAAGAAGCCAAAATCCCTTGTAAAATATCCACTTATCAAAATAACCCCTTCCTTATAATATGTACTCCTTAGATAATAATATAGGGAAGAAAGCCAGAAACCCCCCCTTGTAAATTAGCCAATAAAGCCCTAGAACCCCTGGACCGTAAAATACCCATAGATCCCTCATACCAACTCCAAAATAGGTCTACTCACTTTTAGAATAATACACATTAGAAGACCTTTAAAATAAGACTAATTTCATCCAATTTGGAGCTCGTATGAGAAAGTTGAGTTTTTGGGCCTCTTTGTATACTACATGTATGTATATTTGTATCTTTGTATTTATGTATCATATTTGACCTCTTTTCCGTCTTTGGTCAACACGAAACTTGTAGATCTCATCGAGATCTACAACTTTAATGTTTTGAGTTTTTCCAAATTCGGCCCCCTCTTCTCTCTACCCTTATTTGTTCGTCCAACCAATCACAGCAGGCCACGTGGCGCCATCTGGTTGCGCCACGCGGCCCGCCCCCTTGTCCAAGCCGCCTCTGCTCTCGGCCGTTGGATGAACACTTTCAATCCAACGGCCACTGGATGACCACGTACGCCTTTCACCTTGACCGTCAGATCAAATCCCCCTGCCCCATCTCAATCGCCCGTTCGCGCCTCTTCCTCAGCGCGCCACGTGGCGCTTGTTGCGCCCTTGGATGATGCACTCCATCCCTCCATCTCAACCGCTCAGCCCGCAGTGCATCGCAGCCCTTCGATCTTCCTCAAATCTGATCTCCGCCGCTCATCAGCGCCCTCTCCTCCGCACGACACCTGGCGCCATCACGACCTTTGGATTAAGCCACTCATGATGCAATCCACACCGCTCGCACATACTTCGCCCACATCGCGCCACGTGGGCTTCCTAACGCTCAGATCATCATGCCAGATCTCCATCCACACCGTTCCATCCCGCCTCGATCACCATCGTTGGATCACACGATGCAACAGTGGAAACCTCGTCGTCCACCTCTGGCGCCCCTCTCTCCCACGTTCTCCGCCTTGCGGGAGGGGCATCCCCTTCCTATTCTCAGCCGCGATCCCTCCACGAACGACGTCCACCACCACCTCCACGACGAACCCCACTCGTCCATCATCCTCGCCAAGCACTCCACTACCCACGTCGACCTCCATAAACGCTCCACGACCTCTTCGAACCTCGCTCCATCACCAGGCCGGTCACCTACTTCAACCTATAAATAATCGAGCACCGGCCATTGTCGCACCTATCCGCCACCCCTGAGAGACACTTCGAGCTCAGAGCTTCCGATTGGTGAAAGTAATTGCAAGTTTCTTCGAGCGAAGACGGTCGTCTTCTCCAGCGAGATCCTCAGCCACTGCCGAGTCGCAGCCCTCCTCCGCCGAGCCGTTGCTTGAGCTCAGGGACCCACCGCCCCTTCGAGCGACGATCTGGAACTCAAACTCGAGCTCCAAACCCCAGGTGAACACCTCCATCTTCCTCCGATCTTCATTTTATTTTTGCTTCATTTTTCTCGCATTTTATTCGCCGTCCACGTCCACCTTCTCGCCTCGCTTCCACTCCGCAGAGCTCTGCGTCGGAGCTCTCATATTCGCGGTACCCTCTACGCCCGCCGACGACGCACCTCGCTATCCAACATCTCCAGCTCCGCCACTTGGCCGGAGCACCCTCGCTAGACCACCTCCATTACTCCATAGGCCTCGCCGACCACCCTCCTAACTCCACAAGTTCACCCAGTGCTTCGGCTATTTTTTTAACACCTGCAGGTGCCCATCTGTGCATTGGTCGGAACTTCACCAGAGCCGTCCTCGAGCATCATCGCTAGCAACCTCCGACGGCCCTCTCCAGCTCCTGAGACCATCAGCATCTTCGCCGCATCGCCACGCTTCTACTGGGATATCTCCGACACCTCGGAGAGCTTCATCGTCACGAGGAGGGACGGGCGGAGCAAAAGCCCCGTCGCCGGAGCCCCGCCATCTCCTCCGCAGGCGGCGGAGGACCATCTGAGGAGAAGCCCCAGCTGCCGTTCGATCACCTCGATCGAACGGTCGATTTCGAGCCACGTCGCCACTCAGTCGAGCTTCCCAGGTGTTGTTGGATCCTTCCAGATCTAACGGCGCTTAGCGAGCCACGTGTCCCACATCTGGAGCAGCCAGGAGCCGTTGGATCAACTTAGATCCGACGGCCTGTGGTCTCGCCACGCGTCTTCACCGCCATCCGTTGGATCGAGCTTGATCCAAGGGTCCGCAATACGCCACGCAGACGAGGTCTGAGCCTCTTCCCCGACCCTAGGCTCGGACCACCCGAGGCTAGCCGAGCCTCCAACCGAACCTCCAGGAGCATCCGAGCCGAGCCCCGAGCCTCGTACGCCGCCCGAGCCTAGGCCGACCACGTGAGGAGCTTGTGCGGCCTGGGAATTTTGCACCAAGGCCCTGGAAGTTTTTCATATTTGCAAAAAGGTCCCTGTGAAGCAGACCCCACATAAGGAGCACGTGCCTTTGGAGCAATTGCATATCAGTCCCCTGCATTATAGGTAATTGCATTTAAGTCCCTGTCAGCATATTTCTTTATGTAATTTTATTTTCTTGTATTGCAAATACACCCCTGTGTTTGCACGCATCCCTAGGTCGCATTTTACATCATTTTTAAATTCCAGAAGTTGCATTTTGTTGAGTAACTTGTCCTCTATCTATTGTGCCACGTGTCACATTTTTGTAATTACAGTAGATTTTTAAATAAATTAATTGGTTGATCTGTGTAATATTTTGCCCACTGAGACCTTTTAATTTATAATTACTTTTCTGTGATTCAAAAAATTCTCAAAAATTCACAATAACTCTAGGATATTGAACTTAACCTTGTATAAAAATTTCATGACATTTGCACACATATCGAGGCCTGAATAAATTGTTTAGTGATTTTCTTATTTTAATTTTAATAAATTCATTTCACATTGAAATTAAGATCTGTCAATTTTCCTGGATTCTTTATCATTAGAACTATCTAGGATAATTTCATTTCCTGAAAAAGATGTGATTTTTTTATTTATTAAAAATAAATTAGTGAAAATCACCCTGTCTGCATGTTTAATTCACTGTAAATTCATTTAGTGTCTAAAAATTCCTAAAAAATTAAGGTAGCTTAGTTTCATCATAATCCATCATCTGGCTAATTTTCAGAATTTTTGGACTTCATTGGTATCTTAATTGAATTAACTTCAAATTGGCTTGCTGGTTGCATGTGTCCTACATAGAAATAGAAAAAGACCAAAAAAATAATTCCCTGAAAATCCCACACTTGATCTTTGCTAAAATTTACCTAAGGAGACAGATGCCTCCCTGAGTTCGACCTTGGACACTACCAAGTAAAAAAAATCACCGCTTGAAATTGACTCAAATCTGATTAAAGTGGTTTTTGATTAGCCCTCTCGTATTCGACTGCAACGAACGATTAACAATTAATTTGGATGTTAACTTGACCGAATTAACTAAGGGTGCGGGGCGGTTCATCAACGACTAAACACGATGATGCATGTAGAGTAAGAGATGCGTACCCGACTCCAGCTCTCAACATGCAGAATGATCCATGCATAAATTTAAAGACAGAAATAAACCTATCTAAATTATGCATGAAGAAATCGGCCTTAGACAGAAAATTTCTACTCGCGAAGCACAATAGCTAACGGGTCAGCAAGAGGGGTCGGGGTCCGGTCTCTGATGCCGATCGGTGTCCACCACAACGGATCCTGCCAGTGCTGTATACGGCCTCTAGCGGCACGTGACCCCTCAGGTGACCTAGTTAACATTTTTATTAGTGAATTAATTAAAAAGGTATAATTAATCGATCTATGGGAACGTGCAATTAATTAGGGTTGGGCCTTAATAATTACATCATAAGGCAAGCAAAAATCCTAAGGCTAAGGCTAAAACCTTCGAGAATCAACAGAAAATAAAAAGCGATCAAAAGCAAAAACCAGCGAAAATCGCGGTGAGGTCCCCTGAGCTCACCAGTGCTCGACGAAACAGACCCCGAGATAACTACCAAGTCTGAGAGTGTCTGAGTGTCTGTCATGTATTATTACAATAATAATGAGCAAGAAAAACTAAGCTAAAACTAAGATAACACTCCCCACACTTATGCTCCTCCTCTCTCACGCTCTCATGCGGCTCGATGCAGAAGCGAGTTGCCTCCAAGTCACACGAGTGCGTCGGCTCTCCGAAGAAAGCTGCCCTCGATCGTCGGGCCCTCGTAAGAAAAGCCAAGCAAAAGTGTGTCAGTCCAAAAGTTATTATAATAATTAAAAATAAAATAAAATAAAATGAAAAATAAATGCAAGAAAATAAAAACAAATAAAAGAAATAAAAACACAAATAAAAGCAAACAAAAACAAAAATAAAAAGAAAATAAATAAGAGAAAATAAAAAGATGAAAAAGAAAAAGAAAAAAATATGTGAAACGGAAAACTGACTACTAAGTAGTGCTCCCCGGCAACGGCGCCATTCTGATGGGCGTCCCAAACGATTAAGGGTAAAAGGTATCAATGGTCGTTGCGACCTCAACCACTCGGGTCGGACTCAATCAAGAAACTCCAGACCACGAAAAATAGAGATAAATCAATCAAGCAAGCAAATAACGGTCTCGCTATTTTATTTTACCTGGTATAGCTACCAGGGTCGAACTCAAGGAGCACGAAATGCGTAAGCTAAGAAGTAGTCGGGATCCAAAAAGAAATAAAATAATTTGGTGGATTTTATATTTTTCAATTTTTTTATAATTTTTAATATTTAGAAAAGGTGTAAAAGAGATCAAAAATTCACAAATAATCAATTATTTAACATATCAAAAATACTCAGAAAATTCAAATAAAAATATATTTTTTGGTTTTAAAAATTTCAAATATTTTTTTAATTTTCTTGAATTTTTCAGATTTTTAAATATTTTTGTAAAAATGAAATAAGACCAAAACCACTAAATAGTTTACAACCTGAACCTAAAGGTAATTTAAAATTATTTAAAATGCCTATAAAATTCAAGCGGCAATTTTATGATAAACTACAGATAAAAACCTAACTACATAAACTTAAAATGCATTTTTTTGAAATTTTTATGAATTTTTAGCAATTTTTCCAAGGTTTTTAATGTTTTTCAATTTTTATGATTTTTATAAATGCAAATGTAACAAAAATTGGATAGAAGCAACAACAAAGAAAAACAAGCAGTCATTAATTTTTTTGGAATTTTTAAGGGTTTTTTTTCTAATTTAGTTGATTTTTAAAAATAGACAGAAGCAATTATTAGGGTTTTTGAATTTTTAAAAATAATAAATGAAAACAAAAAGAATCCAAAAAATCATTGAAACTCCTACACCATGGCAGGAGTCATGTATCGAAATTTCATGAATTTTGGACGAAATTTGTTATTTATTGAATTAAAAATAAAAGACACATCACATAGGGACAAATATGCAATTATTAAAAAGTGTCCAGCCAAACAATAACATGTGGAAATAGTCCAGGGCTCAATTTGCAAAACAACCAGGTCCGCACGTGGGAGGTACATGAACCAGGCACTCAGGGGTATAATTGCAATTCCTATTTATAAACATTCATTCAATAACAACGATGAAGTCTAGGTGAAAACATGAAAATATCTTAAAGTCACGTGGGGGATCCACGTGCTACACAGTTGAAAGGACTAAAGTGCAAATACCAAAACTATAGGGTCCTCAGTGCAAAATATCTGAAATAAACACAATGGCTAAAAATATTTAAAGAACTAACTAGTAAAAGGAAATAACTGCAGGGGTAGCAGAGCAAATTACCCAAGCCGCCCGTCGCGCGTAGGGTGACAAGTGGCGTGCTCTGACTGGATGACTACGTGCGGCTCTGGCGCTGGCAGCTGGCGAATCCAACGGTCTGCAGAGGGTGCGAACGTGGGCATACGGGGCCATTAGATGTCAGATCTAATAGCCTGACAGGTGCAGACTCTGGACGACCATGATGAAATCTGGGCGATGGGCGTAATCCAACGGCAGAGGGAAGATCTGGAAGAACTCCGCCTGGGAGAGGTTCACCGGAGCACCGAGGGAGATCGGCGACTCCGATGAACGATCGGACGACGACAGTCTACTCACAAGGCTCCTCCGTGTCGGGCGGACGGGTCTGATGAGCTCGTCAATGGTTGGATCTCCTAGAAGGTGGACTGGACCTGGGTGAGCTCCGACGAAGCTGGGCTAAGGCGATCTGGGGCGTATCCCATTCTACGACCTTCATAGGAAAGCTTTAACTCGAAGAATAGCTCCGGTCAAGGTTATTTGACCTAAAATGACAGGAAGCGATGACGAATGGAGGTGGGGGTTCCGGCGAAGCGACAAAAGGAACCTAGGTCCTAATCTTGCCTCGAATAGCTAAGATTCGGGTGATCAGGTTGCATAAGGATGGTGATTGTGAGCGAGTCGATCGATCGGAATGGATAAGGGTGGCTGATGAAGCTCCGACCGGTGGGTCGGAGCTGGCGGAGCGGCGGATGAAAGATTCGAAAGATATGGAACTGGGATCGAAATGGAGGCTACATGAGGGTCCTATCTGAATCGTAAGCTCCAAGGGGTGCTGTCGAAGGGGGTCTTTGCCTCAACCTCGTCGCAGAAGGCAGAGGAGGCTCGTCACGGCAGAACTCCAGCCACGAAGTTCGAGCGTCGGCTGCAGCTGTCTTCTCCGATCACCAAGGCCCAAATCCGATTGTTGTCACCAAGGGGAGTGATTTTAGGGTACCAGGGAAGAGTGCGGCGCGAGCTGAAGGTCTAGGGAATCGAATGAAGACTTTATAGGCAGTCCCAGGTGGCTGGAGAGATCGGGTGAGAGTGCGCAATCCGAGGAGGATCGCAACTCCCTAGGGATCCATGAGGATCGCTGATCCACTGGGCATAAGCGGGTGGTGAAATCAGGGCAGGAGATAGGAAGATCCACTCCAAAGAATTCAGAGAAGTCGGGTGCGTGAGACGGATCTGCGAAGGGGACGGTCCGGGAGGGTGAAAAACGGAAGGCGGGAGTCGCTAAGTAATGGCCTGACAAATCAGGCTCACTGTCGCTAGGCCACTACTCACACCTTCTCGTTTACCATCAATTAACCCACACAATCAATCAACCAATGAAGAGCAAGGATTAAAATTTATTATACCCTACTAAGAATGTATAATGGCAAGCAAGTAGGGGTCGAACACAAGAAGCAAAGGAGTAAAGCAGACTAAATAAAAGTCAAGTGCCCTATGTCTTGTATATCACTTAGCCAAAGAGGACCATTTTATGTGTTTTAAATTTTAAATTTTATTTTTTTTTTAATTTTTGGTTTTATCTTTTTATATTTGATTTTTAATTTTCTGAATTTTTTATTTTCTTTTTATTTTTTATATATTTTTTTATATTTTCTTTTCTTTTAATAAAAGAAGTGCACAATATAAGAAAAGCAAGATAATATATTTCTAAAAAGAGGCAAAAATACTCAAAATTCAGGAAATAAAAACTTTTTGTGCTTTTTATATTTTCTAGTGGTTTTGTGATTTTTTCTATATTTTTCCTATTATTTGGGTATTTTTAAGGTCAAAAATACTGAAAACAGTGATCAAAGTTGCTGGCCAAAATTAAAATGAGGATGAAAAATATCTAAAAAAATAAAAAATTCCTCAAATTAATTTTACAACAAAGAGAATGAAAAGGAAAAAATTTAGAGACAAAAATTAGATTTTTAAGATTTTTCTGGAAATTTTAATATTTTTATGAAGTTTTAAGGGGTTTTCTAATTTTTAGGAGTTTTATTTTGAATGTTTTAATGATTTTTGGATTGAAGTTAACACACACAGAAACACACAAAAAAGAAATTTTTGGAATTTTTCAACGGGTTTTAATATTTTTTGGTATTTTTTAATGCGAACAATAGAGAAAATGCAAGTTTTTGAATTTTTATAAATATCAAAATGCCATAAAAATGAAAAATAGAAATATGGCATGAAAGTAGAATGAAACAGGAGCTTATACTAATTTTTTTGGATTTTTTACAGTTTTATAGATGCATGAAATAAATAAAAACAACATAGAGAAAAATCGATACTGGTCGGGGCATATATGTAAATATCCATAAAGTCGAGGGCCACAGTGCAATTTTCCAGAAGTTTATAACTAATTAATTAAGTTCCAGTATCATTCACAAATAACCAATCATCCAGGGGTACAGGCGCAAAATTTCCGAAGTCACATGCACAAGGCACGTGACTCGCAAGGACCTGTTTGTAAATATCAAAAACTTGAGGGGCAACTTTGCAATTTTTTTCCAAAAATATTACAACACTACAAAATACTCCTGGACTAAATCAAAATACCCAAAATTGTGAGGTTATTTCTACAAAAATGCCCAGGCCTGCACGTGAAGTGCACGTGCCTAACATGGACCTAATTGTAATTATCAAGAACTCTAGGGGCTTGATTGCAAATACTCTAAAAAGTTAACACTATATTAAAATGTTCTAGACCTAAAGCGAAATAAAGAAACCCCAAGGGGGTCCTTGCAAAATGTTCACGCACCCACGTACGCGTGTCACGTGCGGTGACGTGGACAAGGACCTAATCGCGAATAGTCAAAACCCTGGGGGCTTAACTGCAAATGTTACAAATATTTAAAACGTCCAATGAAATTTGATGAATTAAATATAAAATACAAAAAGGCGCTTTGGCTAAAGTGCAAAATACCCAACTGGGCGAGATCCAACGACGTGCAGCGCTTCACTAAACCACGTGGCGCGCAGAGGGCGTGCGATACCGGTTCGTAGCGAACATCAGGGATTAGATCTCCAATGGGGTCTTGCGGTCGATGCACGCGATGATCCGATGGGTGCTGCTTGTCTTGGAGATCAGCCTTGATCGGACGGTTGGAAGGCGATGACGAAGAACGGGGAAGAACTCGCAACGAGGCGAGCTTCCCCCATCCAGATCTTCCTCCTCCGGCCCCCGTTGACACTCCAAAATGGCTGACGACACCCCAGGACCGATCCTCTGTTGACTGGAGGCTTCAAAACACTCTGGCGAACAACGGATCTCACCAGCGGCGACGGCGAAGCACGGTGGCTCCAGGTACATCCGGTGAAGCACAAAAGCAGCCCCAGATACTTGGTTGGGCTTCGTACATGCAAGAAGAGCGTGAAGGCGTTGGGGGCAAAATTCCCTAACTCCGTGGAGGGTGTAAAAGACGTGAGTAGCGGCGTGGAAATGATTCGACATCGGTCGACGAAACTTGATGCCGGCCAACGTGAAATCCGAGGGATTTGGCGATGATTAAGCGAGAGATAATGGAGGGCGAAATGCGGGGGGTGATTTTACAGCTAATCTAAGACCCAAAGAAACGACAAAACAAGGGGGAAAATTTATCACCAAGGGCGCGTGGGAAGAGAGCTCCGGCGAGACCTCCGGCGAAGGGATACACCTCGATTCAACACCCTCGAAGATCTCCAAAGATGGGGATCGATTCCTGCTGTCACCAGGAAGACCCTTAGATACCTAAGGACTAGGTTGAAGGGTGGAAGAGCGATCAAAGATAGAAGGGAAGTCAGGGGTTTTCTATTTGAAGAGTTGATGGATGGCTCCCAAGATGGATGTGAATCTCTCGATTCAGCGACCCAACACTCGAAGCAATCCCCGGGCATGAATCACCATTCCTCGAGGGACAAAAGTCAAGAAGGCCCCAACACGAGATGATGAAAGGTTTTGCCTAGAAAAATTCGCAAAATGAGCCAAAAAATGCAGTCTGACACCCGGCCAGAACTCGGACAGAGAGTTGACCGAGGTCAACCAGGGAAAGAACCTGGTTGGTCCATGTGGACCAACCAGAAAAATCCCTGGAAAAAAAGAATTGTAAATTCATTTTAAAATAATAAATGGTTTTAATATTTTTAGTTTATTAATTAAAAAATATTTATTATTTTGTAAAGTATTTTATTACGATTTTTATTTATTTTTTCGAGGTATTAAATTACAAGTTTCCTTAGGTATATACATCTATATATTTTATTATTTTATTTTTATTTTGTACATTTAATTTTATTTATTTTGTTTATCATTTTATAAATTTATAAAATATTTTTATACACTTAAATATATTTTTATTTTATTTTTCTGAAGTATTTTGTACACTTAATAAAATGAAAGTATTAATTATACAAGTAGATTTATAGGTTTTATACCTATGTATTTTATACAGGTATTTTGTTTTTGTATTTTCTTTAGGTTTTTATCTGACTTTAATGTACACATATATTGTAAATAATATCTACAAAATTATAAAAATATAAAATTATAAAAATAATGAAGAATAAATAAAATGAATATTTAAATCTTGTACAAGTATACAATAGGGTTTCAAAACTCAACTTTCAAACCGTAGCTCCGCAAAATGCGAGACCACCTTCATTCAATAGCTTATTGAAAATTATATACAATTAAAGGTGATTTTGATGTGTTTCAAGTTTTTATTAGGGCGATACAAGTCTGGGAAGTTGGGATTCTAGAATTGTATTCAGACCATAACTTTTTATCTGTACATTATTTTTAAATGAAATTAATTTTGTATTTTTCTATATTTAATTATCTACAACTTTCATGTAGAAAGATTTTTTTATTTGAGGTATAAAAAGTGGAACCAAAACTAGGTCCCAAAATGAATAAAGAATGAATAAAATAAAAGGAAATCTTTATTGGTATCTGGCCCTTATCCCCCTACTTTATTCCTTGTCGACTTATTCATCTAGATACCTAGGTCTCGGGGTTTCGGGTCATAAAATATTTGCGATATTTTATTCTTTTTCTTTTCTTTTCTTTATTCTATAATTTTGGCGTTAAAAACAGTTTTTGTACACTTTTTACACAAATATGCATGAATGCTAAAATGCATGAATTAACAGTATTTACACGCATTTACCAGGGGTTTTTAAGGCCAAAATGATAGAATAAAGATGATGAAACGTAGATTCATCATCCCCCTATACTTGCCTTTGCTAGTCCCTAGCAAACACTTATGCAATAAGTGTAAAAAAGAAAAACAAAGAAAAGAAAAAGAAGAAATGTGGATTAAATTTACTCATCGAACTTGTCTTCACAAAATCAATGTTTGGAGCTTAAGTCGGACCTTTGGAATTTAAGTGCGGGCGGAACCTTAATGGAAATCGGATTTGAAATCCAACAGCCTTCAAGAATCCCAAAACTCTGTTCAAGTCTCCTCAATAGACAGGTCAGAAATATCTCAACTCATACGCAACTATGAATCTGACTCGTACAGTGTAAGTGATAGTGGCTCTCCCCAACTAGAGTGACAAGAGACTGACTTCTCCAGTATGACAACCCAATGATTCCCCAATCCAATAACTCATTCCTCGAGGAGCGCGGTATTCCCTTCTAAGTTCAAGTGGCAACCAGCTCAAGAGGAGGGGGTGAAGAGAAGAATGGACGGTAGCCAGTGTAGCTACCTATCCCAGGATGCAAGACCAGTGTCATCAAGTCATCCAGCTGCAGGCTCACATGATATGACTTTGATGCTCAAGCTTGCTTATTGACTTTACAACATATGTACACTCAGACAGGCATTTTATTTTTATTTACAGGCCTGTCCATTTTTTGGAGTTTTTTTAATATTATATACAACAACATTTACATAGGGAGTTTTTCCTCTTTAGCCAATAGACTATCCTTCTTTTGAAGCTTTATCGCAACCCACACTCTCCTGTCTTTAGAATTCCTCATCACTGGACGGGTTGGGGTGCACTTCCCTCCCTAGAGGAGGACAAGTGTTTCCACTTGTGTGTGTCTTATACCAACAAATCCAACCCCCTCACCACTCCAATTGAGTCGAGCCATGTGAAAGGTGCAGGTGTCCAAGTTAGGTCATTATCAACAGGAGTCATGTGTGTGCTCCGAAACACTCTACTTAGGCAGTCAAGAATCCATTGAACCAAGTCTCGTGATCCTCAAAGAATTAAGTCAACTAGACCTGAAGTACCTCAATTCCAGTTCCTATGAGATTCCTGTTATTTGCTAGATTTTAAGATCCAATCAAGCTCCAATCTCTGGATTTTACTTAGACTTGTTCAACCATCAAACTCAATCTAAAAAATGCTAATGACATGCAAATGCTATGAAAAAAATATTTTTGTGATGCAATTTTCAAAGATTTTGAACTTTTTATGGATTTTTGAAAAGATGACGCATATGCATTTTTTGTGTTATTAAAAGGATTTTTCAAATGTTTTTGGATTTTAATTTTTGTAAATGTTTTTGGGATTTTTGAAAAGAAAAGATTTTGGGCTGAAAACTAGGTTTAAATATTTACGCGGAAGTGCTTCTTATATTTATAGGAAGTGGATTTTAAGAATTTACAAGGGTAAGTGGTCAATTTTG
Organism: Ottelia alismoides; assembly: GCA_037367405.1. Taxonomy (NCBI): domain Eukaryota; kingdom Viridiplantae; phylum Streptophyta; class Magnoliopsida; order Alismatales; family Hydrocharitaceae; genus Ottelia; species Ottelia alismoides. The sequence continues at coordinate 27,653 of JAZKJV010011896.1, read as the reverse complement.
TAGGCATATATAATGACTTTTGATATGATGTACATATTCCTCAAACTTTGTTTGAAAAGGTTTTTCAAACATTTTTTTTGAAAACTATAGTCCAAAATAATTTTTACAAACAATTTCTCTAACATGTACACAAATTTGAAAATCATTTTGCAAAGATTTTGCAAACAGTATAGATAGATTTTTCAAAATGTTTTTGCAACCATTTTCAAACTATTTGCAAATTGTTTTTCAAACATTTTATTTTACACATAGAAAATAAAATTTTACAAACAACACATTTTTACAAAAATTGAAAACATATAACAAAACATTTTCCAAATAGTTTTTAAAAGATTTTCATAAAGATTTTCAAACTATTTTTTAATCATTTTGCAAAAAATATTTTCACATGATTTATTAATTAGTAAGTACAAAAAGAATTTGAGGAATGGTCAACATTTTTTTATTAGGATTTCTAATGAATTTTAAAGAATTGTAGTCATAATTATTAGTAAAATACGAAAGTACGAGTTATGGCTAAAGTATATACACAGTATATGCGACCCCCTATACTTAGCTTGAGCTATGTCCTCATAGATCGGAGAGAAAAGAGAAGACATAACTCGTACTAAGTATAGACAAGTCTAAGGGCTGAATGAACGAATGAGAAGTCGACCGTCCCCCCTATACTTAGGATCAAATAATCCTAAGTATAGCAGACTGTACACAAAGCAGGGAGGGTCAACGGTGGGAATGAACAGATCGTACTCAGATTGTCTCCCCCTATACTTAGGGTAAGATATCCCTAAGTATAGTCAAGAAGAGGAGACAAGGGAGAGGATCGAAAAATATAGAAACTCAGGTTGCACACCCCCTATACCTAGGACAAAGTACGTCCTAAGTATAGAAGACTGTCTACAAGGGGTGACACCTTTTTGATAGATAGAGAAGATAGAAAAGGAAAATAAGAAAAGAAAAAAAGAGATCAGAAGATGTGGGTATGAACAACTCGGGATGTGCATCCCCCCTACACTTAGGATAAAGTACATCCTAAGTGTAGCAGTGATGAAAGGGATGACATCATGTCGGTAGAATAAGATACAAGAGAAGGAAAAGAAGAAAAGTCATTCAAAAATGTTTTGCTCTGCTTTGCCTTCCTCTGCCTCTTCAAAAATATCTGGCTCATCCCTGTAGATTACTTGAATGGAGTCAACGACAGACATGAATATATCATGTTCAAGGTAAGGCTTCAGAAGCTGTCCATTGACTACAAATGGTTGTGCGTCAGCTGACAAATTAGATATCAATACACTTCCGTTGTCACGCACATGCCTAACCATAAACGTCCCAGTCCATTTGCTCTTCAATTTGCCTGGAAAGATCTTTAATTTCGCATCAAACAACCACACCTTCTGACCCGGCTCGAAGGACTTGCGGCGGATATACTTGTCATGCCATGTTTTGACCTTCTCCTTGTACATCACGTTGTTGTTGTATGCCTAATCTCTGAATTCCAGTAATCTGTTTAGATCCAATTTTCTGTTCTTCCCTACTTTCTCAGAGTCCAAATTACATATGTTGATGGCTTATAAAGATTTGTGAATTAATTCAACGGGCAGATGACATGGCTTGCCATACACAAGGCGGTAGGGAGACATTCGCAAGGGTGACTTGTACGTTGTCTGTAAGCCCAAAGAACAGAATCAAGCAGCTGAGACCAGTTCTTGCAATCCGGACGCGCAAGCTTCTGTAGAATTGTCTTGATCTCCCTGTTTGAACATTCAGCTAAGCCATTGGACTGCGGGTGGCAGGGTGAAGCAACACAATGTTCAATGCAGAATTCCTGAGTCAGCTTCTTCACCTCTCTGTTTATGAAATGACTACTCCCGTCAGATATTAGAATCTTGGGAATCCCAAACCGTGCTATGATGTAATCTCTCAAGAATCAACATACAGTCCTGTTGTCGGCAGTTCGGGCGGGGATAGCTTCCACCCAGCAACTTACATAGTCGACAGCAAGCAGAATATATTTATAACCCTGGTTGTTGGGAAATGGGTCCAGAAAGTCGATGCCCCATGCGTCGAAGATGTCTGATATCTGAATGAATTTCAGAGGCATCATGTCTCTCATTTCTATAGTTCCGCCCATCTTCTAACAGTCAGTGCAGCATTTGACATTGTCATCTGCATCTTTAAATAGTGAAGGCCACTAGAGGCCACTCTGAAGGACTTTTGCTGTCATTCGTCTACCTGAATGATGTCCTCCAGAATCTTGGCCTTGGCATAAGGTGAGGACACTTGGAACTTCCTCCTGAGGTATACACCTTCTCCAGATACAGTCTACCCCCTCACGAAATAAGTACGGATCCTCCCACTAGTAGAAATGGATTTTAGATAAGAATCTGTCTATTTTCAACTTTGGCCAATCCTGTGGGATTTTCTTGGTCACCAGATAATTCACAATGTCTGCATACTAGGGAAGCGAGGCAACTGACAGAATTGCCTCGTCTGGAAAAGTCTCTGTGATTGGCTGCAGGCTCAGCTCAGGAGATTCCAGCTCAGAATGCCTTGATAGATGATCGACCACCACATTTTTTACCCTAGGTTTATCTCTAATCTCCAAGTCAAATTCATGGAGGAGAAGGATCCATCGAGACAGGCGTGCTTGGCATCCTTCTTCTGCTGTAGATACCGGATGACCGAATGGTCAGTGTGAATGATCACTTTGGATCCGAGAAGATAGGATCTGAACTTCTCCAAGGCAAAGACTACCGCTGGCAGCTCCTTTTTAGTGACAGTGTAATTTCGCAGGGCTTCATCGAGCGTTCGGCTAGCATAGTGAATCGCAAACGGTACATTATCTTTCCTCTATCCAAGTACAGCGCCAATGGCATAGTCTGGCGCATCGGTCATTATCTCAAAAGGTTGAGTACAGATTGGTGGCTGTAAGACAAGGGCCTGCGTGATAAGCTCTTTCAGCTGATTAAAGGCAAGGAGCACACGGTCTTCCACGATGAAGTCATTCTCCTTGCCGAGCAACTCAGTCAACGGTCTGGCCAATTTGCTGAAATGTTTGATTAATCGTCGGTAAAACCGACATGGCCCAAGAATGACCTGACTTGCTTGATTGTTGTAGGTGGCTCAAGTTTGGAAATTACCTCCACCTTGGCTGGGTCAACCTCCATGTCATGTTTAGAAACAACATGACCCAGCACGATTCCTTCAGTCACCATGAAGTTGCTCTTCTCCCACGAGAGCACAAGATTTACTTCGCAGCACCTCCGTAAGACTTGATCTAAATAATCCAGACACTGGTCGAACGAATCCCCGTAGATCAAAAAATCATCCATGAAGACCTCAAGAAAGTTGCCCACCATGTCGGCAAAAACTGTTAGCGTACACCTTTGAAATGTGGCTGGGGCATTACAGAGCCTAAACAGCATCCGTCTGAAGGCATATGTACCAAAAGGACAGGTGAACGTGGTCTTCTCTTGATCTTCAGGAGCAATAGCAACTTGATTGTATCCAGAGTATCCATCCAAGAAGCATAAGTGTTCCTTCGCGACCAATCTCTCCAAGATCTGGTCGATGAAGGGTAAAGGAAAGTGGTCCTTCTTGGTGGCGAGATTAAGTCTTCTGTAGTCCACGCACACTCGCCAAGAAGTGGGTACTCTGGTTGCGATCTCCTCTCCTTTGTCATTTTTTACAATGGTGATCCCTTATTTCTTTGGCACCACATGTAGAGGGCTCACCCATTTGCCGTCAGAGATGGTATAAATGAATCCCGCATCACACCATTTCTGAATCTCTTTCATAACAACCTCCCGCAGATTCGGATTTAATCTTCTCTGAAGTTCTCGAGAGGGCTTGCAATCTTCCTCCAGAAAAATACGATGCGAGCATAGTGATGGATTGATCCCATGGAGATCCGAAGTTTGCTAGCCTATCGCCTTGCAGTTGCGTTCAAGAACCTCCATCAGATGATATTCTTGGTCTTCGGTTAGATGTGCATTAATAGTGATCGGGTACATGTTAGGTTCTCCAGCAAGAAAGGCATATTTCATATTGGAGGGAGAGGGTTTCAACTCTGGCGAGCTGCTTTAGAAGTGACTTAAACTATTAACATAGGTGGCGATTCTTTCATCTGTTTGGTGTCCACCATACTTTATTCTTCCTCCTCATTCAAATATTGACATAATGTTTCAATTATTTCATTTTCATCATAAGATTCTTCAACAATTTGCTCTTGATCTTGAAGGCACATCACCCCCACGGAAGTCTCATGCAGCATGTCAGCAAACACCTCATTCTGATCGATAAGGGAAAATTTGACTGCGGTCTCCAATCCCTCCTCTGGGCAGAGGAGTTCATGGATCTCATTGTCATCCAAGAATAAGTTGGTATCTTGAATTTCTGCCAGAAAGTTGCAGTCATCGGAATACTTAATCACCCTTGCGCATGATGCAGATGTTCGTTCTGCTGGTGCTCCCACGGGCAGGGTCTCTACTTTGATGGTTTCATTGCCAGCTCCAAAGTGATTTCTCCAGTCCCATAATTCACCACTGCATTTAACATCTGCAGGAATGGTCGTCCAAGTATGATTGAGGTAAGGAGAAATGGAGCGGGGACGTCCATATCTAGTACCACAAAATCGATCGGGAACTTCTTCCCCTGAACTGTGACTATTACGTCCTCCAATAGACCCCTAGGCCGCTTAATTGATTTGTCTGCAAACTGCAGAATCATCTTTGTAGGTTTGAGCGGTCCTAGCCTGAATTCTGTAAGCAGTGAGGCTGGCATCAGGTTGACAGAAGGCCCGTTGTCGAGCAGTGTTCGTTCAAACTCCTGATTAAATATCTGACAACGCACAAGAGGTGCTCCCATATCTGGCTTCTTATCCGGGAGGTTGCTGATGGCATTAACTGTGACCATTGTGAGGATATGCTTTTCAGACTTGCCACCTTTATTCCTGGAATTATGAGGGTGAGGCCAGTGCTTTGTTGTGCATGCATCTTTCAACCCTTTCTTTACTGCTGGCATGTACTCAAGAGATTTCATCCATGGCATGTTCAAGACTAAATTCTGAATAATTTCTATAATGGCAGGATCAGACAAAGCATTTTCCAAAATTTTCATTTTTTGTGTTTTTTCATTACTTCTGGGAAAGGAATATTTACAAAATCTTCACTAATGTCATTCAAAGTAGTGTCCATATTGTTGTGTACAAGTAGATGGCAAAAAGGAATAGAATCATCTACAAGATGTGGACCAAAAACGGCAAGCTCAGCTTCAGGTGCTGGCATTGGACTCGTTGCAGGTGCAAGATTCCTTCCGTTCGAAGCTGGCTCTGTAGCAAGTGCAGATGTCTCCAATGTTGGCCTATCTCAACTGGGGCTGCTGCTATCTTTTTCTTCATTTTTTGTATTTTTCTGTTTGGTGGTGCGGCTCCAAAAATGCTTCGTGGCCCTGACGTTGGCCTGGCTGACGATTCCCCATCATATGCAAGATGCTTTCCCTTTGTTGTTGCTGATGGCTAGAGTGTCCTACCGCTCCTGAGAGTAACAACATTAGATAAAAAAACAATTTAGTTCACCTGAATCGGGTTGGACACTGCCGGCTACCTGCTCCTTTCTTCGAAAATTGTTCGAGTTTGATTCAACTTGATCAGGGATGGCTGTTTTCGCCACCGTCAAGTCGTCAATCTTCTGATTCATCTCAACCATGTTCTTCATCAATTGTTCAAGGCAGGCCATGGCTGGATTAACCGGCACAATCTCAGAAGAATACCCCTGCTGGGGCCTAGAGTGCTGGTATGACTGATGAGATTGTGACTGGTAGCCCTGAGAGAATTGATGAGGAGGAGGGTTGGAGGAATACCGTGAGTTCTGGTGATACGTAGCAACCGGTTGCTGATGATATCCTTTCCCATGGTATCCGGACTGCTGAGGACCGTGCTGATAATTCTGCCTCTAGGTGTTACCATGAGACGGAGGCTATACTGATATGAAGGTTGGAAGTGTCTCCCACCCTGCTGCTGCTGGTGATAGGGCATGGTGCCCATGTTCTGACCCTGGGAATGTCCCTGAGTACGGGTCAGCTACGCTTCATTGTTCCATACACCGTTGATTTCTTGGATCAGTGGCGGGGGTGGAGAGAGCTGCTTAGAGTAAGCTGGCTGGGACTCTGGCTGATATACAATCATATGTGTCTGTGACTGCGGTGGCGGCTCCGGGACCTGCATGTAATACACGTGCTGAACAGGCTGGGCCTGCGGTGGAGTCGGCTGAGGAATTTGATGTAGTGTAGGCTCCTTCTTCTCAGCGATTGGCTCGGCAGTAGTAGACACAACGTTGCACATGTTGGCATTCAGGACACGAATGAGCTGCTCCAGCTACTGGGAAATTACATCGAGCTTTTCCAAGCCTTGGGTCCTTTTCTCTATCACTGATAATTTTTCGAGGTCCTGCGACCTTTTCCCGATGAAGTCCATCTTAGACAGATGGCTCCCAATGATGCTCAAGTTGGAGCTCTCATCCTTGTCTTCGGTGTAAGAATCCATGTTTACGGGCTTGCTAATGGCGGTTGGTATCTTCATGTATGCTCGGGACGAGGATTGAGCGGCTTCTCCTTCTGCCATTTCCTCGAAAACGTTCCACATCACATCCTCGTCCTTGTTGAAATTTGAACCGTCGCAAGCAGCATCGACGAGCTTCTGGCTTTCTAGTGTGAGCCCACCAAAGAAGTGATGTACAAGACTAGTCTTTGGGATGTCGTGGTGGGGACACTTCTCCTGGAGATCCTTGAATCTCTCCCACACTTCATGGATTGTTTCGTGGGACTGCTGGCAGAAACTGGAGATACGGGCACGCATCTGATTCAGTCGACCGAGAGGATAGAACTTATGGAGAAATGCAGATTTCAGCTCCTCTCAGATCGTGACTACCTTCCCTAGGTGGTCGACCCAATATAGGGCCTTATCTTGAAGGCTGAAGGGAAAGGTTGTCATCTCGACTACCCCAAAGGAATTCCAGGGTAGTGGGCAGTAGCACAGATGCGACCGACCTTCTTCAGATGAATGTATCGCTCCACAGTGGTATTCCCATGGAATGTGGGAAGCAGAGACAGAAACTGCGGCTTCAGCTCGAAGTAGGCATGGATTCGTGGAATTTGAATCCATTCAGTGATACGACCCGCTCCGGGATTGTATGTCTCCTTTAGTGTTGGCTTTGGCTGTAGTGGGTTTGCGTCTACTCTATCAAATTCGGGTCCTCGCACTGAAAATTCATTTCCTGCTCCTTTCGGATTGAACTCTTGGTCTGGCTCATCCTCCCTGCGGCCATCTCTTGCGTCGGCCCTCCTCCTCAGATCATTCAGCATTTCTTGGAAGGCGGTCTGGGCCAAGGCTTGGTTAGTTAACTGCTGATGGATGGCTTGTATGGAAGCCAGCAATTGACTGTTCACATCATTCTACGTGGTGTACTCCCCTTCCCCCAGATTGGCTTCAGCTTCAGGTTGGGGTTGTGGTCCCTTTCCTCTTCCACCAGCCATCTCAGATTCTGCTTGATTTATTGGCTCGGAATTAGGCTCTAAGTCTGCACAAGGAAGAATGCCCCGATCAGTCTGAATTGCAGCACCAGATGTAGAGAAGTATTCTGTGTTAAGGTCAACACAGAACTTTGTTAAGGACGGTGATGTGTAAGGAGTGAAATCAATGGCCATCCAAAATGGACAGAATTCGGGACAAGAGTGATCCCGATTTATTGAAGAAGACGGGGAGTCTGGAGATCAGTTCACGGAGTCTGAATCGGGTTCTTGGGAATCGCCCTGAATTATTAGAGGTGAGCAAATGGAACTGATGTAGGTGTCGACAGAGTCTCGACTAAACTGCCCATTCGTCTCCATCTCGAAGGTCAAGCAGAAGATCGATGTGGATGAAAGATACGGAGGTCAACGAGAAATAAAAGGATTGTAAAACAGTAGAAGGCTCACGATGAGCGAGGGTCAAATGAAAGGAGAACAAAAATGGCGCAAAGGCGCGGTGTTTTTGATCTTGACCTTAATTCGACTAATCAATCAAACCTCAAAGTAATGGATTCACCAACTCGACCCGTGAAGCCGTGAAGGTTCGGCAATTATCTTTGTAAGTTTTAGATTTGATTTTCAGGTAATTATCTTGTCACGAGTCCTTAGAACGCTATGCCTATAGGAGAGAGAGTACTACCGGAAAAGTATCCCATACTTGTCCTCCTCCTGTGTAACAAGTAGTCTGCACTTTTTAAGGACCTTGTAACCCTTCCTGGATTCCTACTCAGCCAAAGAAATAGAGGGAGGAAGCTGATAGGCGAAACCAATACTTCGGATCTCGCTCGCAACAGAATAACTCGTGAGCGTGCAAGAAACTACTCGGACGCAAGACGATGAGACAGACACCCCCGTGAAGGCGTGGCCTATGCTCGATACTTCGGACAATGTCAATGCTCTACACAATAGAGAGTCATCAATGCCGACCAAGCCCTACTCATCTACGTATGATAGAAGCGCCAATACTTCAGAAATCCAAGCGATACACAAGGCAGCCACAAACTGGGTTTTGAGCTATAATCCTTACGACGATGCTCACCTTACTGGGAAGGAAACCTTCCTATGCAACCTGAAAACAAATGAGGCCTTTGCTCACCCCAAGGCAATGAGTCTAATTAATCAGTTTTATTAAGGTCAAGTATTTTTAGCAGTCCCTTTTTTAATTAATTTTTTTGTATTATCACTTGTTTTGAGTAGATTCAATACAAGGGCCTAACATTTCTGGTATTTTCTTTGAGTCCTATTTGATCCAAAAACAGAAGGAGAAGATCGGAAAAGCAATGCAAGGCGACACCAAGATGGAAATCTCACCTTTGTGCATAGACGATGAATGCTCAGTTAGAAGACTTAAGTGCCTCCCAGCTCTCTCCATGCAGGATGCAAAATAGGAATTCATAAACCTAATCTAAATGCTGATATGCACACGGAAATTGTCCTAAGCAGGCAATTGCTATACGTGAAGAACCAAATGCTAAGTACTCAGAACGAAGCCTATGTCTGGTCTCTGATGCCAATCGGTGACCGCCACAACGGATCCTGCCAGCGTTGTATACGACCTCTAGCGGCACGCGGCTTCGAGATTGAGTACTTTCGCAATTAATTATTTCTAAGTCCAAACGAGAAGACTATAGGTGCATGCAATGGTTGTTAGGTGTTTGGCCTTAGATTACACGATCAAGCAAACCTAAAATCTAAGGGCTCATTCCACAAAATAAAGAAAACCAAAATCAGGAAACAAAATAAGAAAAATAATGAAAACTCAATAAAACTGCGCTGAGCCCCCAAGTGAACAAACACTTGGAAATTGGACCCGAATATCCAAAGTTCAGGGTACCTGTATTATTACAAGTCAATTAAAAATCTCTCTCTCACACAAAAAAAACTAACTATCCTCTCTATCTCTCAAGTCCTCCTGCTCTCTCCTGCCAACTAGCATAGAATAGCTGACTCCGCTTCCCAAGGATGCGTAGGATTACCTAGACGATCCTCCTCGGTCCGTGGTCCCTCGTAAGAAAACAAGAAAGAAATGTCAGACAGTTCAAAATTAATTATACAATAGAAGAAGATAAGTAAAAACGGCTAAGCAAGTAAAAAGACACAAGTCTACTCTACAAGCCGATGCTCCCCGGCAATGGTGCCATTTGAAAAACGGAAAGGCGGGAGTCGCTAAGTAATGGTCTGACAAATCAGGCTCACTGTCGCTGAGGCGACTACTCACACCTTCTCGTTTACCAACAATTAACCCACACAATCAATCAACCAATGAAGAGTAAGGATTAAAATTTATGATACCCTACTAAGAATGTATAATGGCAAGCAAGTAGGGGTTGAACACAGGAAGCAAAGGAGTAAAGCAGACTAAATAAAAGTCAAGTGCCCTATGTCTTGTACATCACTTAGCCAAAGAGGACCTTTTTGTGGGTTTTTAATTTTAATTTTTAATTTTTTTTCGATTTTTTGGTTTTATATTTTTATATTTGATTTTTAATTTTCTAATTTTATTTTCTTTTTATGTTTTATATATTTTTATATTTTCTTTTCTTTTAATAAAAAAAGTACACAATATAAGAAAAGCAAGATAATATATTTATAAAAAGAGACAAAAATACTCAAAATTTAGGAAATAAATTCTTTTTATGCTTTTTATATTTTTCTAGTGTTTTTGTGATTTTTCTGTATTTTCCTTTTTTTTGTTTTTTTAAGGTCAAAAATACAGAAAATAGTGATCAAAGTTGCTAGCTGAAATTAAAATGAGGATGAAAAATATCTAACAAACTCAAAAATTCCTCAAATTAATTTTACAGCAAAGAGAATAAAAAGGAGAAAATTTAGAGACAAAGATTAGATTTTTAGGATTTGTTTGGAATTTTTAATATTTTTATGAAGTTTTAAGGGGTTTCCTGTTTTTAGAAGTTTCCTTTTAAATTTTTTAATGATTTTTGGTTTGAAGTTTAAACCACACAAAAACACACAAAATAGATTTTTTTTGGATTTTTTCAAGGGGTTTTAGAATTTTTTTTGGTATTTTTAATGCAAACAGTAGATAAAATGCGAGTTTTTGAATTTTTATAAATATCAAAATGCCATAACAATGCAAAACAGAAATATGGCGTGAAAGTAGAATGCAAGAGGAGCTTATACTAATTTTTTTGGATTTTTCACATTTTATAGATTTGTGAAATAAATAAAAACAACAAAAAGAAAAATCAATACAGGTAGGGGCATATATGTAAATATCTAGAAAGTCAAGGGCCATAGTCAATTTTTCCAGAATTTATAACTAATTAATTAAGTTCTAGGACCATTCATAAATAACCAATCATCCAAGGGTACAGGCGTAAAATTTCCAAAGTCACGTGCGCAAAGCACGTGATTCACAAGGACCTATTTGTCAATAACAAAAACCTGAGAGGCAACTTTGCATTTTTTCCAAAAATATTACAATACTACAAAATACTCCTGGACTAAATCGAAATACCCAAAGTTGCGAGGTTATTTCTGCAAAATGCCCAGGCCTGCACGTGAAGCGCACGTGTTTAGCGGGGACCTAATTGTAATTATCAAAAACTCTTGGGGCTTGATTGCAAATACTCCAAAAAGTTAACACTATATTAAAATGTTTTAGAACTGAAATGCAATAAAGAAACCCTAGGGGGTCCTTGCAAAATGTCCACGCACCCACGTGCGCGTGTCACGTGTGGTGACGTGGACAAGGATCTAATCGCGAATAGTCAAAACCCTAGGGGCTTAACTACAAATGTTACAAATATTTAAAATGGCTAATGAAAGTTGATGAACTAATTATAAAATACAAAAAGGCGCTTGGGTTAAAGTGCAAAATACCCAAACTGGGTGCGATCCAACGGCTTGCAACACTTCACTAATCCACGTGGCGCGCGGAGGGCGTGCGATACCGGTTCGCAGCGGACGTCTGGGATTAGATCCTCCGATGGGATCTGACGGTCGATGCTCGCGACGATCCGACAGCTGTTGCTCGTCCTGGAGATCCGCCTTGATCGGACAGCTGGAAGGCGATGACGAAGAACAGGGAAGAACTCGCGGCGAGGCGAGCTTCCCCCGTCCATACGTTCCTCCTCCGTCCCCTGTTGACACACCAAAATGGCTGACGACACCCTAGCGATCCTTTATTGACTGGAGGCTTCAAAACACTCCGGCGAAGATCGGAGCTCACCAGCAGCAACGGCGGAGCACGGTGGCTCTAGGTACCTCCGGTGAAGCACAAAATCAGTCCCAGATGCTTGGTTGGGATTCGGACCTGTAAGAAGAGCGTGAAGGTGTCGGGGGCAAAATGCCCCAACTCCGTGGAGGGTGGAAAAGACGTGAGTGGCAGCGTGGAAATGATTCGACGTCGGTCGGCGAAACTCGATGCTGGCCAATGCGAAATCCGAGGGATTTGGCGGTGATTAAGCAAGAGATAATGGAGGGCAAAACGTGGGGTGATTTTACAGCTAATTTAAGACCCAAAGAAATGACAAATCAAGTGGGAAAAGACCTCACCAAGGGCGTGCGGGAAGAGAGCTTCAGCAAGATCTCCGGCGAAGGGATACGCCTCGATTCAACACCCTCGAAGATCTCCAAAGACGGGGATCGATTCTTGCTATCACCCGGAAGTCCCTTGGATACCTAGGGACCATGTTGAAGGGTGGAAGAGCGATAAAAGATAGAAGGGAAGTCAGGGGGTACTATTTGAAGAGTTGACGGGCGGCTCCCAAGATGGATGTGAATCTCTCGATTCAGCGACCCAACACCCGAAGCAATCCCCGGGCGTAAATCACCATTCCTCGAGGGATAAAAGTCAAGAAGGCCCCAACACGAGATGATGAAAGGTTTTGCCTAGAAATATTCACGAAAAGAGCCAAAAAATGCAGTCTGACACCCGGCCAGACCTCGATCAGAGAGTTGACTGAGGTCAACCAGGGAAAGAACCTGGTTGGTCCACGTGGATGATAAACCTTAAAATCGGCCCATTAATAGTGCTGGATTAGCACTTGGAATTGTCGTAGCAGTCGGGACGATTCGGGTTATCAAAGGACCATCTTATTTAAATATAACAATAGAAATAAGATGGTCGTATTTTTTTTAACTTCGCAAGATACCAAGGTCGAACTTAGGGACACGAGCCTCTCTCATATTAATCAGATTTTTATTAGTTTAACTAATTGTTGAGTTGAAGAACATACAGGTCAAATCATGCATGCAGACACAACAAGACATTAAAACAAGTAAACAAGCAATTTTTTTATTTTATATTTTAATTATGCAGATAAATGCAAGGAAATGCAATGCAAATAATATGCCCTAAATGATAATTACTCGAGCCATAAAAAAATGAGTCAAACAGAATCAAATAATGAAGCACTTTTCATTGATAAAGCACTTAGGCATGAGAAACATAGAATTTTGGACACTTAGTTAATCAAAGAGTGCATTACAGACCATAGTGTCAAAATGAAAATCTAAGCATGCCATAATAAAGATGATGAGAAGAGCTTCAAAATGAAACTGAAATCACTTGAAACGGAGCTACGGTGCTCAAGATATGCAAGAACAAAGACAAGGGCATAAATGAAAGAAAACATAAAACGATAACTACAAACAGGTCCCTGGGAGGAACTAAAATGCAATAAAAATAAGTTGCGGGGCCTTCCCTATAAATTGCCCACACGCACAGGGGTATTTTTGCAATTTTAAAAACCCACGAGGGTCAAACTGCAAATTACCCATAGTGTCGTGGGATGCACGTGAAGGCAGGACCTATTTGCCATTTGAAGAAGGTGGCGGGGCTTCCTTGCAAATTACCCAGGAGGCACGTGCCGTGCACGTGCTCTCCTAGGCTCGGTCGGCTCTGAGGTTCGGAGGAGGCCCGGGTGCTTCGGCTAGGCTTGTACGTTAAGCTCGAGCTCGATGCAGGTTCGGCATAGGCTCGGAAGATCCAAGCCTACTGGGTCGGACACTAAGGCTCGGAGTAGTCCCGGGTTCTGACACGTGGTCGAATGACGACCATTGGATCATGATGATCCAAGGGCTACTGGTGAAGGCGCTCCTGGGCGACGTGGCTGCTTCTAAGGCATCAGATCTTCGAGGATCCGATGGCTCCTGGACCGTCGGCCAAGAGCTACGTGGTTGCACGAAGGTCGTTGGATCGAGAAGATCCAACGGTTGCTGGAGAAGATGCTCCTGAGCGACGTGGCTTAACCTGTGACGTCGGATGGTCGCTTGAAGAGGACCATCCAACAGTTTCTGCTTCTCTTCCTCAGCTACAGGGAGGCGGTGAAGTTCAAGCTCCGGCTAAGGAGCTCGATCTCCACCACTTCTCTCTAGTGTCAACGATGCTCGCCTGACACTCCTGGTAGGATGGCGATGAAGCTCCGGAGCTGAGCGAGTTGCGGCGATGCTCAATCCTTCGTATTGTCGCTCCGGTGATGGAAACGAGGTTCGGCCAAAGTCCTCCGGCGAGACCTCCGTCCAATGAAGTTTAAGTAACCTGCATCGTTAGTATACGACCGAAGCACAAGGGCGTGTGTGCGTGAATGACGTGAGAGCTCATAGGGGGTGGAGAACGTGGGAGCTCGGAGCTCCTCCGCCATGGGTGGCAGAGGAGATGGGTCGGAAGGCGACGAGGTCTGGAGGAAGAAGAAGGTGATCGAGAAGTTGCCCGTGGGAGAGGGATGCGTTGTGGAGCTTTTGCAAGGATTAATGGAGGATGTGGTTGACTGAAGTGGTTTAAATAATTACACAAAGCAAGAAGATAAATCAAAGGAGATCTGAGAGAACTTACCTGATCGGAGATGGAGGAATTAGCTTGGGCGTGGGGTTCTAGAAGATCCCCGGGTCGTCGCTGGACTCCGGCAGTTAGGCGGAGCAGCTCGAGCGGGCCTGGAGGCGCCGCGACACCGCCGTGGTCGGCGGAGGGTCAACACCGGAGAGTTGGTCATCTTCGCTCGATCCTCTCTCCTCCCCCTGTCACAGGGAGGAGGAGGAGGGCTGGGCCATCCCTCGCAAAAAGGTGGACGTGGAGAATCGAGGGAGGAGGCGCGGTATTTGAAGGTGGTGATGGCGGAAGTGGTGCGTGGAGTCGTGGGTTTAGTGACAGATGTGGGGCGATTGGGAGGACGACGGAGTTCGTGGGATGATGCGCGAGGAAAAAGGAAGATGGGGGAACGTCGTGGGGAAGTTGGCGATGGAAGAGGTCGACTGGAGTGGCGGAGAAAAAGGGAAGGGGGAGAGGTCTTCGCGAGATGGAAACATGGGGAAGAGGCGCGCCTGGAGGTTGACGATGAAGATCAGCCGTTGGATCTGGAGATCCAACGGTCTGAATTTAGGACCTAAGGAACGGGTGTGATTCGATCCGAGGCTAAGTGATCAAAGGGCGATGCTTTAGCCACGTGTCGTAATATGGAATCAGCACTTAAGGACAATGACGATGCAGAGGAGGCGTTGATCAAACGGCCGAGAATTGAGGTGGATTAAGCGGTTAAGATGGAACCGCCGGGGGTGCGATCGAGCGGTCTACAAACCGCCACGTGGCAAGCTATGGGAGAGGCGCGAACGGGCGGATCTGATGGGCCCAGGGGTATGATCAAACGGCTGAGAATTGAGGGGCACGTGGAGAAGGCTGAACCGTTGGATCTGAAGGAGATCCAACGGCCAAAAGCGCGAGCGGATAAGACAAGGCGGACGGGCCACGTGGCTCACCCAGAACGGGCCACGTGGCCCAATCACATTATTCAGAACAAGAAATTGAAATATGAAGGTCAAGATGGCCGAATTTGAGAAAACTCAAAACATGAAAGTTGTAGATCTCGGTGAGATCTACAAGTTTCATGTTGATTAAAACTGGAGATGAGATCATCGGAATGCTCGAAATATTTATTGAAGGTATTTTTAAGGCTAAAAATACCACAGATTTTTGTTTAATCATTTTTTTGTGATTTTTAATTTATTTGAGACTCTGTTAATTACAGGACATTAACTGGGTTTTATTGACAAAGAGCTTAAGCAAGGGGGTTAATAATTGGAAGTTAAGATGATGAAATTGTGTTTCATCACCCCCCTATACTTAAACTATGCTCGTCCTAGAGCATCAAAGAGAATGACTAAGTTGGATTAACCCCCTTGTGCATGTGAATACATGATACAATCCGATCAAGTTGACTCAACTTTAGAGGTCCGAAATTCTAGAGTTCAGCCCATCCTTAATCAAGAGGCATCCAATTCCTCTACTTCTCCAGACTCTCTCTGTCGTACATATAATCTAAAGGATATGACATTTTAGTGTTGACTGCGATTCTGAGAGTAGAGTCAAATCGTCACCCAAAGTCTTGGTCCGAGAAAATCTCCTACGGACCCAATCCTCAACACTATGGAATAAATCAAATCTTGCATTCAGTCCACCGTCTCTTTAGTTGTCAGACTTAGAAAATGTAGATGGCAGGCCAGTAATGGAGGGTATGGGTTTGTGTCATTTCTTCTCTCCCTCTCATTGGAACAAGGATTCTCTCTAGTGCCTTTTACGCAACACATTTTTTTGGTGTTGATCAGTGCATCCGTCAAGAGAAGTTGGAGCGTCTGCACTTGTTTTTCTGGGAGTACAATGGGGTGTGTCTCTTTTGAGTACCTATCATACCTTCGACACCCAGACTTGTAGCATTTACGATGTAGAGCCCTTTTTTGGTGCAAGCCCGACTCCTGGTCCTAATAGCGATGGTCCAAGTGGACACTTTGAAAAGTTCGGGTGCGCTCGCCTTTGGTGGAAGCTCTTTGATATTTGACTTTGTGGAATGAGCTTTTCTTTGGAATTTCATTGACTTGTATAATTGGTGGCTAGCTCCACTGCTTTTTCCAAGAGTTGACGCACACTGATCAACATTTTTTTTTATTCACACCCTAGCACTTAGGTAAATATCAAGAGATTAGTATACGAACCAAGTTCTTATACTGGCTAATATTGCTGACACTCAGGTTTCATAAAGCCTCCAAAGATTTTATCCCATCCTCGAGCATCATTAGATCAAATCCAAATTCGAATTCCTCATCCCAATCCCTCAGGTGAAAAATCAACTCATCTCATCAAAAATCGCAATCGTGCATGTGATGTGCTGATCATATTCTTTATGTCTGAGACTAAGCATGGAATATAGCATGCAAATCTAGAAACCTAGGGGAATGTGGATGATTAAGTCTATGACCCTAAAGGCTAAGACTGGTTAACCTAAAATTTTAAAGACCTCATAAAGCTAAGTCTCCTTGATCATTTCAGATCCTGGGTGGAAGCGTAAGTGTAGAGGATTAATCCAACTCCTTCATTCAAAAACAAGATTTTTTTTTTGAACTTCAAGAGATATTAGAACCGCCTAAACTCAATTGAGCATATGCAATTCAGCTAGTATGGATGTAAGTACAGGCCGAAGCCCGTTGCTTGAGGACGGGGCCTTACGCGATGTCCTCTAAACCATCTAATCTGCTAAGGGCGAACCCTCACTGAATGCGGCTTACTTAATTGGGTTTAGTAGTCACCAATGACTCTTAAAGGGTTTTGGGTTTTTCTCATTTTTGTGGATTTTAATAAAGGTTAAAACACAAGTTAAACTCAACTTTCCTTGAAAAGAGATGGAGATTTTTCAAAACCATGTCACACAAATAAAAAGTTTTTCAAAACATTTTCAAAAGATTTTTTTAAAACAAGGAAAAATCATTTTCGAAAATATTTTATAAAAATAGCGTAACATAATATCGAAAAGCTGTGAAATCATTTGAGTTCTCTTAGTCCAAAGAATTTTACCTTATCCAAAAAGTTTTAAATTTTTCAAAATTTTCAGATTATAGCTAAAGTAAGTATACTGTATATACGGTATACCCCCCTATACTTAAACTTTGCTATGTCCTCATAGCACTAGATGATACAAGTACATAGGTCCATTTAAATATATAGGAATATGCAGGAGCTAAGAGGGGCTCCTCCTATACTTAGGTTAGAAATAACCTAAGTATAAAGGCAAGGAAAGAAGAGTGGAGAAAAATCACGGGGACTCGGGTCCCCCCTATACTTAGGCTGAGATTAGCCTAAGTATAAAGATGGGAATCGATGCTGGGAGGGAGCCAAGGGGAACGAAGAAGATGGATGGATGTACAGATGAGCGGATGAATCTACGGAGATTGATGGAGTGACTAAGGTTTTGGGGAGTGTATCGAAGCACACAAGTCTCAATCAAGCAAGCAAGACCCTTAAATTAACCAACTCACACATGAAACCAACCGCGGTTGGTTTATTATCTTGTCGGTTTTATTGGTGATAAAACATTAGATTTTTACGCGAAGAAAATGTGAAGTGAAAATCAAGGCGTACGCGCGGGTGTTGCTCTCCCAAAACCAAAGTTTTACTCCATTGTTGGTTGACTTGCAATTAACAGTCCCAATTATTCTTAAGGTTGTCACTGAATTAAGGTTAGCATAAAATCAAGCAATCATCGTCTACCGTTCATTCCCATTTTCCATTAACCTAGGTGATCAAGCTAGGAAAGAGAAATCGAGAAAAGCTGTGTATTCGATAAAACCGCGATCTAGGCTAAGCAAGAAATCATGTAGTGACTTTGCGAAAATACGTAAAAATTTTGGGCCATTTTGAAAACCAAAATCAATATGTATGCAAGTCGATAAAAGTCGCACCTATTATGCTTCTATTAGCGAGTAGAGAATATCTTTTAAATTTAGCTAAGTGATGCGAGACTAGGTGCGTCTTTGATATTAGTGTGTCCTACCTACGATCAAGCACGTAAAAGATAAAAAATGAAATACGCTCAAAGAGCCGCATGCCTGGTCCTAGGTCGACACTCAAGTGGGGACGATCCCCACACAACCACGATTGTTCGATTACAACCGCGAGTCTTCGATTGAAGACCGCTATAAAAGACGAATTATTACATGACATGCAAAAATAAAATGCGAGACACATTTTTTTTCTTCCCTATTTGCTCCACGTATGTTTTGCGGCTCCTCGCAGCGGGAAACGTCCTGCTCCTCGCCTCCTTGAACCATCAAGGGTCCTGCCACAAAAACAATGGTTAGAGATCGATAGAGAAGAAAATTTTGTAATGCAACATAAATGAACAAGTTGACCTATATAAAAGATTCACTTAATTAAATAAACAAAAAATCCAAAAAAATATAAGAAATGAGCTGTGCCCCCGGCAACGGCGCCATTTGATAAACCTCAAAATCGGCCCTTTAATAGTGCTGAATTAGCACTTGGAATTGTCGTAGCAATCGGGCCGATTAGGGTCATCAAAGGACCATCTTATTTAAATATAACAATAGAAATGAGATGGTGGTATTTTAACTTGGCAAGATACCAAGGTTGAACTCAGGGACACGAGCCTCTCTCATATTAATTAGATTTTTATTAATTTAACTAAGTGTTGAGATGAAGAACATACAGGTCAAATCATGCATGCAGACACAACAAGACATTAAAACAAGCAAACATGCAATTTTTTATTTTATATTTTAATTATGCAGATAAATGCAAGGAAATACAATGCAAATAATATGCCCTAAATGATAATTACTCGAGCCATAAAAAAATGAGTCAAACAGAATCAAATAATGAAGCACTTTTCATTGATAAAGCACTTAGGCATGAGAAACATAGAATTTTGGACACTTAGTTAATCAAAGAGTGCATTACAGACCATAGTGTCAAAATGAAAATCTAAGCATGCCATAATAAAGATGACGAGAAGAGCTTCAAAATGAAACTGAAATCACTTGAAACGGAGCTACGGTGCTCAAGATATGCAAGAACAAAGACAAGGGCATAAATGAAAGAAAATATAAAACGATAGCTATAAACAGGTCCCTGGGAGGGACTAAAATGCAATAAAAATAAGTTGCAGGGCCTTCCCTATAAATTTCCCACACGCACATGGGTATTTTTGCAATTTTAAAAACCCGCGAGGGTCAAACTGCAAATTACCCATAGTGCACGTGGGTTGCACGTGAAGGCAGGACCTGTTTGCCATTTGAAGAAGGCGACCCACTTGACGAGTCGCAAAATCGGCCCTTTAAGGGTGCTGGATTAGCACTTGTAAATGTCATCGCAGTCGGGCCGATCGGGCTCGTCAAAGACCATCTCATTTAGATATATACATATCAAAATGA
Organism: Ottelia alismoides; assembly: GCA_037367405.1. Classification (NCBI taxonomy): domain Eukaryota; kingdom Viridiplantae; phylum Streptophyta; class Magnoliopsida; order Alismatales; family Hydrocharitaceae; genus Ottelia; species Ottelia alismoides. The sequence continues at coordinate 7,916 of JAZKJV010011896.1, read as the reverse complement.
GATGGTCGTAATTATTTTTATTTTACTTGGCAAGAAACCAAGGTCGAACTCAGGGACACGTGCCTCTCTCGTATTAGTCAGATTTTTATCCATCTAATTTAGCGTTGAGTGAGAGACAATATAGGTCAAATTATATATGAAGGACAAAGGGACACAACAAATAAACATGCAATTTATTTTATTTTATTTTTATTATGCAGATAAATGACATGAGCTGCAATGAAACTATGCCCTAGAACAGAATAATGAGCCAACTAAATCACAAGTTAATTTCATATTTAAACGAGATGACAAACGCAATATGAACAAGGCACAGATTAAGTAACAAGTGATACTTAGCTATCAAAATAATACATCAGAATTAATGTGCCCATCATAAAAAATGATCATGCCATTAGAAAGTTCATCAAACTAGCGTTAAAATGAAATTGAAATCAACTCGATCGGATATATGTAGCTCAAGATATGCAATAAAGAAGCTAAGGGCATAACTAAAAGAAAACATGAAAACTAAATTACATACAGGTCCTTGGAAGGGACTAAAAAGTAAATATGAAAAAGTACGAGGACCTCCCTGTAATTTACCCACAAGCACAGGGGAATTTTTGCAATTTTGAAAACCCGCGAGGGTTTCAATGCAAATTTCCCACTGTGTGCATGGCCTGTACGTGACGAGGACCTGTTTGCAATTTGGAAGCACGGATGGGCCTCTGTGAAAATAACCCAGAAAGCATGTGCAAGGCACGCGCTATTCCATGCTCGGAGGGCGGCTCGGGCTCGGCAGTGGCTCGGGATTGCTTCGGGCTGGCTCGGGGTACACGAGCCTCCAGGCTTGGTGGCGATGAGGCTCGGCATGGTCTCGGGGACCGCCACGTGGTATCAGGACCTGGATGTAATATGCGGAAGGTGCGAGGGCGCCGATGCAAAAAGCCCAGAACCCACGTGTGTGAGGCACGTGAGCTCAGGCTCGGATGGGGGCGAGGTTCGACGCTGCTTCGGGTGGCCGTAGCAGGTGGCTCAGGCCACATGGTGGCTCGAGGGCGCCTCGGGCGAGGCTCGGTCCCACCGAGCCTCCGCGCTCCGGGACGGTCGACGTGGGTGCTCCAGGGCCGTTGGATCTCCGTCGTGGGGTGAGATCCAACGGTAGCTGCTCTTCTCCTCCCCTGATGGTTGGCGGCGCTATTGGAGCTCCGACGGAAGGCCTGGAGCTCCTCCACGCCCCGCCGTGCTCGGTGAAGCTCGGGGTAGGAAGCTGAGGGTCTGGCAATGAAGAACTGAGGTCCGAGGAGTTGCTGGAGCTTCTGGAGTGAGCTGCCGAGACTTGGTCACCGGAGGCGGAGCTCTAGAACCTGGCTCCGCCTGAGGTTCGGCCAATGATAATGGTAGACCTGCAAAAAGGGGTTAGCGGTGTGTGCGTGCGAGCTGAGGTGAGCGACGGGCCTAAGGGGCGGAGAGGAGCCCTTGTAGGTTCTCCTTCGCCTCCGGCGAGGAGAAGGCCTGGGATGAAGGAAGTTGCGGCTGAGTAGGACGGTGATCGGAGAAGCTAGCGTGGATGGGTGATGTATGGCGGAGCTCGTGGAGCAAGCTATGAAGGGTGAATGAAGGAGTATCGACCTACAAAATTAAGCAAAGCAAGATAAAAAATACAAAGGAGATCGGAAGGTTACCTGAGATCGGATGGAGTGGATGGCCTGGGCTCAAGGTCATCGAAGGACCTCGGGGTTGTCGCACATACTGGGCGGCCGTCCCTGCGAGCTCGGGCAGGGCTTGGAGCCTCCGCAGCACCGCCGTGATGGGCGGTGGGTCTCATCGGGGAAGAAGGTCGTTGTCGTTCGATCCGATCTCCTCCCCCTGTCACAGGAGGAGTTGGAGGGCTGGGACTCAGCCCCTTGGTTGATGGACGAGGGTTATCGGAGGGGGGGCGCGGTATTTGGAGATCGAGGGCTGAGGTTCCAGTGATGGGAGTAGTGGTTTTAGTGGATGATATGGAATGATTGGAGACGAGTCGAGGATCGTGGCTGGGCCCGCGAGGCTGACGGATGAACGGCTCGGTCGTGGGGTGGTTAACGAGTGGAGGGGATGGCCTGAGATAACGGGATAATGGAAAGGGCGGAAGGGTTGGCGATATGGAGAACGTGTGAGAGAGAGGAGTCCGAAGGTAGACGACGGAGCCCAGCCGTTGGACCGGGAGATCCAACGGTGGTGAGCGATGCGCGAAGGGGCGGCGTGGATTAGATCTGAAGGCGATGGGATCAACGGGCGAGTGTTGCGCCACGTGTCGAGCTGCAGGAGTGGCGCTAATCGGACGGGCAAGATAATAAGTGGCTGCTGATCGAAGGGCCGAGAATTGATGCGGATTGAGTGGTTAAGATGGAACAGCCGGGGGCGCAGTCTAATGGTCTACAAACCGCCACGTGACAGGCGCTCTGTGAGGCGCGAACGTGCGGTGAAGATGGCTTTAGGGATCAAGATCAAACGATGGGAGATTAAGAGCGGGCATGGAAAGGTCTGGGCCGTTGGATTCAAAGTGAAATCCAACGGTCAGGGACGGCGGCGGATGAGACAAGGGAGGCGGGCCACGTGGCTCACCCAGAACGGGCCACGTGGCCCAATCACATTTATTGAGAGAGACAAATTGACTTTTGAGGGGATATTGGCCGAATTTGAGAAAACTCAAAACATGAAAGTTGTAGATCTCGATGAGATCTACAAGTTTCATGTTGACCAAAATTGGAGAAGAGATCAAACAAAGACTCGAAATATTTTGGAGGGTATTTTGAAGGCTAAAAATACCACGGATTTTAATTTTGCCATTTTTTTTGTGATTTTTAATTTATTGAGGACTCTGATAATTACAAGACTTCAACAAGAATTTATTGACATAACTTTAAGCAAGGGGTTAATTATGGAAAATAAAGATGATGAAATTGGATTTCATCAGTGGACCAACCAGAAAAAGCTCTGGAAAAAAAGAATTGTAAATTCGTTTTAAAATAATAAATGATTTTATTATTTTTAGGTCATTAAATAAAAAATGTTTATTATTTTGTAAAGTATTTTATTACGATTTTTATTTTTTTTCGAGGTATTAAATTACAAGTTTCTTTTATAGTCTTATATATACATCTATATATTTTATTATTTTATTTTTATTTTGTACATTTAAATTTTTTTTATTTTGTTTATCATTTTATAAATTTATAAAATATTTTTATACACTTAAATATATTTTTATTTTATTTTTCTAAAGTGTTTTGTACACTTAATAAAATGTAAGTATTAATTATACAAATAGATTTATAGGTCATATACCTATGTATTATATGTAGGTATTTTATTTTTGTATTTTCTTTAAGTTTTTATTCTGACTTTGATGTACACATATATTGTAAATAATATCTATAAAAATTATAAAAAATAAAATTATAAAAAAATGAAGAATAAATAAAATGAATATTTAAATCTTGTACAAGTATACAATAGCGGTTGAAACTCAACATTCAAACCGTAGCTCCGTAAAATGTGAGACCACCTTCATTAAATAGCTTATTGAAAATTATATACAATTAAAGGTGATTTTGATGCATTTTGAGTTTTTATTAGGGAGATACAGGTCTGGGAAGTTGGGATTCTAGAATTTTATTCAGACCATAACTTTTTATCTGTAAATTATTTTTGAATGAAATCAATTTTGTATTTTTCTATATTTAAATATCTACAACTTTCATGTACAAAGTTTCTTATTTGAGGTATAAAAAGTGGAACCAAAAATAGGTCCCAAAATGAATAAAGAATGAATAAAATAAAAGGAAATCTTTATTGGTATCTGGCCCTTATCTCCCCCTACTTTATTCCTTGTCGACCTATTCATCTAGATGCCTAGGTCTCGGGGTTTTGGGTCATAAAAATATTTTGCAATATTTTCTTCTTTTTCTTTTCTTTTCTTTATTCTATAATTTTAGCATTAAAAATAATATTGCATACACTTTTACACAAATATGCACGAATGCTAAAATGCATGAATTAACAGTATTTACATTATTTACCAGGGTTTTTAAGGATAAAATTATAGAATAAAGATGATGAAACGTAGATTCATCAGAGGGGATGTTGACTGAGGTCAACATTCCTTCTAGACCAATCAAAAAAAGGAAATTAAAAAAGATTTGTAAATTAAATTTAAAATAGAATATGTTTTTATTTTAAAAAATTTATACATGAAAATATATTTCTTATTTTCTAAAGTATTTTTTGTGGATTTTATTTATTTTTATGAAAAATAATTTAACCTATATACAGTATATTATATTATATATAGGTATAAAAACCTATGTATTTATATAATTATTTTTATTTTCTTATTTTTGCATAAATACCCCAATTTTATATTTTATTTATTTACAACCTAAAATTTGGATTATAAAATAATTTTTATTTTTTATTATTTATGTATAAATATAAAACAAATATATAATGATACATATATACATGTGTTATATACAAGGGTGAGAGAGAGAATTTATTTTTATTTTATTTTATTTTATTTTTCTAATTTTTGTTTTATTTTTAGAAATATATACAAGGGACTATGAACACATTTTTATTTTTTTGTGAAAATAAAATATATACATAAAGAAGGTGATATGTACAAGGTAGAGTGGTCCTATCTCTCTCTACTTATTTTATTTGGCGATCAGGTCTAGTCTGGACCCTCTCTTGGGTTCAGGTCACTAAATATTTATTCTAAATATTTCCTTCTTTATCTTTTCTTCTTTATTATTTTTTTGCACAAATACATGCTAATTATTAATTATTAACAAATGCATGCTTATTGATAATTTATTGTATTTACAACTATATACATGATGTTTTGCCAAGATATTTAGCTAAAATAAAAGAATAAATAGTGATGAATGAGTATCATGAATTACTGATCCGGTAAAAGGGAAATCTTCTATCCCTACTCAGATTGAGCCGAATACGAACAGTCTGAAGAGGAAGTTAGAGCAGGTATACTTGACAGAACCAACTCCAATCACAGGTATTTTTAGATGACCCTATTTACTGTGATGAAGTTGATTTCATTTCTCTTAGGAGCGGTAGGATGCCAGTAGGAGGACACTCAACTAGGCTTGAAAAAGAAACAACTGATGATACAAGAAATCATGTTGAGTCTGTTGACGGTGGTGCTGAAGCCGCCTATCCTTTTGAGGATGTCGATGGTGGTGCAGATGCCACCAAATACGAAGGAAAGCAGCCAGAGTCTGATGTAGCTGGAGCCACTTTACATTTCTTCTTGTATAGTGATGATGAAAGAAAAATATAGAAAAAATGTACAAAAGAGAAAACTAGAAAAATAAATAAAGAAAAGACAGTGATCTATCTCGATCTCATGAGTCTTCTCTTGGTGATTTACATGGAGCAAGTCTCCATTTTGCAAAAAAAGATTTTCTTCTTCCTCTAATCCTCCTATTGTAAAGACTGACAAGGAGGATGTACATGTACATTTTCTCCAATCACTCTGCTTGTAAAAAGGAGACAAAAAGGAAAATCCAAAAAAAACCCAGATGACTGATCCGACGAAAGAGATGTTAGACAAATTCATAATCCAACTCACTCTTTCGGAAGCCTTGGCACACATACCTCTTCTGCAAAAAGGTCTCAAAGAGCGAACTACAGTCCGTAGAAAGAAGAGGCAACGCTATACGCTTGAGTTTAGTAGTCTAAATAAAAAAATAAAATTTGTGTGAATTTCAATCGATTATTACAACGACAGTTGTCTATTTTTAGACGACTCGATCGGTTGATTTTTCAAGGATGTGTGGAACATATATCATGAGTTCCTTACATTAGTGTTGTTGGAATATCATATGCCATATATGCACTTGCCTAGGCATCCGTTCACATAGTCAATGTTGTGTGTCGATACATATTAAATCAGTGAAAGGGCATTGGCTTGAAAGTGCATTCTCAGATACCTATGAGGTAGCACTATGTTATGTCTGAATTTATGAAGAATAAAGATGTATTAGTTGGCTTTTTTTATGTTCACTACATAGGTGACCATGACAAGATTCATGGCAGGATATGTTTTCACTACAGACGGTGGTGCAATTTCATGAAAAGCAACTTTGCAGTACACCCTTGCCATATCAACCCACGGAAAGAGAATATGTGATGTCAATCTAAGGAATCAAATGAGCATCTTGGTTGAGAGGATCATTTGACGAGCTAGATCTCAGTTAGAAAATAGTTATCATCCATTGTTATAATTAGGGTGACATTAATGAATCTCCATTTCATCACCTTTATTCTTTTATTTTGAGCTTCAAATCCAAGCTAGATGCATGTAAATACCATTATTTTACACAAAGTAACATTCATTATTTATTGCATAAATATTGTATAAAATACGTTGTTTAAAGTCAAAAATAAAAGTATAAAGAAAAGAAAGGAAAAGGAAAAAATACCAAAGGTATTTTATGACCCTAAACTATGAGACCTAGGCATCTTGATGACTGGGTCAATAAGGAATAAAGTAGGGGGAGATAAAGGTCACAAATCTAATAAAATTCACATTCTTTTATTCATTAATAAGTCTTTTTTGGAGCCTATTTTATTCTTTATTATTTATACCTCAAACAAAGAAACTTTGTACATGAAACATAGAAAATACAAAATTGATTTCATATAAAAATTATATATTGTACATTTTATACTCAAAATAAAAAGTCAAAATCCAAACTTCTCAGACCTGTATCTCCTCCATATGAACTCAAAAATGCATCAAAATCACTTTAAGTGTATATAACTCTTAATAAGCTATTTAATGAATGTGGTTTCATTTGATTTGGAGTTAAGACGCTAAAGTTAGGTTTTGGACACATAGTACTATATACCTGATAAAATATACATTTTATTTACTCTTTAAAATTCATATAATTTTCTATTGTTATCTTTTTTAAATATTATTTATAGTATATGTAAATATTTTGAATAGAATAAAACAATAAATAAAATACCAAAATAAAATAATACATAAAAATGCATAGATGAAATACCTATACTCATACCTATATATTATATATCTATAATTATTTAAGTGTGCATATGCTATCATAAAAATATAAAAAATATTTATGTATCTAAAAATAAGTTATAAATATATAAATTATAAATATAAAATAATAAAATATAAAATACAAAATAAAAATAAAAATAAAATGTACATAATATATATAATATACATATAAATAAGCCATTTAAAAGCAACACATAATAAATAAGCTTGTAAAAATAAAAAAATTGTATTAAAATAATACATTAAACAATAACTATTTTTGTTTTAACCAGAAATTAATAAAATCATTTATTAATTTTTTTGAATTAATTTTGAATTTCAAATGTGTTCAATCGAGTAGCGACTTAGGTGGACCAATGACAGCCCTGCGATAGTTAACCAGCATAGCCGTGTCAGACTCCTATTGACCCCATCTTCTTGAAAATTTTCACGCTCAAATCTTGCACCTATTCATCTTGATCTATCCTTGACTTTTACTCCCTGATCATCGAGTTTTCACTCCTATATGATTCCTTGATTGACAGAACTCTAAATTGAGCACCATTGCTTGATGAAGTGACTTGTATATAGTATCTCCTCCGGGCTTCCTTGGCTTCTTGATCCCTCTTCCACAAAGAAACCCTAAAACCTCAAGCAGCTAGTTGTTCCTGGTGACAGCAGGAAACCCTACGAAGTCTTAGCGAGCCATTTGGTGTCGAATCGAGGCAGGTCCAGGTCTTTGCCGCCTCTCCGCTCCAAGCTTCCGCTCACTGTTGTTCAGGTCCGGTAGCTTCTCCTTTTCTTTGTCTTTTCATCCGTTAGCTTAGCAGCTTTGCATAATAAGCCATCTTATTTA